>VXBQ01008310.1:721353-1063956 GCA_013400175.1 Phainopepla nitens
CTTATAAAAACCTCTTTTAGACCAGTTTTACTATTTTTCACATGACTGCTAAATGTCAGAGAAGTAAATTCTACATGTTGCCCTTTGGTCTCTACACATCCCCTCAATGTGAGACAAACAAATTTCCCTTACTCCCAACAACACTCTTGATAGCACAGAATTCTGCAGTAATTCAACATCTGTTGAAGAGCTGTCTATATAAATTGACAGAGAAACAAACTGAATCATGAAACTGGGGGTGCCTCCAAAGTAATTCACAATCTGTTGAAATAAGGCACCATACCAGTAAATATGCAATTCCAGTGTTCTGGTTCCTCTTGCACCCTAAAATACCTGGAACAAAAAGCAGAAATACGGTGACATAACAGTCTGGCAGCTGTCCTGAAGCAAAAGGAGGGCTGAATGAAATAAAACAGGGTGTTTTTTCTTTACCATTGTCAGCATTGGACTATGTGTTGAATGTTTGCATTGCTTATTAAGACCAATGGACATATCTTGAACCCATTCTGACAGCTTGGATTCAAACACTGAGCAGATTATGACATTATGGTATTCATACATGTCAGAAAAAAAATAAAGTTCCTGAGAAATTCTGGGACAAATGAAGGTGGAAAGTAGAATAAAGACTAGGCAGACTGACAATCGTAGTATGTAAGAGACAGAAAAAAACTTAGAGATTAAAAAATTATCCAAAATGTCATGTGTACATTAGTCCCAAGTGTTTGGTCATTGTGTAATTGTTCACATATGGCCAAGTGTCAGGACTGTCCCATGCTTTTGCACCTCCACAAGTTATTATTACAGTGTCAGTCTAAGGAAAATGAGGTCGAATATTCTATACTGGATGTAGGATGCATGCTGGCCAGCCTAAGATATGCAAGAAACTTAACTGCTTATCACACACCTCCCTTTAGCTAGAAGCTGAGGTGCATATAAAACAAAAGACAATTTTTCAGGGGGCACCACCAAGATGCTTGACCTATTATTGCCTATTTTATGCCAAAAAAATATTCTCACAGCTGGGTTTTTAGATGAAGATATGTCACTGAGACAGTGATGATTTCTCTGGTGGGTCATCTTTCAGCTATAAAATTTTAGTCTTACTGTGTTAGTGTAGCTAAATCTGCTGGCAGTGTTTGATGGAGTTGACCATCATGTGGTGCTCTTTAACATACAATCTAGCAGGGTAGATAAAGCTGCACATCTCATTCTCTTAACCCTTTTCCTAGCTTTGTCATTGTTTGGAATTGTGCTCCTCATTCTGGGAATATCCTCTTCATTAAGACTGGGATGTGAGGTGGATTTGGGAGTCAGCAGTACGGATGGGCAATAAAACTCTGCATCTTCATAATTGCATGATCGAGCATTCCAAACACTAAAGTGTATAACTTCACACACCAAATGGAAGAGTAGCCTGGGAAAACTAACATGCCACTAATGTTGGACTGTTCAAAGAGAAAGAGCTCTGGAAGAGCTGTGTCAGCTCAGGCTGGGAACTAGGCTTGGAGCAATTCTGGAAACGTGGGTAATGGCAGAAAATTCTGTAGCCAGCGGCATTTCCCTCCTGTCGCATACCCAGAGCCATTTTTCCTGCCTTCAGGCCCCACTGCTGCAAAATGCTGTACAAAAAAAAAATGTAAGTGAACGCCATCGTGGAGCCTCAGGATCATAAAATCCTAACAGATCTCACAGGATTCCTGCTAATTTCCCTTGGCTCGGCTCAGCTCAACTGTATATAAACCATGCTTTACAGGATTTGGCTTACTTTCTCTTAGTAATTAGGTTTCACAGAAAGGTTTTTCTTTATTTTTAGGAAACTTTTCCTCATAACCAATATAGTTTTCCTCTGTTTATTTCATGCACTTTTCTTCTTGTTCTTTTCCCAAAGGACACAGGGTAGTTCACTACGTTCTTTGTGAAAATGTTACATGGTAAATTCCTACCAAGGAAACCACTACTCACGGCATATTGTTCCCTTAATAGGAGACAATCATCCTTCACCCTATGTTTGAATTCTGCAATGAATTTATCTCACTCATTAAACCAGTGCAAGCCACCTTCTTTCTGTCTCTCTCTCATTGTAACCTGCTGAACAAAGGCGACTTTCTCAGGGATGCTTTCAATAACCCATTCTCCAGGACTCTCTTAAGGCTTGTGACTACTAAACCCATCTTCCAGATGGTATCATAATTTTCCACCCTTCCATCTTTGCACTGAAATGTAAAAATACTTAATAAGTAACTTGGGACAGATCATGAACTTCCATAAATACACTCGTGCAGTGCTTTCATTGCTAGAGACTGTTACTCCACGTCTGGAGAGGGGAATATGATCTATCACCCTGTATTGGGCTTGGATGGCAATATTTGGGAGCACAGGGAGGCAGGCTACAGGGGTGGCTTCTGTGAGAAGCTGCTAGAAGCTTCCCCCATGTCTGACAGGGCTGATGTCAGCTGACTCGAAGACAGAGCCACCACTGCCCAAGGCTGAGACCATAGGTGACAGTGGTAGCACTTCTAGGGTAACAGAGATAAGAAGGGGAAAAAAGTTACTTCACAGGAGCAGGTTGTCACTGGAAAACAGAGAATGGAGAATATGTGAGAGGAAAAACTCTTCAGACACCAAGGTCGGTGGAGAAGGAGGGGCAGGAGGTGCTGCGGGCACCGGAGCTGAGATTCCCCTACAGCCCATGGTGCAGCCCATGGTAAGGCAGCTGTGCCCCTGCAGCCCATGGAGACCCGTGGTGGAGCAGAAATCCATGTGTAGCCTGTGCAGGACCCCACTCCAGAGCAGGGGGATGCCTGAAGGAGGCTGTGACCCCATGGGAAGCCTGGAGCAGGTTCCTGGCAGGACCAGTGGAAACGGAGAGAAGCCCACACTGGAGCAGGTTTGCTGACAGGACTTGTGACTCTGAGGGATGTATTCTCAAGTGCCTTTCCCAGTACACACCTGATCTGGGCTGCACAAATGGAGTGTTTTTTTATACTTGTTATAAGTATTTTTTAAAAAAATGTGTGCTTGAGAATTTAACCTAATTTTGGAAATGGAAAAGCATTAATGTTTCTGTTTTGTAGTTTTTGGGATTATCCTAATTACTATAGGAAAACAGCTAAAGAATTAACAAAGCAGCCTGTTATTCTCTTGTTTGCTTTACAAATAAATGCTCTGCTTTATAATTACTCCCTTAAAGCTAAATGCTTAAGTACAAAATATATTTTTTAGGAAAACTTTACAGTCATCATGGCAAATATTTGATAGTACTTGTAGAACTAAAGCACAGATACCATTATTTATTTTATTGTTTATAAACTGTGAAGTTCCTGGTCAGTAACGTTGGAAGTCTTTTTATTTGAATATTAGACAGGAGCAGAAGCTGCAGGAAATGTGGGCCCTTTACACACATAGGAATGTCCTTGACCAAACATTTGTGGGTTGTCATTAAGCTATTTTTTGATTGTATATATTAAAGTCAACACATGTTTAAGTCTGTATGCATACATGATGCATTTGTATCCAAGTCTTTTTGTATCTGTGTGTTCCTTTGTTTCAGATTTGCAAGTCATCTAAAAAGAACTTAGCTTATGAAAACAATTGAAATTTCCAACAGTGAATGAAAATTGCAGGAATTTTTGTTTGTTTTCCTTAACCTCAAACTGGTGCGAGGTACACGGTTGCTACTTTTGTCAGTGTAATAACACTGACTGCCAAGTTATGTTTTCAAAAGCAAATAAATTGAAGTTGTCAAGGATTTTCAGGATCATCTACAGTTAAAAGAACTCCATATGTTAGGTAGCTTACAGAGAAACCATTATTAGCAAATCCCACAAACACCCTGCTGTCAGAGGTTCATAGCTGACACAGAAGCAAATGCATTCTCTCACTACAGTTTGGATTTATTAATCTAGGAATTCAGAGCTCCACAACATGATACTGCTGTTGTGTCTGCAGACAGATTTTCCACCTGTGATTCTTCTTCTCCCAGTCCAGAACCTACACAAAATTACTGCCACATCCCTTCTTCCAGGTGGACTAACTAGCCAGCTGCCAGCTGTGAAACAACTGGATTTTACAGTGGACATCCCCCAAACCATCAAAAGGAACTAAGAAAATGGAAAAACTCAGGCCCTTACTGAATCACCAGTCTTATTATCACCAACTGCCAATTTACATTGGGATGGGGGAGAGAAGAGAGGTTTTAGCAAAGGAAAGAAATATTTAGCAAATGAGTAGAGGACAGTTTTTCTTCAGATAATATTTTCATTCTAAGTATCTGCGTACATGCTTTTAGAGTATATTTTTAATATAGGGGTAATTAATCCTCTGTAAGCAGTCAGAATAAGGGAGTTAACCAAGTTTGCTCAGGCCTCCTTGTTCCCAGTAAATGTATGCATAGTGCTGTAATACTATTCTGGGTCTGCAGTCTGTAGTTACAATTTCCATTCTGCCACCTTCCCAGCAAAATGGGGCCTCTCATTTATCTACATCAGATCATGGTTTGCAATTGATAGATCAACTTCAAATAAAATGTAGGAAATTCACCTTATAACATAAATGTATCTTGTATTCAGCACCTGCCTTCATTATGGTTTATTCTGTAGCAGCTGCCTGTAAAGATTACATTGTATAGAAAAAGAGACTTCTAAGCAATCAAAGAGGACTGAATTCAACCCTGTAAGAAGACAATGAGAGCGCAAAACCCGGTCATTTTCGATAACTGAATTACAACACCTTTATGGTATTGTAACACTTGCCTCTGAATACCCTTTTTCATTTCTGCATTGTTATGTTCACACTTTCTGCTTCACTAAGGTCTTTGCTTTCCCTAGCTTAGTGTTAGAAAGCCAGAACCACCACCATTACCTTTATCACCACCACCACCACCAAAAGATGGGATAATTTGACAGCAAAAGCTGCTTTATCAAGTACAGGCAATTTAGTATTCTGAAGTGAACAGATAAAATGTATTCTCCTTCTGTTTCATGTATGGTAGCTTATAATGTATGGATAGGTTCAATATTCAGACCGAATGGCTTTCTTCTAGTCACCAGGACCACAAAGACTGATGCTTCATAACAATCATTTTCCCTCTAAATGTGATAATGAAATATCCTGTATTCTAGAAATACACACTTTTGCATTTGAGGTTATATTAAACACTGATCAGAGCAGGTCAATGAATTTCACATTTCTGATTTTCACTGCCTACAATGATCTTGTAAATCAGCATAAATATTTTGAAATGTTTACACTCAGCTGTTGCAAAACCTATGGGAGCACATGTTGTGGCAGAAGCAGCAGTTTATGGTGCTGGAAGAATGAGATCCTAACTAACAGCTTCTAATGGGCACAGTTAAGGCATTTTGTTCTGACATGTCTGTGCTTTCCTGCGTGAGCGTGAGTAACTGTCAGGTTAATGCTGCCAAAACCTTTGGGATAAGAGTCCTGAAGCCAGTGGTGGCTGTGTCTCACTGCCATCACCCAACCCAGCGCCCTCCTCCACATTCATGGAGATCGAGTTGCTATTTCCACAGAGAGTGGCAGCTGCTGCAATTCCTTGCTACTTCCTCTTTGAGAGGATCTAGATTTTTATCTGTTTCTCAGAGGGAGTGTAAGCCCAGCTGATGCTATGATTATTCAGAATTTCCCTTTAGCTGTTGTCAATCCCTTTCTCAAGCAGTGGGGGAAGAGATCCTCAGGCTCTCTCTGATGAGATAGTGGCCAGCCAGGAAGCCAGTTTAAAAAGTTTAGAGCTTACCATTACACGTGGCAATCAAATGCTAAGTGTTTAATGGAGCTGCAAGGGAAAAAGTATTTTAGCTGTGAATAACTAACCCCACATTTAATCATACCTGTGTAAATCTGAGTCTGACAGGACAGCCTTAGAATTACCTCATTTAGCAGAGCCCTACATAAGAAATGGGGTGCATGCTCAGGAGGATGGTGTCTCTATCCAAAGGTTAAGATATACAAAAAAGATTTCGGGAGCTTGAGGAAGAAAATTAATGCATGAACATGAAAACCTGAGGAAAGAATGATGAAATTAATTACCAGACTAAAGAAAAAACGAAGAAGCATGAAGAAAAACAATTAGTAGTTGAAAATGCTCTTGAGTCCAGTAACCTTGGAGAATGCATTGAGCTAGTGGTTGCTGTCACTTTAGACAATTATTGGATATCATATAAACCTTTTTTCAAACAAAGACAGAATTGTTTATGTTTTAGGAAGCAGCCATCAATAGTGAAATTAAATATCTGAATGAATGCAGGAGCATGTTCTAATAAAACATGAAGGAAGTAATCAGGGAAGATTATCTGTCCTGTCAGTGTAATATTTAGCAGTGATAAAAAAGAAACTTGTTGCCAATGTGCTTTCCTTTTTGCAAGCTGAGCCAATATAGTATAATATTAAATGGCAGAGACTCGTTAAGAATTTTAATGCTTCTCTCTAGGACAGAGCTGAAGACACGCACAAACCTGAGATTTATATTAGATTACTAAAGTGGTTATTCTTAATGCCAAACCAGGGCATCCTGAGATCAGCAATAACTTCCCATGATTGCTCAGAGCATCCTCTAGTCACGCAGTTGACCTGAATTGGTGTCTGATGAGTTGCAAAGAAGCAAGGCTTTATACCCTGGACTAAAGGAGAGCATCGCTTGACCAACCCAGGACAGAAATTCAGCACCCACTTGCAACCCACTGATTTTTTTTCTCTGTCCCCAGGGAAAAAAAGGAATTATGCAGGGCCCACCTACAAAATGTTGCCTCTGTCTGGAGGTTCCTGGTAAAAATTCCTATGCAGAGAGTTGAAAAGGAGGTCACTGTTTGCAATTACAGCCTTACACTGTACCCTGGATACAAATAACACCCAGGGACAGAGCACAGCCTCTGCCTGCTACTGTAGCTCAGCAGATGGAGTAGCTGCTAAGCTTAGCTTGCAGGATTGAGAAATGGATTTTTTGTTTTATAAGCAAAACCATGTGCAGATGAACTGAGGATCACCTACAGATCACAAAAATAAAATCTATTACTTAGCAATTTTTTAGGTCAACATACTATATGTCACTCTCTTCTCTCATCTCTTTTCTGCTTATTTTATTCCAGTAACTTGTTTTCTTGCTTTTTTGCTGCACTCCAGACCTTAATTTTAGCAACTAAAGTTGGTGAGCCTTTCTCAGAAAGTCTACCAAATTTATTATTACTCATCTTTAATGAGATGGATGAGATTAAGAGAGATAGCACAATATATTTGCTTATAATTTCACATGATTTTCCTGTGCTTTTATTGTAAGTGGGATTTGAATCAAAACCCAAAAATAAACCATAGAAGCATGTGTCAAAGCTTTACTGTGAAGCTGTGATGCAAACACCTGCTTCTCAATATATTCTTCCTGAAATCTAAGAAAGGTATTTTACCAGCTCCAGATACTGTGCACTTTGTACTTAAATTCTAATGGTTTTCTACACCCAAGCTGCTACTGTGAGGTGGTAACCATTTCAGTTACCATCTCCACACCTCTAGGCCCATTATAGACCTTTTAGAACCTCTAGGCAGGTCTCTAAGTTCCTGAAATAGCAACAAAACCATTTTTCTGATATGACACCTTCAGACTAAATCCTTGTATTTACCTTAATGGTTAATATAATTATTAAAGTGATCTCCATGAGTGAATTTTTCATTTGCATGAAAAAAGCTGTCTTTGTGTCTATTTTCTTTATTGTTTTAAATTAACATTTTCCTAAAGTTGACCAGGACATTAAAATTGTTTATCATGAGCCAAATTTCCATGATGAAAGAAAAAAAATTTAAGTACAACTAGAGAGAACTTTGTGTGTATTGGGCAGATACCCATAGAGGGAGTGAAATATGTAATTATTTGGTAATCTTAAAAGTACAGAGCAGGTTGCCTTCTGAATGTAGCCATTACAATTTATGATTTCTGCCATACTATATATTGATTTCTCTATCTTAAGAATCAGTGTCTTTCCCTGTTGATTGAATTCTAATTATTCACTCCATAGTTACATTGATTTTAACAGTCTTCTGGACAATTTTGGACCAGGCTGGTTTCAAATTACACAAGATGAATTCATTATGACTATTGATATACAAGGTTCCATTTTCTAGCAACTTGAGAAAGAAGCTAACTGCTTTTTCTCCCTTCTGCACAGGCCAAACTTGTGTCACACTCACTTGTACTATAGCAGTCAGCTGGCCTTAGCCTGCACCTCATGACAACTCCGGGGAGAAAAGGCAGAAAAGAAGGGTTAATTTTGTTTATCTGAACCCAATGATGAGTATGTTTATAGTGGACGGTGATTAAATTAACTGTGCTTTTCATTCATTTCATCTAAGACCAGAAAATCTTCTACCTGCAGGTTACATCCAGGTGCTGCTTGGTTCTTATGGGCCCGCCTTTACTCCCTGAAGTCATAAGGCATGGATGATGGGCACCAAAGTGCCTGTTTCAGTCACCTGGGATTGTCCCAAAGCTCTCTGCCTGCTCCTAGGGTCACTCCCTCAGTGAAAGGTACCCCCGCCTGTCTGATGCACATACAGGAATGGACATTTGCATAAATCAATACCACAGCCCAACTGTTTTGTAGTTAACTTTAGGGAATCCTTTTTAGCCTCATGGTTTTATTTCCACTTACCTTGGGCAATGACTCCCTACTCCTTTGAGTTATTGCTATATAAAGGAATATTCAATATTCAGTCAGGCTGAAAGCTACTGATTACATTCATCAGCTTTAATAAGATATGTTATTAGATCTTATTTTCTTGAATTATCTATAGATCAAAGGTATGATCAACGGCAGCCCTTAAATATTTCCAAGTCAATATTTCCAGAGATATATTTATTCAAAAGGACCTAGAAGTGTTTTACAACTGAAGGTTCAGATTCTACTCGCCAGCTTTATTCAGCCTTCACTTTCATTAATTTGGGTCCTGAAGTTCTGGTGCCAAGAATGGTTGAAGCAGTAGGATATTGAATAATAGAATCATTTAAGTTGAAAAAGACCTTTAAAATCGTCGAGTCTAACAGTTAACCCAGAACTGCCAAGTCCACCATTAAACCATATCCCTAAGCGCCATATTTATAAGCCTTCTAAATACCCTTCAAAGATCTCAGGCCCTTGACAGCTTATTCCACTGTTTGGTAAATCTTCCATCCAAAAATATTTTCCTAATATCCAATCTAAACCTTTCTTGATGCGATTGGAGGCCATTTCCTCTTGTCCCACTTCTTGGTACCTGGGAGCAGAGCCTACCCCCACTTAACTGCAACCTTCTTTCTGGTAATTGTTGAGAGCAGTAAGATCTTCCCTCATCCTTTTTTTCTTGAGGCTACACAACCCAGCTCCCTCAGCTACTCCTTGTAAGTCTGGGGCTCCAGACCCTTCACCAGCTCCGTTGCCCTTCTCTGCATATGCTCCAGCCCCCTCAATGTCTTTCTGGTAGAGAGGATTGAACAGAGTTCAACATGTGGTCTCACCAGCGCTGAATACAGGGGGACAATCAGTGCCCTGGTCCTGCTGGACACATTATTTCTGATACAAGCCAGTGCATTTCTTGGCCAAAGCAATGCTGGCTCATGTTTAGCTGGATGTCGATCAGCACCCCCAGGGCTTTTTACTTCAGACAATTTTCCATCCACTCTCCCCCCAGCCTACAACTCTTCATGGGGTTGTCATGACCTGAGTGCAGGACCCAACGTTTTGCCTTTTCAACCTCATACACTTGGTCTCAGCCCATCAATCTGTCCTGTCAAGATGCCTCTGTAGAGCCTTCCTGCCCTCCAGCACATCAGCACTCCCACCCAACTTGGTGTTTTCTGTGAACTCACTGATGGTTATTAAACAGCACTGGCTCCAATACTGAGCCCTGGGGGTCACCACTTGTGACTGGCCACCAACTGGATTTTACTCCATTCATCACCACTCCGGCCTGACCGTCCAGGTGGCTTTTTTGCTCACTGAAGTGTTCCTCATCCAAGCCATGAACAACTAGTTTCTCCAGAAGAATACTGTGGGAAATAGCATCAAAGCTTCATCAAAGTTGTAGTTAGACAACCCATCCACTATGTGGGTCACCCTGTCCTACAAGGAGACCAAGTTAGCCAAGGAGGTCAGCAAGTCCAGACCATATCTGATGTTTTTATTTTTATATCTAAACTACCAGATGCACCATTAATGTAGAGTCCTGCCCATACATGCATCTCCACTGTGCTTTTGAGCCAGTGGACTTGGGATAAGATAGGACATGGCCGTGTCTGCTTGCACCACCATCATATCCATGGGAGGGAAGTGGGGTAAGCAGAGCCCAGCCAAGCTGCGCTCCCACAGCTCTGATCTTGTGCCTCTGTCCCAAAAGAATTCAACTCCTGCCCTGAGCCTGCTGCCCTTCTGAGATGGACTCTTACCTGCTCTCTGCTGGAAGAAATGTGACTCTGGAGTACAATTTTCATTGTAAATGGTAGAATTGTGGGTGCATCTGAGCAAAAAGAAGTTAATGGAGAAAATTAAATCAGATGATGATTTTACAGCACACGTCTATTGTGCATTCAAAAATCACCACTTGACTACATGTAACCATTCTAGAAGTAGCATACAGAAGTTTTACTGCAATGACATGTTGTTTTCTTTTCTAATGAGGAAATGAACAATGAGTTATCCTTCTTTAACCTTGCACGTAGAAAATAAATCCAGCAGGGAGGAGAGTTTGATGATTTAAGATGGTATTTTCTAAATTATAAAGCTTCCTGTGGAGAAGAACTTTCTTACAAGCTCTGACAAACAATCTGGTGATTACTGTGATAAGAGTAGTAAATGATCTAAAAATATGTACATTGTCTTTTGAAGTGGAAGGGAAGTTTTATGTGAGTTCTTTAAATCTCAGAGCAGAGTCGTTTGTTCTCTGTTAGGACAAACACATCATGTTAGGGTTTACCCTGAGCAGCCTAGCAGAAAACAATCTGCATAAACAGATGAAATTTTATCAAACAATGAATAAAAGATTCAAACAGAAAATTGGTTTTCTTTTGTTTCTAAGTGGTCTAAAAAGAACAAAATTACCGGGCTATTTCTTTTCCCTTAAAATCTTTTTATAGATAATGGTGAACAGATGATTCTGTCAAACTTCACTTGCGATAAATTCAAGACAAGATAATATCATCATCCATCTTCTTGATGAGCCTCATCATTATATCTTCAGTCTAAATCTTGGAGAAAAACTTAACAAGCTCTACACATCTCTTCATTTAAAAATTATGGTTGAAGGAGAGAAAATGTTTAAGGTCAAGCTTCTAAGCTACCATCTGGAGCTCATTTAACAATTGCAAAGAACATCTGCCACTACTGCATATGCCTAAGACTAAAAGTTAGCCAACATCACCTTTTCTTTTAAGGACAAAATCTTAGAGTCACATGAGCTTTGACTGAGATGCCTTTCTGCCAGCATTCAGAATTTAGCACATATTTAGTGGTTTAACAACTCAGTGGACCTTTTAATAGATAAAGACAATTCTGTAGTTCACAACACAGAGTTCATCATCTAAAAGCCCGGTTTCACAAACAGTGGTGTCATTTACCACTTTGCAAGACACATCAAAAATGTTTGGGGTGGGGTAGGGTGGAGGGGTATCCTCTGACTAAAGAGAGCTGAAATGCAGTTATGGGGTAGTAAAAGAAAAGTCCCATAATTCCCATTCTTGGAGCTACTCCTCTGCTTTGGCTCTCAGATTTCTGAAGGCAGTATTTTTGGAAAGTGTTGTAAGTGAAATATGAATGCAGACACTTAAGTGCTAAATAAAACACATCCTCAGAGATGGATATAATATTCTCTGAACTTTTATCACAAAATTGAAAGATATAAAAATCTGAAAAACATATGGCATACAAGATCTAATTTCTCAGATTAAGCTCTATGTCTTTATTCATATTTCAAGATACAGCAAATCCCACTGGCTATTAATTCCTTACATTGAGGAAGAAGTTTAGAGTCTCAAAAATAATGTAAGGATGCTAGTCTTTACTCACATGCAGGAATTCTTAGTAGCAAGAAGTAGATAGGAGATGAAGACCTGTATAACTAAATACAAGAGAAAAGGTTTGGGTATTTTTTTCATAGCCTGTATAGAAACTATCTTCTCTAAATGATGGACATGACATATAAAATGCCTATTAAGATATGATAAAAATTTTAACTAGAAGGAGACATTTTACATGGTTGCATCATCAGTTTGATGATTTGATCAAACAGGGCAGATTCTTTCAGACATGCTTAGTGTATCAATTTTCTGTAGTTTGGTAAATGTCATGCATTGGATTATTTTCCATAGGTGAAAAAGTAATACAATATACTAAGTATTTAGTGATTTGTCTGAACTATGTAATAATGAGTGTCTGCAATTCAAGGTACTGCATATGTATATTAATAGGTATCATGAATAATTTCACTCCATTTATAGAACACTGAATCTGTATTTTAATGGTGTCTCTAAAGCAGAGAAAATTGAAGTCATTGAAAAACTGAATGTGACTAAAATCCCCACATTGGTTATAGATCAATTTACCTTTAAACTGAGAAACAGGAGTTATGCTTTGTGTCTTTTTCTATATGAGTTTTTAAATTTTGCTACATTTTGTATTTTAACAGATGGCACAATTTAATCCTTATCAGAGGGACAGGAGTTATGTAGAAACTGGTAGTGTTTGTCTCATGGTGTGGAGAAGATTAATGGGAAGTATAATGCTTTGGGTTTTTTCATTATAGCTAAACATAGGTATCCTAAAAAGTTATCATCAAATTGGGTTTTTAACAGAATTTTTCTGTTTGTGCAAAAATGGAGAGAACAATGCCTGCAGCCAAACCTCCAATCTAGCAACTATTAGCTTTCCAAAATTCAGAGCAGTGTTATCAAATCCATGACACAAACAACATTGTATGTGATCTCCACCCAGGCTTATCTTTCCAGTCCTATTCAAGAATTTTAACTGGCAGAGAAACCTGTCACTTTGAATGTGATTTTACATTTTTTCTTGATGCCTAGAAATTGTTTATCTTTAGTAGGATCTAAATGTTTTCTTTGCTTTTGAAATGCCTCTAGTCTGAACAGTCTGCTCACAGCTGAAACAGAATTTGTAAGCAGGCTGGAATTCATGGTGTGACTCTGAAAACACTTTCTCACCTGATCCAGATTAACTTAGACTGCCACTGAATCCTCAGTCTGCTGAATCCCCCTGGAGTAACTTTTCTACATTATGAAAATTTAAAAAGAACTTCTGCTTTTAAGAATGAATTGACAAGTAAAAAATGATAGTTCACAGAATACCCACAGATGTAAAGCAAAATGTCTCTAAAACCTTAATTACAGTACAAGGATAAGAATGCTGAGATTGGTGGTGAACTACATTTTTGAGAGTAAACATTTAAAAGTTAAGAAAGCCTAGAAGTTAACGTCAGGATTTTTTTGTACATTTTGCATACTTTAAAATAGAGAAAACAATCATGTTTCATGCTTAACATGGAGCCAAAGAAAGACAAGTCTGAGCAGAAATGTGCATGGGACTTGTGTATAAGAATTCAGTCTCATTCTTTTCAATAGAATTGAGGTTATTCATTGGGCTATTTTAGATGTTAATTTTTATTTTGCAGATAATACATAACTCTAAATTCTGGGAAAGGCTAAAGCTATGTTTTGATTATTTGTTTGCAGTTGGTAATCGTATGTATTTGCCTCCTATGTTTGCTAAGCTGTATTTTTGTGTGTTGTTGAAGCCATGTGAAAAATCAGAATGGTTTATTGTGTTAAAGCCTGTCTTTGTTGTGGTTTAATTCCATTGGCAATGAAACATCACGCAGCCACTCATTCACTTCCCCCCTACCCTTGTGAGGTGAGGAGGAGGTTCAGAAAGAGGTAAAACCCTCAGGCTTAGATAAGAACATTTTAATAATTGAAATAAAGTAAAATAGAACAAAAATGAAGAGAGAGAAAGAAGTGACACACAATACAGTTGCTCACCACCCACTGACCAATGCCCAGCCTATCCCCCAATCAGCCCCCCTGCCACCCTCTTCCTCAGTTTAGCTACTGAGCAAAATATCCTATAGTGTGAAATACCCCCTTGGCCAGGTGAGGTCACCTGCTCTGCTCATGCTCTTCTTGCACACCTGTTCACTGGCAGAGGCTGGGAAACAGGACAGTCCTTCACTTTAGGGTAAGCACTGCCCAGCAACAACTAAATCATCAGTGTTTTGTCAACATTATTCTTATACTGAACCCAAAATGATAGGAGGAAAGTTAACTCTATTCCAGACAAAACCAGGACAGTCCAATAGCAGCCAGTGTAAAGCTGATGCACAGTCCCATGTTTGTCTCTCTGCAAAATAGGGATGAAAATACTGTTTGGAGTTTATCTCAATGCTCCTTAGTCATGTCTTATCAAGTAGGCACACTTAAGCGCTGGAAGTCACTGAAAAGGAGTTGGAGGAAAAAAAAGGGAAAAAAAGAGCAGGACAGTTTAGAATTAAATTATTTTGGCAGGTGAGGGAACTTTCAACCTGGGTCAGTTGGGTGATTTGGAAAGAAAAGCTTCGTGTGGCAAATATTTTCCCTTTGCTTTTATCAAAGATATTTATAGGTTTTAATAAGTGCCAAGACTCACACTCAGCATCTAATGGGGCATTCTCTGTAACAATGCTGATAATACCATAAATAGATACAGTGGTTTGGAGCTGCTCAAGTGATGAAATAATTTTCTTTTTTCATTCTTCCTCTTGCTAGCCCATCTACATCTCTCTTGGTGCCACCAAAGGTAGGCAGACTTTTCAAGAAGTATTACACAGATTGAGGTGGGACATGAAAAGTCATTTCACATATACCTTCCTGGCTCCCAGCTGCTGAAAGCTGATGTTCCAGGGTATTTCCTCCCCAGGAAGGGGCTATTATGGAGATAACAGTTTGTGGTCAGGTTCAATTGAACTGGAGGAGAAAATGCATGGAAAAGGGACCAGGGAGAAGTGGGCAAGGGGGAAAAGGTTAGAAGAAAATTTAATATGAAAGAAATAGGGGAAAACAGAAAAATGAGAGACTAAAAAGTAGGTTAAAGTATCTAAGGAATAGGGTTGGGAGAGAGGGAAGAGAAAGGAAAGGAAGTATTGAAGGTTAGTTTGTGAAGTTTGCTGACGTTCTCAAAAAATGTGTAGTATCAGGAATTCCCCAGAACTCCCCAACTCTACAAACAGGAGAAGACAGGCAATGGCTGAAAAAGTTGGTCTTATTTTAATTAAATGTTTATTTAAGTCTAACATATTTAAAAAGTATAATTGGTTTCCCCCAGCAATGCCCTTAACCAAGCCCCTTCACAAAAATCTTTGAAAAGCAGTCAGCTCACGAAAAATCTCGGTTGGCAACCCTTTTTTCCCTGAAAAAGAAGCTTACCGAAATCTTCAAAGGCCAGAATCTGGCATAGTTTTCTCCTGAGTAAAGTTAACTCTGTGAGCTGAAGCCCTGCCAGGAAGCATGACGTGCTCCAGCTCGCTGCACGCGCGGTCTCTGCGTGCCCAGACTCTGCCAAGATGGGCAGGAGCTGCTGACCTTTCTGCCCAGTGACACCTCATCCCATGCCACCTGCCCCTGCCCATGGAGCCTCATTTTTGTGTGTGGCCCAGGTGGCAAATTGCAGGTGCAGCCTGGATGGAGGACTGAGGGTAGTACCAAGGCAGCTGTGCAGTGTGACCCATCCCTGCTCTCGGACTGTTCAGTGTCCAGCCGTGTCACCGCAGAGCCGTGGAGGCACCCTGTTCTGTCAGCAGGGTCATGGTCCCACAGGAAGAACAAAATACATGAATTTTCAATGAGTTTTGCTCTGCCGGAGCTGATCCTCTCCCACTGCGCTTGAGATTCCCTGCAGCAGCAGCAGAAAGACAAGGTGCCATAACTGTGCACCTGAGCAGGTTTTCATCCAGGCCTGGTTTAAATGATTGTTTCTTGGACAGGACTTCTGATGACTGTGATCAATGTTGATGTGTAAGAACAAACCTTTCAGAAGAAAGAATATCACATCCTATTACTCTGCAATTAAAATCCACAGGGATATTTAGAGAGAATTAAAATTCATGTTCTGGCTGCAACCTGTGGAAAAATGGATAGAGTGACTCATTGCCTGAAAGCTCAAATGGACTGCAGAACTTCTAAATGAAGCTGATGTTGGGAAACCACAGCCCCAGATTTCTGAAATTCAGGCTCTTTTAATGCATTCTAGGTAGGGTACTTAAATATTCCCATCACATGGTCTTTGCAAGTCTGATATCAGAACAGACACAGAATAAAGGTCAACAGAGAGAAAAGTCTAATAATAATAATAAAAAAATTCATATGCATTCACATCTTTAACAAATACACGATGGATCTGGCTGGGCATGTTTAGAGGAAGTCATTTTTCAGACAGAAAAAAATGTTTGTGAAGGAAAGCTTTCATCAATACTTTATACACAGTTTCTGCGTGGAAAGAATTCTTGGTGAAAGTACATGTACAACCAATTATCCACTGACTGCAGCTGCCTCTGGGGAGAAGGAGTAGAAAGTCATTTCTGTAGCTCATTTTGTCAAGGGACCTGGCCCTCTGGTTCAGAGTGCCCAGACTCCTGGTGCAAGTGGGAAGTGGGAAGCACTTTGAGGGGCACATTCAGAGCTGTACAATGCCTTGCCCCAGCTCCTCTGCCTCACACTCCCTTCTTGCCCCCAACCCAGCTCAAACCACCCCTGAGATAATGGTACTTTTCTGGAATGTGCATGGGAATATAAATGAGGATGTCTACCACTCTGCTGGCCCCACAGTATCTCCCAGAAGCCTCTTAGTCAGAAGCAGCCTCCCTCTCTATCACTCCTGATGGTTGTTAACAGTCAAGAAGTTCGTAAGAGGGAATTGAGTTTCCCATTTCTGAAGAAAAATCAAATGATTTGCTTTTCAGTCTGAGACCTAGCCAGGCGCAAATATACCAAGTACACTTTAGTGATATCAATTTAATTGCATGTTTCCTTCAACCTATATGACCACCTGGATGCAGTCACAACAATAACAACAGCAAATCAATGTTTGTGAGGAAATGCAGTTAAGTATTAAGATCTAATAATATGCTTTCTTGGAAGCTGCTGTAAAATTGTTTGTTTTCCTTTGCAAACGAGTGTTAGGAATGCTGAGAACCAACAAGTGTCTAATATTATTTTTCCCCAGATGAAATGAAAAGATATTGATTTCTGTGAAAGAGATTCCTTGATACGTAAACACATTATTCTAAGGCTTAGAATAATCATATACTTTTATTTCTCCTGTCCTCTGAAAACACTTGAAGGAAATATTTTATCAAAAGAATTAAAGAAAGTGTTGTGTTCCCAGATAAAAGAAGCCACCAAACATATAACTTACATTTTCGCATTGTGGACATATACATTCTTGCATGTATATTATATCTAAAATTATGAGCTAATGCTTATAATTATTTATAAAATCATTCGTATAAATTTGTATGTAGAAATCTAGTTATTTCCAGAATACCCAAAATGAGAGAAACTTTCCAGATTTAAGAATTTTAGATTGCAGAAATATCATCTACTCCTCTGTTTTTTTCTTTTATATTTTCTTCAGAGTGGACCACCATCATTTAGATTTAATTGGGGCACAGGCTGTTCTAACTCATCAGCTGAAGTATCCTTCTTCAAGAAGCTTGGCCGTGGAGACTACCATTTCATAAATATCTTCCATTTCCCAGCAGCTTTGTGTTGTCCTGAGCTAGCACAATGAAAAAGGAAAGGTCCAGGAGTTACCAGCTGCTCAATAAAGGAGAAAAAAACATCCCTGTGTCTGCTGTGGAACAGTGCAAAATAGCAAAGAAGAAAGGATGCATTGTATTTGTGGCTACCCAGGACAGCAAAAGGAGAGGAATCCCCAAGATTAACAGAACAAAAAAAAATTATCTGATTTGTGGTGGTCACAATAACTAGATGGAAAAAAAAAACCACCATCCTTTTCAATTCCAGTTAAATAAAAGCCTGTTTCTGCCAAATACTTTTGATAATTTGTCCATGAGCATTTCGTTATTTAAACAGCATTCATGTGGTACAGCCAAGTTTAGAAAGGATTTATTTAACATGCCATTACAGCAATTAGCCCCAGGGAAAGTTCAGCTTGCATACCCAGCTTCTAAATATGTCTTGAGTTTGTATTTATCAATTGAGTTTTTTGCCCCTTACCGACTATAAACTTTTCCTTTTTTTTTTTCCCTCACCTCTGAAGCTTCTCTGAAGCTTTCAGCCAGAGCTCTTTTCTGAGCACCTGGAGCATACTGGCATACTGGAGCTCCAATCTAGAGCTCATACTGGAGCTCTTTTCTGGCATACTGGAGCTCCAATCCAGAGGTCCCCTCCTACCTTCCCTCTTGACAACACTGGCACAATGTCCATCCTGAGCCAGGTGCATCTGTCAGGCCTCATCAGTCAGTTGGGATCGTGACTGCAGGAGTAAGTAGATAAAGACAGAATGTTTAAGAGGCAGAAAGGAGGTTCAGGATGTTGAAGTTCAGCTTCAAGCTCTGATGGGACTTGAGGCAAGTCATTTAGTCATTACCTGTATCTCGGGTTTCCAAGTCTGCATGGTGATAGTTGTGGTTTATCTCCACTGTGATTATTCAGTCCATAGGGGATGAGCTGTCACTTGGAATATTTATTTACAGCAGGTAGCACAGCAAGGGTACAGCCTCATTTTGGGTGTCCAGACACAATCATTCCTCAAAATGATTTTTGAACCCTATGACTTTGATCAGATCCTCACAAACAAGTAAGAATGACATTCTGCACAGTGGAGGAAATTACTTTAGGTGCCCAAAAAAATCTGGGTTTGAGTTTTCCATTAAAAAAAAAAAAACTCTTATAAATAAAAAATGAAAAACATTTTTATTATCTTCTGAATCCAAGACATAACTTCCTTTGTCTGTACATCTCTCTTGATGACATGGAGCAGACACAGCACTTACCACCAATAGCTCTAGGTTTCCTGGTGTCATTTGCACTTTTCCTGTACTACCATCCATAGAGGTGACTCTCCAGGTTACCTTGAGAACAAGGAAGGAAGCAATTTCTTACAGGTTTCAGCTGAACACAACATGTGCAACCAGCATCCCAATGCCACAATCCCACTTCCATCTGCCATCAGCTGATAAGTCTCTCACAGTGCATGTGGCAGGAACTTGCACTTTTTGCCCTCCAACATAGAGTGGGACCAGTTTCTGCTACATTTTCAGCAGGATTTCCCACAACATTCAATGCACAAAACAGAATGCAACTCTAAATCTACTGCTTCTTATGTCTTCAACTGCAATTAGGTTTTTTAAACTGTTTTTGATGAGCATACATTTTACAGTCATAATGAATTGCAAGTGTTGCAAAAGAAAAATGGTGTTTCAGAGCCTCTGCTTGCTGCATGTATTAGCCACAAGAGGCTTATGGAATGTCACTGCCTGGGTTAAAAGAGTAATGCTGCTTTGGTTTTGCAACGTGCATAAAAAATCAGCCTTTTTCACTCTGCATACTATTTCTGCACAACACACTGAACATTCTTTATACACCAGCTCCTAGCAAAGCACAGTGATACCAATAGAATTTTTTTTCTGAATCATCAACAGAACTGGCCAAACTCTGATTTGTTGGAGGCAAAATTCCCCATCTAGTTTAATTTTCTACCACTTATTCTGTCTCAATCATATAAATGAACCAAAGTACAATAATACTTCCAGCAAATGACACTACAAATCCATAATTTGCTGGCAGCTTCAACCACTGGGCTTCTTTTTAAACAGATTTTGACCCTTTTCCTGCATGTCTGCAATAAATTAAACTCTGAATATTTGCAAATCTATTTCCCTGCATTGCGTCTGGATTGTTCAGGATAAATAGCTACAGCAAGAAAAGGTGAGGTGAGAGAAATTTCAAGGGCACCATGAACACTACCTAGTGGACCAGTGCAGTATAAGATTAACTGACATCAGCTTGACCTGTTACTTGCCTGAAGGAAAATGGTCAGATGGTATTTGGTAAAGTTTATGAGATGCAGGTTGCCACTGTGCTGTAGGCAGGACTTTAATTTGCTGTCACTGGAATGCTCCCGAGGTGCACAGCTTTGTCACAGAAGTGACAGAGAATCAAACTTTAAATTGGTGATCTTTTTTTTTCTCCACTCTTCCCCAGCATCCTTTGGAATGAAGGGAATGTGATACAGCGAGAACAGTGCAAGTGTGATGAATAGTTTTCATGGGACAGTCATGAATAAAATAGAAAAGAGTTACATAAGCATTTTTAGACAAAATACATGCAACTGCTCTCAACTACTTGCTTAGTTGCAAGGACATGATTTAATTTAATTCAAAATTTATTTTAAATGCAATCTTATTAACTTAGAAAGAAAGAATGATACTTCAAAACCTAGTTTGGAAGAAACAAAACTTTTGCTCCTTGATCATGAATCTGTGTCATGTTTGAAGCACTCATTTTAACAGATGTAATGAACAAATATAGAGAAAAATTATCCTGGAAATATTATTGAATCCCAGCTTTTGAACCCCAGCTAACTTTGATCAAAACCAAACTTCTATATAATTTTAGAAAACCATTCATATATTTTAGTGGGAAAAGTTGTCTGGTTAAAAAGGAAAAAAACAATCACATCTGGTTTTCCCTCGCTGGATTCCTGAAATTAACAGGGAATGACACAGTGGCTGTGAGCGTTTCATAGTTTCTGTGGGGGGGAGAAGGAGGGAATATTTCTCACTGATTTCTACTGACCCCTTGTGGTAACCTGAACTGCATATCATCGCTGAAGGCGACTTCGGCTTCCTCACGGTAGGAAGTATTTACCGTGGGCAGGAAGAGCCTTAAGAGCGTACTCTGACCATCTCAATGGCCTCTTAAGAGAGAAAAAAAGAAAAAAGAATCTTAGCTTGTCAAGAATCGGGAAGATGGCCAAAATTAAAAAAAAATAATTCTTAGTCCACGAGGGGCAGATTTTGGGCTGCTCGGTGTGTAATGAGGCTGCAATTCCATAGGATAGGTACTGACAACATAAATATGAGAATGAAATTCAAGTAATTAACTCCATCCACCAAAATCCCAGCATTTAATTAGAGGCAAATATATGTAACTTTTATTTTGCACTACTAGGGAATGCAATTGTCTATATGTCTTTCTAAAAACTAAATTCAGCGCTAAGATGAGAATTTATTAAAAGATGGGCATTGACCCTGTGTTGGGTAGTTTAGTCTAGATGTCAGCCAGAATAAGAGATGGGACAAGCTGTAAGAGGGATAGTTAAAGATATTCCAACTTTTAGCCTTTCCAAAGCATAGATTAAATCCACTGAAACAGAAGAATTTTATAAAATACCTATTTGGAACAGAAGTTTTAATTATTGTAATATATGTTCACTTTCGAGTACATGTAAATGCTTTAAAATTGCTATTCAATATGCAAATATGCTGTCACTTGGGAAAAAGCCAAGGTGCTTGCTACTTCCCTTTGACCTAACAAGACAGTCACTTGCAGAGGAAAATAAGAACTAAGAGAAATATTAAGTGCGTGGCAAATTTTACAATTTGAATTTTATATAGAAAAAGTACATCTGAATCTCACATGATCCATACACCTGGGAATTGTACTTTACAGATTTTGTCAGCTGTCAAAAACACAATGAGTACCTGGAAGATAGTTATTGTTTATTGATGAGAGAAAGCAAGCATAAGCAGTTCCTAATCTATCATCTTTCCCTAGTGTTTGCAAAGATTAGAAGTCTACTACCTTATCTGACATGCCTTCTCTGGGGTTGGTGGTTAGTTATAATAGTTGGAAATATGTTCCAGACTATTTGACAAGCATGGAACCAAATAAATGAATTCAGTATTGCTGTCATTCTTTGCCTTCTTAAGAAAAGAAAAAAATGAAGAAGTAGCTGGAACTATGAATAAATATTATGTATGTTATGTATGTTGGCGAAGCATAGCATAAACTCCTTCCTCCATATGTTTTCACTTGCTTCATGTGCTTCCTGTAAAATTGCTTTAGGTTGTCCATGAAAAGTTAAGGGAAAAAATTTCCATTAATATATTCTATTCCTTAAAAATGAAAAAGAAGATAAGAAAAACTACCTTAGATAAAAATAGTTGTAAAGTTTGAGAGCAAGTAAATGGAGCTTTTAAGCTTCAAACAAAGTAAATGGGCAGCAAAATCACCTGGGAAAATATATTTACTTTAGACATAAATGAATCAGTCCTTAACTAAATATCCTTGTCTTTCCATATTAAGGAAGCATCTTTCAGCTTAACTTTTGGAAATGGGAATAATACAGGATAGTCATTCCTGATGGGCCACCCACAGCATGAGCATGGACCTCTGACATGAAAACAAATGTGGAAATCAGACACACCTAACACCTAATGTCTGAGAAAATAACCCTGATCAGAATTTAATCAATCTTGGAAGGTTGCCTTGAAAAATGGCACTTTTGATTTTTCCAACTGAAAAAAGAAAATTCATTAGAAATTTCCCTGTGGTTCTGTGGACTTGGCAAAACAACCAAGCCATTCAAGGCGTTGATGAGCAATAAGCTTGGAGCCTAATAGTTTTCTGTTTGAGCCAGGCTTCAAAAACAGTCAATAAAATATTTATTGAAATCATAAAATCTAAAATCACATGCTTTACATTTTCATAAGTTCATCTTTAAAATATTGTTCTAATGTCTGCAATTAAATTTGTTATCCACTTTTCCTTCTTATGTGTTTCATATACCAGTGATGCTTTAATATGCTTTGGGATGTTTTTGGAAGGGATAAGTTTTCTTTTCTAAACAGTTTAAGTATCTGAACAGATGTAAAATTAGCCAACATTGACAGTATAAACAGTTGTGTACTTCAGATAAACTTGTCACAAAATTCAAATATTATATTTATCAGCCTTTAAATGAGAACATGACTATCAGCTCCATCACAATCTAGGATAATATAATGTTTACAGCTGAAGAATGACTGAATGCTTATACTTACAGAAATGTTTGCTTTTAATGGCCACATTTTCCATTCCCATGGTACAATAGTCCAAAAAAACCTTTCTGTCTCTCATGTAGGCTAGGTTATAACAACAATTATTATGATTTTTATGTCTATACAATGATGCCTACGAAATATTTAATACCTAAGCAGCTGGTGCACTATTGCCGATGCCTACCAAATGAATAAATGCTTTGTCTTGTGTTTCCCCCGTGTACTTGCATCCATCTGTTGTCTTGTGTCATTTTTGATTGAGGCCTAGAGGCACTACCACAAAACAAATAATGTCAATTTTGTTTTCATTATTGCAGGGCCAAGAACCCTACTTCCAGCCTGAAAACAGTCTGGCGCTTGGTGCTGCACAAACACAAATGCAAAGAGATATTTTCCATGCTTACACCCCATGCAGTAGGATGACTTTACAGTACAAAATTTTGCACTGAGAAGTTTAAATTGGTATTCATTGCAGGACAAATAACTTTATCGAGCATGCAGTCTGAGTGAAAGCAGATTTACCAAGCTGACAGAGAAAAGTGTATTTCCTCCTAATGAGCACTCTAAAGTGAAGTGTGTTTTCCAGGTCAAAAGACAGGCGAGCATCTGTTGCACTTCACATCCTCCCCATCCTCATCATGTCTGCAACCTGCCCTCTTCCAAGACAAGAGCTCACCAGCTCTGACCCAGAGACACTGGGGGCCATGGTGTGCTTGTGCTTAGCACCTGGGTGTGTTGCACTGGCTGCTTCTCCTCACTGCAGGGGTTAATCACTGCACTGCTTCAACACAAGCTCGAAGAGCTGATCCCCATGAGGGCATTCTAAGGGTAGCTCCCATCAACAGGGCTATTGCAAACAGTGCTTTAGGTCTGGGGTGGTTTCTCAAGGCGGGGGGATGCCTTCTCATTTTCATTGGCTGCAGAGGGAGACTGTCTGGCTAACTCAGTTGATTAATTCATGTCTTTGAAGGTGGCACCCTAAGACTCTTATAAATGTTGTAAGACAACTATTGGGTCAGAATCAAACCATAAGTTTTAAGGGCTTGCCTGCTCAGCCCAGAGGCACATAAGTGCCTGTATTTGGGTGGTGGATTTCTACACCCATACAACCCTATGTGCAGACCCATACAGTCGTTCTGTTCTTCTACAGCTCCTGAAAATATATCAGTGAGGGCTACAGAATAGGTGCTTGCTAGCACAGAGGGAGTTTCTTCAGTCTGCGTAATACCCTGAACAATTCTTCAGTCTGAGCCCTTGAAACCCAACCTGTCTGAAATCAAACTCTCCTCCTTTGAGACAGTGGCACAGAGGAAAGTGTTGCAGCAAGAACAAGAAAAAAAAAAAAAAGGCAGAGAAGATCAACTGAGGATTGCAAGTTCAGGGGAGCCTGTGGTCCTGTGTGCTTGGACAGCAAACTTAGCCCATGAGTGAAATCTGGCATGGACCCTTTGTTTTGGCAATACCTTCTAGGCCTGAGCCCTGCTGACATTAGCTATTTAAACCCAAAGAATGATTCATGTAAAAGCGAGTGGGATTTCATCCCAAATGTGAGTATTTTAGGACAGATCTGCTGCCAATCTCACAGTCTGTGGGCTCAATTTTCTTGAGAAACATCTTGGAGTTGTCTGTCTCCGCTGAGCAAACGACTTCAGGGATAAAGAGCTGAATCCTGAATTGAGTGAAGTAGATTGTCCCTGACACCTCTGTCAGGACAAGTTTCTCTCAAGAGAGGGACACAATCTTTTTCTTGGAACTGCATAAGACATCATTCAGTATGGCCATGTTTGACAACTAAGAGAAATACAGCTGTCTTCCAGAACTTCAGCTAGGTAACTTGGTATCACGTAAATTTTTCGAATTGCAGTTAATACTGATGACCCATTTTCCATTTTCTTTAATTCTAAATAAGATGTATTAAATGTTAATTTCAGATCTGTTTGAGAGTGTACCTCTGAACTTTGAACACCATTTCCCGTGGGGAAGAGAAAAAGGAGAAAGGGGAATTCCCTCATATATTCAGAAGAAGATTCATTCTATTTTGTGTAATTGCTGGCATGGGAGCAATGCTTCCCCTCAGAAATGGCTGCATGTCATATACTACCAAGTGGTCTAAAATACCAAATTCAACTAAGTAAGACAGATACATCCCAGATATGGAAATTTTGTGGGAGAAACTGAAGAAAAATCTTATTCACCTCTGACCTCTTCTTTCTTACATATTATGAGGTCATGTGATGGACCTCATGTTAGACTAAATGATTCTTGGGATAGAGTAATCTCTGAAGAGATTTTGGGGTTTTTTTGGTTCTGTTTTTACTAGACTGGTAGTGGAAACTTTGACTTTTGATCGTTACTTTGCTGCTATTCAAATGCATGGCAAAGATTTTTCAGAGTCGTGGATATTTTCTTATCTCACTTTCCCCCTTACTTTTAATAGTCTAAAAATAAAAGAATACATAAATGCTTGATAAGCCGGTGTAGCACAGGTACCTCCTCTCAGCTCTCCCCAAATCAATCAAGTGAGGCAAAGCTTGACAGTGAGGCCAGACCCCAATTCCTGGTATTATTACTAAGATAGCATCTAACCCATTTACAAGCAGAACATCCACATTACAGGCACTGCACACTGCAGATAATCATAGAATCATAGAGTAATCTCAGCTGGAAGGGATCCAGAAGGCTCACCAAAGTCCAACTCCTGGCCTTGTGCAGGACAGCCCAAGAATCACACCGTGTGCCTGAGAGTATTACCCAAAAGCTTCTTGAACTCTGGCGGGCTTGGTGCTGTGGCCACTTCCCTGGGGAGCCTGTTCCAGTGTTAGAGAGATTTGTTATCTCCCAGGGCCTTCAGCCTAATATGAATAACAAACAAAGCCAAAGGCTGTTCTTCCATTCATCAGGAAAAGAGACTGAGCAGTTGTACCCTGTGGATTTTGTGTGAGAAAAGTCTGAAACTGCCTGCATTGCTGGTCTTTGTCTGATCCTCAGAGCATGACTAAAAATAAAAGGGGAAAAAGGTAGGAAGATGAAGGTAAAGTCAGTTACAAAGTTCTATATTTGATAGAAAGATACGTGGGGAGTAAAAACAAAATCATAAAATGACGGGACACAAATGCAGTAGGAGTTAGGGAAAGATGAAAGAAGAAAGGAAATTGGATAACAATAGTGATCAGAAAGAATAAAGGCAAAGACAAATAATGACAAGCAAGAAAGAAAGAGGATTAAAGGTGAATGATGAAAGCTATGGAAATAAGGGTGGTAGCTGCTATCAGCATTATGGGAAGTTATTTTATTTAAGATGTCATTGTTAGGAGTCAGAAAACATATTTTTGTTTAAACACAGACGATCCTGAGAAGAGCAAGGTTTCAAGGCAAAAGGGACTTTGGGGAAATGTAGAAAACAGCTGACAATATGTTTGCATGGCACCAGCAGCTGCTGGAGTTAGCTGAGGATGGCCTAGCTTGAAGAACTGGCAATGGTACAGCTTGTGATAGCACTGACTTTCACACAGACTAAGCAGTCCTGTTAAAATATGGGGAGTTATAAAGTATCTGAAAATACTCTTTAAAATATATATTTTTTTTTGGCTTTTGAAAATTTCATCTGAGACGAATACACTATCATGAGTTTTTGTTGTTTCATGCTTTTGAATTAATAATGATGAAAATTTTTTTACAGAATAAAAATTTCTCAGAATGTCATCAGGAACATGAACAAACTTCCTTATGAATAGCTCATACATGTAGCACAGGTTTTGGGCTTTGTTTAACAGGCACAATTTGGGCTGACTTCCAGAGAGTCCAAGACTGAATACATGCCAGGAGCTACAGGTAGAGTGCCAGGCCCGGAGAAATATCTCTGTCTCTCTCTTGCTGTTCTCTGCCCAGCCCATATGGACATCTGAGATGCTCTTGCCAAGAGGCTGTGCTTACACCATTTAGGGCTGAATTAGTGGTTTAGGGAACAAGCACCTGAAAACCCAGTTGTCACATAAATAGAGCTGGGAATACCTTCACCCTCCCCTGGCAGCCAAGACTATTCCTTACCTTGCAACAATGGGCATAAGTGCTGAGATCCTATACTTCATAGAAAAGAAATGTCAGCCCAATCTCATTATTCCCTCGGTGAGAGATTGGTGGGATGAATAAAGCAAGGAGACAGGGAGCCAGATATAGCAGTGGGGTCCCTGCCAGGACAGCAGTGGAAGAGCCTTGGGGCACCACTGGGACAGAGCCCTGCCATGACTGAACCATTTCCAGTATCTCTGCATCCAAGGGGCTGGGGAGTATTTGAGATCCAGGTGTTAATCCAGGTCTGCTTCCAAGCCTGCTTCCAGGTCTGCTTCTGTCTCGCCCAACAGCAGCAACAGCAACAGCAGCAGCTGCAGCAGCAGCAGAGTGTTTGCTAGAGTCATAGAAGTTTCTATGACTGCTCAAGAGTATCTCCAAATTCATTTCCAGAAACAACTAATCACAGCTGATGTACCTGCCATACTAAATTAGACAAGTCCCACCAAGTGTTGTTTTTATATCCCACTGCTTAGTTCAGTAAAAGATGTATTCTGTAATTCTTTGTATTAGTGCTTTGTTGTCCCCAGAGAAGAAGCTTCCTTAACTTAATAGCAGTACATGTGTAGTTAGCAGCTTGTAATACTTTGCTCTGCTTCCTCGAATGCTGCGGTACGCTGAGTTTATAAGTGGGACTGGTTACCACAAGACCTTTTAGTCTTACTGCTTAAAACAATCTTATTTTTTTCTGAGACCTATATCTCATTAAATTTCTTATGGTTCAGGCTCTTCAAGTGCCATCATTTTACTAGGAAGTCTAATTCTCAAGGCCTGACTCCAGGGATTTGGTAATTAACTAGGAATTATGGTGCAGGAGAGCCATACCTTTCTGTGACTGAAATGACACAATGAAAGAGCTAGTATCTGCAGATTTTTTTCAGTCCAAGCTCTTGCCTAGCTTTGAGCTTGCCTCACAGAATGAGGGATATCTGGCTGCAAAGAGATCCATAAACAGTAATCATTTGAACTGGGTAGAAAAAGATAATTCCAACTCCTAGAGGATTTCAATATTTGATGACTGCTTTGTGTCAATTTAAAATGAAACCTCAAAATGTCAAAGTTCTGCTTAGTCAGATTCAAAGCTCAGTTCAAAATCCATCTGGGAAGATGCAAACTGTTCCTAAACCCCCAAAAATTCTGAAATATAGACCTTGATGATTAATTAATCTTTCATGTGAAAGGTTTGTCCACCAGGAAGGAAAGAATTTCTGAGGCCAGGCTCTTTGAAGCCCACCCAGAGCTGGCAGACTGACATGCACTGCTGGTGGCCAGTGGTGAATGATCTATTCTCACCAGTTTTCCCAGTGAACTCCAAGCCTTCTTAAACTGTTTTGAGGATGATTCGGTCTCTGATGAAAGAAGTCTCTGAGAGCCATCACTATTCAGAAGGAACTGTCTAGAAAATATGTTCCTTCCCATTTAGAATCCAAAAAGGGTACAGAGAGTACCATGTTTCATCAGCATAAATAATTAACTGCAGAATGACATGCAATATTCATACTTAAAAATCATTAAACAAAATAGGCTGGAAAAAAATTCTTAAACATGCAGTGATATTAATCATTTAGCCGCAAATTCAGCTTAGAGCTTCTACTTTGTTGAATTTAATTATTATTTTTAAAAATCTATTCACAAGCAGATGTTGCTCTGCAAATCAACAGAACTAAATACCCACATGTGAGACAGTCAGCCTGAGGTTTAGCCCCCTGCAGTATTAATTAACATCATGAAGCATTGTTAATGATAGTGGACAAAGTAAAAATTAGGGATTTTCTGTGCTTGGTAAAATAGGGATGAAAATGGGTCAAAAGAACAATGCTTTTCATACAGCATTGCCTTCTTAGCTGCATTGTATTCTCACAGGTGGTTCTCCATCCTTTCTGTGTCTCCAAGCATGTACAGCAGGATCCCGTCAAAATTGAGGTGTTTAAATGAAAAGAGAACCCCAGAAGATTAATGAGGATTTCCTAGACAAGAAAATGCTATCATGTAAGAGCTGAATTCATCTCAGCAAGTGGAGTCATCCAGAGTTGTGCCACAGCTCTCACTGAGGAGTGGGAGGTAAAACCGCATGAGCTGGCTTTGTTTGGTTCATGGCCTGGAGAACAATCACACACAAATTCCATGTGTCAGATCTCAGTGATGGTCTTGCTCTGCCTTTCTGGCATCTGTTCTTTCTTTCCTTCCCTTTTCCCCAGCAAAAAGCACTCAGCCTGAAACTGGAATCTCTGTGAGATGGCTGAGGTTCTGACAAGTAGGGAGACAATTTATAAAATAAGAGTAAAAAGTGTAAAGATGGACTGGTTGGAAAAACATGTCCTCTGGCTGGATATAAGAATGTCTGAATATTTGCTCCAACATGACTGTCATCTATTATCCATCAGGAAGCTACCAGAGCCTCAGCTTGAAAAATAATATGTTTTTTATTCCTCTGCTTTATTTTTATGCTTACCTTGAGTTTCTGGAATAATTGCAGCAACTTTAGACCATGACCCATCGTGCCTTTTGTGCTTCACTATGTTCTCAGTCAGTTCTGAAAGGCTTCATTCACAAACTAGCCCCTTGATGCCAGGGAGCCTCTGCAGAGGGAGAAGACACTGTACACTCAGGTTTTGAAGTGTAGCCTACTGAGAAAAAAAACCATTATTCTCTTAGGATTTCACTGTGTTATGCAGCCCTTTCAAGTACAAAAATATAGTGCTTGTGAACTGTTCTCCTAGTACTATATGTACTTTGCAAACTTAGACTGTAACCATAGCCAGATCTCGGACCCCACAGAAACTCCTTCGAGCCACTAGAGATACACAGAAAGTGACTTAAATTGACCGTGCTGGTGAAGGCAATTGTTTCCCTGAGCCTGGAGCATGGGCAAACATTTGTGAAACATACCAAGGACTCAAGGCATCTTACAGGCCGTTGTCCTCAAACACATGTTTTGGAAAGCAACTGTAAAATCTAGCCAGTGATGATTCTCCTTTCTCACTTCATACGATGTTTGTTATTTATTTCAGTCAAAAGGCTGAAGGGGACTGCACAACAGCAAAACAGAATAAGGGCTTGAGCACTTGCAAGTCATATATAGTTTCATGAAATGTGCAGTTGTTTAAAGCACTTACAGTTAGGATTTTTTCTGGCAAATTGCCTGTGACAATGAAGTACTTTTCTTCATTAGCTCACTCATGATGACCTCGTGTTGAGTATTTTATACATCCATAAGGGAGTTACAGACACGTGCATGCTTTTCTGTCTCATCTGCAAGGTTATTCAATCTTCAAAATGAAAAAAGAAAATTATGATTATCCTGTGATGATTTACTGTACCATGTTTAGAAGACATCACTAAATTATATGGAAAAGGATTTTTTTACTCTTCTTTAAATGAAAAACATAACACAGCTACATAGAGGTCACCAGTGTATCCATGGCAATTTTCAGATGTGTAAACAGGTAGTCAATGAAAATTTTCAGTGAAATTACTTTGTGAATTTGTGATTTTCCTTTCCTGTTTAACAGCCCCATCAGTTGAGCTACCATCTCACCTGAGTTGTGAGGTCTCTAGGACAGGCTGTGTGTGTGCACAGTGCCTAGAGGGATGTCCACTTACCAACATCTTTAGCTCTCACTTTGAACAAATAAGACAACCAGTGTGATAGGTGCACACCAGGATGGTGACCAGTGAAAACACAGTGTTAGTTTGCTGCTATAATACAATCCTAGGGAAATATTCCTACTGTTAAGTGACATCAAATGTGAGAGGAAAACATCTTTCCTTGCAGGGAAAGAGGGGCAGGAATGGAGTTAGGATGGATCTCTGCATGGCACTGTGTTTTGCAGGCAGAAGAAGTCGGCACAAATGAATGCATCATTTAACACAAATTTACTTGTGCTAAAAACTGATCAGTTTATCTGGCATAAAGACTATTTCTACAATCAAGATCTGAAGGCATGAGCCACAGCACTTGTAAGGATATTTAGTGCAGACATAAATTTATTAGAAAACAGGGCAAACACATCTGCATACTGATTTCATATTTCTAGAGAAAGAATTCCATGCACTATGCCAAAATAAGAATTTAAATTATCTAATATGAAACTGTGAAATTTAATGAATGATTTAATAACATTATTGGCATTAATACAGATGGCTCACCATGCTGGTGCTTCACGCAGTCTTGTATAATGGGAATGGTTGAGAAATATCACACATTTCTATTGCACAGTATTGTCCTGGGTGCCTGCACAGTGTTCCACTGCAGAAGTTCTAGTGCCAAAGCATGAAAGTTATCACTTACCCTTCAAGTGCAGAGGAAAAGCCTTGTAATTTATAACAACTGCTGAGTGTCTTAGAAGCAAAGCAGAGGTTCCTATGGAGCATACTGCTAATAAAATATTTCTTTCTGAAGAGGGGGAAAAATTAACAGTGAACTCTAAAGCTGATGGGTTGGGCAGCAGTCTAACCCTAAAAAGGGAATAGTATTTCAGTGCTTTGCTGTAACCTTTAGCCTGACTTAGGTTATCTTTGAAGGATACGAGAATTTTAAAAAATGGCTGGACATTTTCTAAAATATCTGAAATTTGCACATGCTAGCAATTAATGAGATGAGAATTTATGTGTATTTAAACAGAAGAGAGGTCAAAGATCACTCTGTTTAAATCTCTAATTTGGTTAACTGTGTAGTCTTACAAATTAGCAGAACCTGTGCTTTGGGGAATAGGTAGTGGCAGGAGGAATGGGGATTGGTCACAAGTGCAAAGCTGTCACCAAAATAAATGTTTGGTAAATTATACCCTTAAAATCTAATAGATAGCAATCTAGGTAAACCAGACGACCCATTTGAGACCAGTTATTTTGTTATGAGAAGAGCAAAGCTTCAGCTGCCTCAGGTTGGGTACTAATTTGTCTTGGCAGTGAGAACTGACTCCTTAGCAAATTTAAATTTATCATTTATAGTTAGAATAGGAGGGGATTCAGGAAAACTTTTCACAAAGTTTGTGATCATGCAGATGACCTTCCTGTTTCATCCTGCATTGCAGATTTTCCAAACAAGCAGATAATTGTTATTGTTTTAATGTTTTATTCAATACTGCCTTTTCTGGTCTTATCAGAACAGAGAATTATCATAAAAAGCAAGAGAATAAGGATAAAACTCTGATTCCCCTTAAGTTCTTGACAAAATTTTCATTTTTTTAAAGAGGAAAGAGATGTGTTTTTTTTTTCCCCAGTGCTTATCTACAGCCTTGCAAAATATAAGTTTATTTTAATTTTGAGCTAGGATGCATCTAGAACTATCAAGCCTCCTTCAAACAGCAATGTTTCAGCTGCTATTTCTCTGTATAAAGGCAATTACAGACTTGCTTCTGACATCTGTGTGTATGTTTCAAGGCTGAACTAAAGTGAAACTTGGTGAAACACCTTTTGTGGCAGTGGGGTTACCTTGCATGCGACAGCCCTCACCTCCACTTTCATCTTCCCTTGAGAGCAGCCCCTTTGATGGCTTTCAATAGAATGACTTATCCCAACACCTTTTCACACAGATTGCACAGTGAACCCCAGAGCAGTGAACCAGAGGGTAAATTTGCTTTCTGTAAGAGTTTGCTTTTGTTGGAGAGCGTGACTGAGACAGTGGGTCAGGAGAAGCTACTTCCGTCTTTAAAGCACTTTTGCTTGGTGGGGGCTTATGACTAGTTTGACAAGGCTAGATCAGACATTCAGTATTGTACATCATTGTAGTTAGCAAGTTAACTCTTAGAAGAGGTACTTTAACATAGTTTCAAGCCAGCATTTGACCTACCTTCAAAGGCAGTAACTGTTGTCTTTCAGCACACAGGACCTTTGGAAGTTGCACAACTTTCATCTTGGTGTCATGGACGATGGTGAAATGTGTTGTCTCTATGAGACAAATGTAAAAAGCAACAGAATAGTTAAGAATTCTCCCTGAAGTCTAATGATCTCTTATTCATTACTGTTTAACAGTGCCCCTACTCTATATTTTCTGTGCTGTCATGGAAACAACCATTCTACCAACCTATTAAAAGAAAATTAAAGTGACACTGTCAAGAAAAGAATATGTTAGAAATTAATTTCTTACCTGCTTCACAAAAAATAAATCTCCCAAATATTTTTAATTCTCATTAATCCTATTTGCATTCACATTTTGTGAAAGAAGTAAAGACGCAAGATATTTCGTAAATTCATAAACAAACAAACAAAAAAGCCCTGTATACAATAGATCACAACTGAATTTACGAGTGTATTTAATAGAATTAGTTCATTATACTTTGGTTGTTTTTCAGTCTTCCCACAAGAGCAGGCAACTCCACCTTGTTCTGTATGCAACGGCAAAAAGGCACAGCAGTGCCATTATGGCACATTGGTGCATAAGGAGACCTTGTCCCATACTGGCTCTACAGATTGTCTCAAATAATCAGGATAAAGTTGCTTCTTCAGTGGTTCAGTTTCACAGCAGCACTGGAGGTACTCTGCTTTCCTTGTCTTTCTCTCCGTTCCCATCCCATCTCCAGATTTGCCCCACATTTTCTTTGCACTGGCATAGGTATGTATTTGATCTTCCTGTAATGTGAAGACATTATACTTATTGGATTAATTTTTTTTTTCCTGAGCCTGGTCAGATGACAATCTATCCCACTGTATAGAAAATGAGGACAGCATGTTACCTGGAATTGAAACCTTGACTTAAGCTGTGGATCCATGACATAACTGCAAGGACAAGAAGGCCTCCAACGTGAAGTCTGATGTAGTGTAAGCCCTCTCACCCATCTAACTCTTAAAAAGGATAGTATTTCTTTTACTGGAAAATTGTTCTACGCCATCACCCTCAGTGGGGTTCCTTAAGAGTAGCAGCCTCCTCTGCCACAACTCCAGTGTGTCCTCTCTTGCCATTGAAGTATATTCTGTCTCCTACTCAGGTGGGGGCAGGCAGACATGCAGTGGTAGAGTCAAGTGTGCAGATTTTCCTGTCCTGGGGGACCCTGCTAGCACTTTGTGTCTCTGTTAGAGCCTCTGTTTGCTGCCTTACCAGTGCAAAAAGCTATGCTGCACAAGGGAATCTCCCCAACGGACCCTTGCTAAAATATTGTTCATGTGAAGGCAGCACAAAAGCCATCTGCAAAGTCACTAGAGTCAAACGCTAAAACCAGACAGAAAATAAAAGGGAATCAAAGCTTGGATGGATAACTTTCCCTCTACTATCCTTATATTCAGATGAAGCAGGTGAGGCGATAAGTCAGTGCTAATATGTGTGGAGACCTGGAATGTGTTTCATCATTCTCCAGTGATCTACGGTCAAGAAAGGGGCTGATGAAAGTAATTATTTATAGCAAGCATAACAACAGTGCTAGTTAAAGCTCAATAGCTGTCACCATGACTTTAAAAAAAGGTTGTGAGAGTCATACCAATTTGATGGTGTCTTAAAGTGAGCTGAACTGTAGAGAACTGCAGTCTTGTTTCTGATACCAAGAAAATCATCAGAGTAGCGGCAGTAATCAAAATGAATGAACCCTACAGAGATATAATGACTATAGATCTGTCAGCATTTTTTTTTTTCCTCCTGCTCTGGTTGAACCCAAAGAAGGGTGTACTGAATAAGAATCCACTACAACTATCAAGCACAGTGCAGTCTGTGTGAGACTTTTACTTATTCTACTCATCTGAGAGTATCTAACCTTATCCACAGAATAAAGAGTCATTAAAAATAAGGGGTTTTTTTAATTATCGCTTGGGTTTATGACCTATATTTATAGATGTATTTTGGTTTTGCTTATGCTGTGGCTGAAGTTCAGTGTGTAACACTCAGTCACACCAAATTCCTTCACCCACCCAGAATAGACAGTGTTGGCTTACTGCTGCCTCCATATACATTAATTATTGTTTACCTCTCTCAGCAGCAGTCTAAACTACAATATCACACTTATACAGCAGCATTAATTTACATCAGGAACAGAACAGTGAAAATTATGGCCCTGCAACAAAGTTCTCCTCTGATCTAGGCATAATTCTTAGGATTGCTTTTGTCCTTTCCTGTTTTGTCCCACAGTCTTCTCCAAATGACCTCCACTGATACTCCCTGACTTCAGAAGCTTCAGACATCTGTGTCACTTTTTTATCAAACAACCCAGATGCTGAATTTATTTCAAAAGGTAATTCAAGATGTCTCTAGTGACTTTGTATGGCTTTCAAAGCACTAAACATATTAGCTTCATCTAATGTAAGACACCAGACCTACAGCCTGCCTCTGATTCAGACATACTTTGCATCTTTAAAGCCTTGAAGTAATCTAATCATGTATGGATGTATGGATGTGTGCAAGCCTGCAGGAACCAAAATAATTTTAAACTTTGGTTTAGATTCTTCATAGTGAATCAGCCTGTGAGCTGATCCATTTCTTTACTTTTACAGTAACTTTTTTTTTTTTTATATGAGCCAGTAATGTGCACTTACAGTCAAGAAAGCCAACCATGTCCTGGGCTGCATCTAAAGCAGCATGGCCAGAAGAATGAGGGAGGTGATTCTACTCGGCTCTGGTGAGATCCCACCTGGAGTGCTGTGTTCAGTTCAGGGTCCACAGGGAAGTACAAGAAAGACATGGATCCTGGAGCAGATCCAGAGGGGGGTCACAAAGATGACCAGAGGGATGGAATACCTCTCCTGTGAGGAAAGGCTGAGAGATTTGGGGGTTTTGAGTGTGGAGGAGAGAAAGTTGCAGGGAGATGTTATTGTGGCCTTTAAATATTTAAAGGGAGAGTATAAGAAAGATGAGGATAGATTTTTTATTAGGGCTTGTTGAGATAGAAGATGTCCCTGCTCCTTGTGGGGGATGCTGGACTAGATGACCTTTAAAGGTCCCTTTCAATACAAACTATTCTTATGATTCACTAAATATCAAAAGGGATAAAAATGTCATAAATCTGTATATAATTCAAGCTGATATTCTGTTTCTACTGGCAATGTTATAGTATTTTTGCATTAATGATGTCTTGAGATTCTTGCAATGAGGATTAGTCATTCATATGCTAACTTCTTTAACTGTGTTTCACAACATTAAGCATATCTCTATTTTTATACAGTTTATGAGCTCACAGTCTATTTTATCCTTATTTTTAGAACAAGGAGTTTTAATAAACCAAACATTAAAAAAACTGTGAGAGCTATTTGACCATCACTATTAATTGTAGGAACATTGAATTAATCAACTTATGTATGATGAAGGTGATATCAATTGTTCTTGGAATATTCTTCTCTTTTGCCTTGAATCTGAGTGGTGTGTCACCAGTTTTGAGCTCCCTACTGTGCTGGAATTTTACTTCAGAATTAATTGCAATCCTGCTCTGAGTTCTGAGATGCTGTCTTTTCTTGTAAAAATTAAACTATAGTATACTACCTCCCAAACTGCAGCCGCTGCAATTTTTGTGTATGTATGTCCACGGACAGCTTATCAGTGGCCAGACTTCATTCCAACACTTATAAAACAGTACCAAGTTGGAATATTCTGCCAGTTTATTAGATAAGAAGGTGTAGGCTACACAGAAAAATGTGGAGGACGCAAGGGGCAGATCACAGTGTTTCCATCACCTGGCGAACACCCCTGCAATGTTATTTATTTCCTGTTGAGGGTGATTAACTCTCAAACACATTGCTTGCTGTGAGATCACCCGGCTGCAGGATGATAGCCCAGGTCTCCTTGTCCCCTAGAAAGGGTGCCATGTCCTTTCTACCTTGCCCCTTGTACCAGGCACCCTTACAGCACCCACCCCTCCAGCTGCAGCAAAGAGTTTTACAAAGTAAACCCACTGGGTTTTATTGGAATTTTATATTAAACACTAGATGTCACTGGCATACTCTTAACACAGTTTGTTGGACTTGACTGCACGGTGCTTGCTCAGCCCCTCACCCAAAGGCATAAGATTTTTCAGTGCCTGCACCTCACTGACAGAGACCCCACAAATCCTCCTCAGGTCAGGAATGGAGGTGTTTCCAATGCCCTCACTGCCCAAACCGTGTGTTTGCTTGGGAAGCAGCAAGTACAAGTGTTTTCACAACAGTGGGTTTTGCTGCATTTGTGTATTCTCATTGGTCTCAGACAAAGGTGTAAGTACAGGAAAAAAGTACAAGTTACCCAGAAAGAAAATAATTAACTACCCAGTTATCCTACTATTAAGGGAAAAACTAATCCACAGGGTCCTCTGCCTTCTCTGAAGGAGAATGGTTGTCCAGCACAGCAATCAGCTCATACCTGTTTATCCATGCTGTGAATAATGAAAAAGCAGATTTGCTTTGGAAGAGTCATAAACAAGAATAGCATTTTAACTCTAGTGTAATCAAATTCAAATATTGCCAGAGGTTTTTTATTTTTCTTAAATTAGCTTGATCATGAAATAAGATCTGAATAAATCATCTTTGTTATTTTTCTCTCCTTTGGGCACATTTTAACAACTTCTTTGTAATAAGGCTTATGCAACACACTCCTGTGTCATGAATGCAAGTTCAAATTCTGCATGGACTTTTCCTCTCTCTCCAGCAAGTCCATGACTAGGAGCAGCAGCCTGGAACACTGGCGTGGCCAAGGTAAACAAAAACAGAGCCCAGTGGCAAATTGGAGGTATCTTTCAGCTTGTATGACAGCCTGTGGAAAGAACTGAGACACTGTCTTCTCAGGACCTACTACCAGACACTGGAAAACGTGCAGAGTGAAATGCAGGCTGGAAACAGGCAGGAAAGCAGCTGTCCCTCGGTGCAAAAGTCAAGGAGACCTGAAAGTGGTCTGGCATGTATGAGAGTCTATCTAAGAACTGGCAGAAGAATTTCCCTGCCTCTTTTGTTTGGTTTTTTTTGTGGATTTTCTTCTCCTTTTTTCCCCCTTTTTCTTTTGTGACCAGAGAGGTGGGGAAACATTCCCAGTTTTTCAAAGCATAAAAACAGGTATGGAAACATCTGAGCTCAAGCATCTGACTAGATGTGAGCTAGGTATCATATACTGTGCTAAGAATGAAATTGTTTAATGGCCTCAGAAAGTCTGAAAACAATTCTAAATTCTAGGGGTAGAACTGAGATGCTCTTTGTGCCTATACAGAGCTGATCACACCCAGCTTTGATTCAGGACACATCCTGTGGCCATCTCTGCAAGTTACATCTGCCCAGAAAGGAAGCCCTGAAGCTTCTCTCCATTCTGACACAAGTCAGTCCTTGGAGTTGTCCTGATAATTTGGGGCATCTGATGCAGGACAGGAAAGAAATAATTTCATATCACATCCATTCCCTTAGCTTAAGGAGAAAATACAGAGTCTCATTAAGTATTGGCTACATGGAACAGAATTGCAATCATTACAAACTCAGGACTTGTTTCCTTCCAAAAATGAAAATAGGTTCAAACACCCTGTTTCCTTCATTTCCACTTCCTTTCCCACACTTCAAGTGCTGAGTAAGGAATTGGGTTTGTACTGTGCTTTAAAGACCCACCACATCTGGCACCAACACAAACAACGGTTACTCACATAGAGGTCTCTCTTTGTTGAAGTAAAAGCACAAAGGCAGAGCCCAAGCTCTCTTACTCTGGCTAGCCATGAAATGAAAACGAGTAGAAAACAAATGATGCTGCTCAAGATAAAGCCACTGAGGGATGAAATAGGTAATAAACCTTAATTTCTGAATTGTTCACTCTTTCTTTATCCTTTCATTGTGTAAGGATTCCATATAAAAAGCATGATTTATGTGGAAATAAACCAAATAAAAATGCATATTTAAAATACATTACAAATTTATATAGTGGATTAGTATAGAATTTTCTTTTTACAAATTTAATCAATTTTTATTTAAATATGTTGTATTTAGAAAGCAAATATAGCTTTGTTTTTTTCCCAGAACTAACCTGTTTTTCTGATCGAAGGGAATACACAAATATTCAAAATTTTTCCAATCTTTTTGTTCCCCCTTCCTAACGTGGAGAGTCTCACAAATGACTTTTTCTGACTGTCAAATGCTGATACAGGTAAAAAGTCATACATTTGAAAATCGAATTCAAGTCCTTCCAAGGATGATAATGTTCCTGTGCACATACTTCAGAAAGCCATTTGTTTACTTGTCTTGAGGAGTGTATCTGGTCCTCATGGCATGGTGCCATACACAGGAACATTGATGTCCTCCTGTCTCACATAAGAAAATTTTCACTAAAACCCTAATGGCAAAGAAGTTTCAAAGAAGTGTGAGTATCCTTCCTAATCCATCTCTCCACATTGCCCTAAATTTGTTTCAACAGCTTTCAAATGTTCAGTTTCACTAATAGCAAAATCATAAAAAAGCTATTAGCATTGTAACTGTATTAACTTCAGTAAACACATACTTATTTTTCTCCCAAATTTTTCAACTTTTAAATCTTTGCTGAAGTGCTGATTGACCAATGGTGCATATTTCACAGTTAATTTTGTATTTAAACTTTATCTACTTGCTCAGAAACTTAACATGACAGATTATGAAAAACAACCAACCATTCTTTTATTTGATGTATTTCAACATTATCCATGAAATCTGATGACACTGAAATCACTAGAAACTCTACAGTTAATTTGAACAAAGCCATCATTTTATTTATGTCTCTCTGTGGACTGAGGACAATGTCACTCTTAATAAATTTCATTAATTAATTTTTTTCATTGATTTCTTTGGGAGAAAAGCCTACCCCAAACATGTTATTCACAAGATAATTAATCTACACACCTAACAGGTGAATAAATACTCTTTTGGTGCTGGACAGCTCCAACCCTGTATTGGATAGAAATATCAGCAATTCAGAACGCCCTGGGGAATTCAAAGAGCAATCTGTAGTGTGTTTGTGACAATCAATCACACAGCACCATCTGCAGAGTGCTGCAGCTCTGATGGGGATGCAAAAGGTGGGGTGCCACCTTCTACTCCCCGTTGTGCTCCTGCCCTCCAGTCCCTGTGTGCCCCCACTCCTGCAGTGCCTGTTTCATTCCACACCTTAGTGCTGGTTCTCTGGAATGTGTTGCAGCTTCTTTTGTCCTTCCCATCACCTTCTGCATAGTGAGTCTTGTAGCCTTGGCATTTATAAACAGCTTAGATGATTTAGTCACGTAAGCTATTAAATGCAGCCTTTTATTTTCAGTTATCAAACTGCAGAACTTTTTTCATCCTCCCTTACAAGCCTGGGCTATTAGCAGACCCATCTGTGAGGTTCACCAGCCTGTGTGATTAACACACCCATCTGCTTCAAATCTGTTGATAATCTGCAGATCAAAGTCCCACTTGACTATGGTCATTAACACCTTTCAGTACAAGAATATAATTCAAATATACTTTTGCTAAGATTTAATTTTTTTTCTGTAATGCTAAGAATCTGTTTCAGATGACTGTTTTCTCAAGGAAATTCCAAGAGCTTAAATGCTCTTGAGAAGCAAGTGAAAAAGAGGTTTTGGTGCAATAGAATCTGGGACACTTTTCTTTAACTGTTTATTCTTCAAAGAAACAAAAGGCAGGGACTTGCACCTTTTTCCAGTTATCCTGTATCCCAGCTTCAATAACTGCAGCACAAACAGGATTTTCCTTGCATGAAATGTCTTGTGCTTCAAACCCTCCCTCCATTTTCAGTGCCTCTCAGGACTTTTTTGGTAACTGAGATTCTCTATTTATTAAATGTGACAAAATGTTGCTTTCTCACAGCAGTAAAGTGTCCATGCTGGCTATCAGCCTCCACTGCTTTAGTTTGGAAATTATGTAATGCAAATGATAAAGATTTTTCTGTCCCTTCCTACTCCAGGACAGCCACAAATTAACATTTGTTACAAGCGAGTTAACTATTTTATTGCTTTTTTAAGTCAGATATATTGATTGCATAATTTTCTATTTGAGTCTCCTTGGTACAGCTCCTTTCTATTTGAAGCTTCTTGGAAAAGTAACACTAGATCACAAAAATGTTGGCTGTAGTGAATCCAGGCTCAATATGCAATGCAGAGCAAGAAGATAAATCTTTCTGGGATATCATCTTTTTGTTCTCACATTTCACTGAAATGCATTACCCGCTTTGAAGGGAAGAAAAGCCTCAAGGGCTCTTGGTATTTCACAACTGTGAATTTCCAACTACTTGCTATATTTATGGCTACATTATCAGTCTTCATCAGGATGCAGTAAATACCTTTACAGAGGTCAGTATCTTGGATTTAGTTCAATTGTTATTTTCAGTCGTGGTAGAAACTTAACTTAAATCACTTCTGTCATGTACTTGAGACACTCAGCTTTTTCCACTGTCTCCTGCTCTTTCTGAAACAAAGGAAAGCATTCCTGCATGGGGCCACGGAGAATAAGAAACTCTGCCTTATTGCCTTCCTGACAGTTCTCCCGTCAGTCTTCTTGTTCCTAGCACTGGTCTCATCCTTTAGACTTGACAGAAAAACCACTAATTCCTGCTTTAACATCTCCATATGGCTTTCAGTCTCTTGGTCTTCATTCCCACGCTTCCTTTATTCAAATCCACCCGTCTGAAAATCCGTTCTCTCCCGTGTATACCTCCAGTTATTGCAGCTCAGCAAAAAAACTACACTTTTCCATTGTTCAGTCTACCTCACACTTCAATATGGAGCACCATAGCACTCAGTCATGCAAGATTTCTGTAGCATCCAGATTTCCATATTTTATACTGCCTGGATTCCTGTCACTTTCTTCAGAGTGAAAACTAATTCTCCCTACAAGGACTTTTCCCCCTATCTTTTCACTCCTACGCCTTATACCCACCTCCATATACTTCACTCCCGTATTTGACACAGACCTCTAATTAGCCTAATTAAACCAGATCAGTGTGTCCCCTTTATAGAAATAAATTATGTATAAAAAAATTGATTGAGCTGAAATGTAACCCTCCCTGGAACATTCCTGCTCAGAGCAGATGTCATTTGTAAAATGTGCTAGCAGCTTGCCTGCCTGAAACACAAATTTCTATCTAACTCTTAACTTGGTTGTTTCTTAGTCACTTGCTGTAATAGTTTTAAATTCTAACCCAAAGTTGTCATTAATCTCCACCTAGGAGAAATACATCCACAACCCATGTTCCCTCAGAGAGCTGAGATTCCCTGCTCTTTGTCATATTTCCTCACTTTCACTTGTTCTCAGCTCCTCTCTGTGATCTAGCAGTTTCCACTCAGCCTCAGACAAGGTTTTGCATTACTTGCTCTAAAAATAACAACCTTTTCAAGCTGCAAATCCATCTTTCTCCTTGCCTTCATCTCTAGCATTTTAGAACCTCTAATCTGGTGCAGAGAGTAACATTGTGCCTAAAATTCATCTTCTCTGGGGCCTCCCTGCTCTAGGTGTGTTCCCAGGGCTCCACACATGTATTCAGCTCTGCTGGTTCTGCTGGAGCTCACAGGACAATGAGTTCTTCTGTTTATTTCAGGTTTATTTTATTTATTTTTATTTCATTTAAATACTACGCTGGCCTTCCAACATGGAAACTGTCAAATCTTTCCAGCTTGTCCAGAGCTGTCAGAATGTCACATTACTATTTGATCTTTACAGTTCAATAACCAGCATTGGATTTATCAAGATTTCCTTTCCTGTGCTCAGTTAAACACTTCACAGTTGTACCTAACATATGAGCCCCAAAAGTTAGTGTTACTTCTCCCTGTACTTACCTCCTACCCTTGTCCACCTTCTTCAAACCGTGTTTCTTCTTCCTTAGCCTGCAAAACCCATTCTTTTCCATTCTTCCAACCAACCCCTTTCGCTGAATAAAATTCATTCTCTGAAAATGAGGGGTCATGCCTTCCTCTTCTGCTTCTTCAGTCACAGCACCTCCTTTACTGAGAAATTACTTTCACCAATTGCAAGAATAAAGGGACCACCATACATACCTAAGGTGACCTCTGTTACATCAAAGACACATGAAATATGCTTCTATTTCAGAGCAGATCCTTTAGAAAAGGTTCCAAATTTAGTTTTTTATTCTTTCTATTCATACAGAATGCACAAACAAACACTGGTAAATTGGTTCACTGCAACTTGGAGAGAGTTTTACTTCCAGCTTTCATCCATTTGACCTTGTTTTTCTTTTTGCTGGAGAGCAAAGAGCTTTCTGTCCTTCAAGTGGAACACTTCCTGCATTCATCTTTCCTTAGAATAAATCAGCTGAGAACCCTAAGCTATGAGTCATATTTTCCAGGGCTTTAATAGCCCTCAGAACCTTTTCTGAGTGGAAAGCACAATTGACTGGACATGATAAAATTTTCTACCATAGGTTGTGCTGTGTCAAATAACAAAACTTCCCTCATTCACTCTATCCATGTCTCTTGTGCTGCAGTGTAAGTACCAGGATCCTCAGACCTTCCAGTATTAGAAAGATAAATGTTCCAAGAGCCCAGTTCCTGTGGACAGAAGAAAAATACCATGTGTTTCAGAATGGGGTTTCTAATAAGTTTCCACATAATTTTTCCCCTGGATTGCAGAAATCCACAAAGCCCTTGATATTATTTCCTTGCTTAATTTCCTTTTCACCTGAATAGTTTTGAAAGCATTGGTTAATGTGTTGTCACAAATCTAGGCTCTCATTTGAGATGTGCATGATTTTTTTGCTGGTTCATAAGGAATTACAAGCTCTGTGATCTGTGGAAGTGACCACTGGAACCAGTGGAAGTCCCATTAACAAATCACCAGCTAATCAAAACTACTCTCCAGCCACACAATTATTTATTTACCAGTCTCATAGGTCAAATCAAATTTCTTGCCTGGGAATTTCACTAGAATGGTTTCCCAAATGAGGAAAAATATAATTATTTTTTAGTCTTTTTCACACTGTTTGAATTTTACCAAATTCTTCTAGTAAAGAAATCATGCCATAGTCACAAAGATTCTGATGAATTACATAGAGGAATTTCCTCTTCATTCCATTGCTATGATTTTGCCTTTGGACTTACCCAGTTTTCCTTAATACCCCTTTTCTGATATGTATATAATGTTACATAAATAGAAATTGAACAGTGTTGTATTGTTTTAATTTCTTGTCTTCCCTCTAAACAACATATTTGACTTCCGTGTTAACAGGTCTATGTGTTTTCTGTAAGTGGTAGAATGAACTCAAATGTTCCCAGAGAATAATCATGAGTGCTTTTTCTGAATGTTTTGTGAGTTTTGATTTAACTTGCATCTTTTATTAAGAGTTTTTGTTTATTACCAGCATGAGTTTTATTCTGTTTGCCCATAACAAACATTAATAAGTTACAGGTCACTTTGCTATGAAGTTAACACCAAGCTTGGTCCCACAATCAATTTGTGTTTATGTTTCAAGTGGAAACTTAATATGGACATCTCCCAAGCTGGACACAAACACTTTTTAGAGGCCAGTTTTCTCAGCAGTTTCCCCATCCAGATTCCTATTCTCCCCTCCTCCTGTTCAAGCTCTCATTTAGCATGAGTTATGTCCAGCCCTGCCCCTTCAGTTGCTTTCTCACCAGTAACATTGCCCTTTTCATGTGGATCTCAACCACTTTTGCCTTGTTACCCCTTTCTGTTATTCCCCATCAGCTCAATGGTTTATTAATCCTATTAGAGGTACCATCTCTCAGAAAACAAATTAAGCTAAATCTTCTGCCCAACAGCAACTTTGGAGGGGCTGAAGTAACTGAAAGATTTTCTTGCCTGCAACACAAAGTGGTTTGCACGCCTTATAGTTTCTCAGAACTGGTGTTTCCATACTTACCAGTTGTATCAAGATCCGCAGCTTTTTCCCCCAGTGCCTCACCTATCTGAGATTTTTTAGAGGATGTGTTCTGGGCATCTTGTAATGCAAGTAAAAAGAGGAACATCATTAATTTCAGTCTTAGGGCCTGGGTTTGCTTGACCACTCAAACTAACAAGGAATCCATGTTGGCAGCACTGAGGAGAGAGAAAGAAAAATCTATTCTTTATTTCTCATTTAGAGAAAAAACTTGAAAATTATGCTTGAAATGCTTGAAAATTATGCTTGAAAATTATTCGTGTTAATGCGCTTAATAACATGTTTGAAAAATTAAGTCCACAAATAGTTTGGTTCAAATGCAACAAATGCAAATATTTCTAATTCCAAGGCAATCAAAAAATTATGAGACTTCCCCCCCACCAAACTATGAAAATTGATTTAGAAATGAATACAAAGTGCAGACAGTAAATTCTGCTTTGAGACAAGAAAGAAATATAACCAGAATCTCCTACAGAGTCCCTGATGGCTGAATGTGTGAAATTAATCACTGACAGGTGGAGAGGACAATTCTCCATGCAGTGTTGAGCTTCCTATTCTCTGAATGACAGCCAGTTAGAACAAGAGAGCCGGGGCTAATAAGAGGTGCTTTGCTGCATTAACTTTCTGATCACTAGCTGTGCACCTGCAGCAAAAAGAGTTTTTTGCCCAAAACCTGACCTGGGAATATGTCTTATATAAGTATATATTAAGTATATATTAATATATATTAGTATAAGTATATATTAACCCTGAACTTGCATTTCCTTTGGCTATCTTCCAAAATGCTGTCACCATCTGTCAAACTCCTCCCTCCCTAGCATTCTTTACATTCTTGAGTGTTTGGTGCAGACTCTGAATTTGTGTTTTGATGGTCCTTTATTCTGTACAGGCTCCTTGGTCTTCAACCTCAAACCTTATTTTGTGGAAATATCCTACCCTGTGAGCCCCCTTGATTCAAGTAGTCAAACCTTCTGCATTTTTTTTTTTTTTGTGATTTTTGTGAGTTCATTAACCATCCCTCTCAAAAATATGACCTTTGGGGTGCCCAGGAAGGGGTGAGTGTGGAAGCATAATGGAGGCATCACATGAAACAAACCCCCATCAATGTTAGAAGAAACAAAATGAGTCAAACTGTGGAACTTCTTGCCGTGTTGTGGTCTGGATGCCAAACACAGAACTGCCATACCTATCAATAAAGTCCCCTCAAACCCCAAAGAATAGGCAGTCCCTCCAAAACATCTTAAAACCAAGCAGAGGACATTAGGTGAAATCACTGAGTTGCAGACCACTGGATATTGCCATCATAAGTATCGCTGTGTGCTCTAAAATTTTTTCCTGGATATCCAATATTGTTGTCTGTCAAAGCAAGATGCTCAGCTAGATCATCTTTGCCTCAAAATAGCTGTGTATTTATGGTAAAACCAGCATGGATTTTGCAGAGACGTATCCAGAAGTTTTTTTCTGCTTCAAACAATACTGGTAACAGAAAGACCAAGAAAATTATATGTACATTTAAGCAAGTGACTGTCTTTATTTCTTCACAGAAACCAAATGTGTTCCCTGCTGCAGAGAAATAAAAAGGATTTATTTTGTTTAAGCTTCCTCTCTCATCACAAAATGGTGGTTAAAACAGTGATNTTTTTTTTTTTTTTTTTTTTTTTTTTTTGCCAGGGTGAAAACCTACCTCTTCAGCTCCAAATCAATGCTAGCTGAATTAAGTCCTCCAGCTAGTGGTCAGTTGTCTTCTAACCATCTTACCCTGAAGGATAAGCACAAAATCAGTCATGGCCACCCTTTTTCTGTCAGCACTTCCCTCTTTAGATGATCAACAAGACTGCTTTGACATGAAGCAGAAATAAAATTAGCTGCAAGTTTAATTCCTCACACTGATCCATATGTGGTTTAAAGGAATAATAAATTAATAATAATTAATCTACCTGAATAAAGGTCGGCACTCACTTTTAAGGTGAAATTTGCCAAATCCTGGATGTACACTATCTGTCCTGCAGTTGAGAATAGGAAATGTAGGATAAACATTATAAACTAGCAGCTAGCAGGCAAAATATTGATAAATAACATGTATTTTTTTCCAGATGGGATTTATATTTTCATACATACTTTTAAACATTTGAGAAGTTTTGGGTTTCATTTTTATTTGTCATGGATATATAAACATGCAGATGAAAAAAATACAATATTTGAAAGTCATATAGGACATATGACAAATTTAAAAAGCCCTCTTCTGTAAGCATGTTTGCCTACTGAATTTCTTATCCAGGTTTTAAAATATGGCTCTATGTTCCCTGATACTCAAATGGCAGTATTTAAAATCATTGCTAAGAAGAAGATAAGCTTGTTTCAGTGCTGTCAGCTAAGTCCCCATACCTTTATCTGTAGTTTTCATATGCTACAAAGTTCAGTGACTGCTTACCTCATATTCAAAGAAATACTTCAACATTTTCTGCAGTTCAATCAGAAAAATCTCTCAGGATCAACATGTGTGCTGGAGCAGGATTAAGCCAGTGCTTGGTAGTGCACTGAATTAGTCTTTCTGTCAGCCTGATTACTTTAAGCTCTATTAAAAAAAAAAAGCTCACATCTATTAGGAATGAAACTTTTTTCTAAATATGAACTTAATGCCAGGACTTCCAGCAATTTACAACCTCTTCTCTAAAGTGCATGGTCTATTGATCTCAGTAAACCATTCATTCTGAGATACAGCTATTTGGGTTACCTCGCTGCTGTTGGTTTGCAAAGCATAAGCAGGGTTCACCCTTTATGATACAGTGATTAAAGGAACACTTGCAATTCTGCCCTGCATCCAGCCTTACTCCTATGCATGCTACTGTTGCCTTAGCTGTGGTGCAATTACTTTTGCTCTCCAGTCACTGAAGGGAGCTTGTGTGGGCGGGAGCACTGCTGCTACCTGCTCCTGCTGCTTTATCAGAAAGCTGTGCCTGAAAACTAATGCCTTCTAAGAACTGGGAGAAACTCCCCATTTTTCATGTGTGAGCAGAACAAAGCAGAGGTAGATGACAACTTCACATATTATTATAACGGCAAACTATAGCAGAAAGAAACGGGAACACTAAGTAGGGCCGGGTCTTTGGTTGGTATACATTTACACTGTCTAATTTACTTTGGAAGAGTCCATTCACTTCAGCTGAGGCTCTGGGTCTTTAAAGATTTGAAAAATAATTGCTTATAAATAAGTAGATTTTCTGTGAGATCTTTTCCTTTTGATGAGGATTATTTTACTAGTATAGATTTCAAGAAGAAGCAGTTTCTAAAATCCATATTATGTAGTACTTTCTTCTCTGTTTGCTTGTTGGTTTGTTCTTCTGCTCAGCAATGTGCCAGTATGACATTTTTGATGCAAGTCAGTTCCTGTCTGCACTTGGAGCTGCTGCACCTTGAGCAGTGACAAATTCTAGACTGATTAATGCTGCACACACTCCACAGAACATCAAGTTCCTACGGACACTGACGTGACTGCAACAACAACAGGACCTGATGGGTCTCTATCCTGCCCTGAAAGGTATTACAGCCCACACCAACTGCTTTCATTACATAATTATTATTTTTTAATTTGGATCCAATAATAAGCTTTTCTGTATGCCGGCTTAACACTGTTAAATGTTAATACTGCCCACAATGCTTGGTGTGTTGTATTCCATAAACCTAACAAAGTGTTTGTGCTGTCTTGCCAGCCACAGATTTATTGAGGTATGGATTGCACATATTAAACACCGTCATCAGGCCACAAAGGTTCCATCACAAACTGCCTACGAGCTAACATCATTAAGAGGCAGACTTCATATATCTTCATGACTGATACGCCAATCTTTCCCACTCCATTGACTAATGAATTGACGCACACAATGTTCTCCTACATTAGTGTGCATCCCTTTGATTTACAGCACCATAGCAGGGGGCTGTAAGCACTCGGATACTGATGAATTCCAGACAGCACTTGCACCTGCCTGAGCAGGACGCTTCCCTCTGAGCAGAACAGTTCTTGCATCCCAGAATTTTACATAATAAACATGGTGGGCTTCACTGTCTGCATTTTCACCTCTACAATGCGATCAGACTGCTTGCCTTCCTGAGCCAAATTCCCTAGGTGCTATAAATCATGACACATCGATTTACATTGTTTGTTCTCTGAGCACTGTGCCTGAGCCTTTTGGTTTGTGTGCTTTAAAGATACATCTGGGAGCCACCAGTGTATGCTTCCTCCCGATGTGTGCCAATGCCAGGGTAAAGGGCTCAAGAGAAGGACAACAGTGGATTTTTGCACACAATGAGTGGCAGCCCTGCTAGTTTGCAGCTGTGGTGAGAAAGCAGTGGCCACTGGCCCAGCACCACCTCTGTGAAATGAGGGGAAGGATGAGGCTGTGAAAAGATGGAGCCTAAAAGGAGATTTGGCCCAGAGCTTTTGTCTATTGAACTAATTGACTGGCTACAGGCTCATGTTTTGATGGCAGCCTTGTATTTATGTTACCCACTGCACAGGCTACCCAGTTCTAATGACTGGCATAAAATACAGACTAATTTCAACCTTTTGCAAGTTGCCATCACATATAACAGTCATCTTCCAGTCTAGCACTAAATCCATCTGATGAAGGAAAAACAGCCATCCCGAATACCATCTGTTCTGAGAGCAGGGCAAGGCAGGAGCAATTGCTTAGATGTGTCCTGGATGAAAGACTGAACAATATTTGCATTGGGGGAGTTTATGGTGCACTGAGATAATAAATAGGATGTGAAAGCATTTTCAAATTTAAAAAAGGAAATTCTTAATTTATGTAACAAATAAATCAGAATTTTAAGACATCTGATAACAGATGTACCACTAAATCATGAAGATCTTCCCACAAAGAGATATATTCTAAGCTCTGACACAACATTTCAATGAAGGCTGAAATATATTACTCTTTGTAGATTCTTGGTTTGTTTGTTTATTTTAATTTTGAGCTGCCTCATATATTTATACAAAGTTCCTATCAGTGGGATGTCATAGTTTTACACCTGGTAAACCAGAGGATTTGGAGACACAGGCAAGTTTCTCTCTGCTCCTTATGGAAGAAAAATTAAAAAGAAGACCTGACCACACAGTTTAACATGAGGGCAAAAAGACTTCTTTCATCTAGCTCACTTGCTAAGGTGGTCACCTTGCTTAAAACCAGCAAACTTATTGCATGAATAATACACTTAGTAATAGTTTTCAAAGAAGAAGAAGTGGGATTTTTGTCACTGAAAACAGAAAAAGGTTCCCCTGGATGGAGAGAGATTAACATTAGGGAAAGTCAATTCCATAACCCCCTTTAAATTAACAGATCCAGAATTTCATTGAAAATACAGGGGGGAAAAAAACAGAAATTCTTTTAGTTTTCCATACTCTGACTTTCTGGAGGGAGTCTAGTGGTAATAGAAACCAGTTGTTAGTTTTTGTAGTTGGCAAAATTTGAGGCTGGAGAATGAAGAAAAAAAAAATCAAATGAAGAGTTATATCACAGAGGAGATTGTTACACTACTTGCAATCAAAATTAGATCATTTTTCAAAGCTGCTAGAAATAATGTAAGCTGCTTCTGGGCATCTTTAATTTATGTGACTGCTACTGGCAAAGCAAATAAGGTGTTTTGATACTGTTCTTAATAGCATTACAGGGATAAAATGTGTCACAGAGTGACATTGCCCTATGCAGCACTGCAGCACCAGTTATACAGGGAGTAAAAAACCCTTTTCCTTCTAATATCTAGCTCATTTTGTCCTTTGCTGGAAATAGAGCATAGTTATTGTGCTGAACTGAGTAACAGAAAGAAGTGGCTTAAAAATCTAGGTAAATTATAAATTAAATTTCTAATAGGTACTGAACAAACCTTTTTGGATACTCTTCATACAGATAATTGCAGAAAACAGGGCTGACTTAAGGCTGGAGCTGAATTTCATCACGCAGAAACAGCAGCACAGGAGCTACCTGCGGAGATATCTGGGAATATACTGTGCTGCATGGAATGAAGAGATGACTTGGTGGGTGTGAGAAGAGAATAAGACACAGAGATGAGTGTGAGGCACTGGGAGGGAGCACTGTTTGTGCACGGTGCTAGGAGGACTTGCTCTGTGCCTGCATCCAGGTGTGATGGGGGATGAACTTCCAGCAAAGTCTGTGGAAGGAAAAAATCACAGGTGCCAAAACAAGCTTGACTACCTGCTCACTGAAGGACTTGGTTGAAAGAAAAACAACCCTTCCTTCTCCTGGCCAGCAAGTGAAATGCGGTTCAGCAGGAGAAGCAGTGGAGAGAAAAATTGGAGTTCTTCACCACCAGGACCACCTCTCTAAAGTACCAGCAGCCTGTGTACTCCCTTTCAGGGCAGGAGTCCAGGTCTGTTTCCTGTGCAGAGGAGATTTGCTTAGAGAAAAGGACCAGAGAGCCTTGTGGGAAATATTTCCCTAAAGAGTGAAGGGAAGAAATACAACAAGTGAATGGTTTGCTGAAATAAGAAGTTCTTTCATTTAAATCTGTTAACCTCATGTGTTTTAATATCTCTCTTAGTATTCTTACTTGGCCTGTGGGAGCCTTGATGCCTTGGCTTTCAGGAATTTTCCTGTCTTCAAGATGTTGTAAGAAAGTACATAATTTTTTACTGAAAACGTGTTTCCTAGATGTCATTAAACTATCCTGAGGTTGCTTTCTTTTTGATGCTCATATTACCTTGAAAAGCTCCACTCCAAAGTTCTGTTCTGTCTCACTCTGGTTCAGATCTGCTGGCTTCTTCACTGCCCTGACCCTCAAGGCATTGCTGAAAAGAACAATGTGAACTTCTTAGTCTGGTGTTACAGACAGCAAAAAGTGGATAAACTCGATGTTGCTCAAACTGCACTTACTCTCTCATATACACAACTTCCCCATCTCTTTGGAAGGTGTAGGAACTTCTCCATGGTAAAAAGAAAAACCACCCAAAAGAGGTCACTGGGAGCATGCTGACAGTAATCAACAGAAAGTCTTAAAAAGCTATAACATGAAGCACAGTTTGGATTTGTTTGTATAAACAAACAAACAAACAAACAGTAAAAAAAAAAGTGTTTTGGTCAATATGCTGTTCACTGAAAACATTGCTTAAAATTTTAAACTCTTTTAAGTTTCCAGTGAAACATGCATTGTGCACTAAAAATACCAATGCACTTGTTTACATACAACAATATCCTGTATGCAGCATCCAGCAAAGTAGGGCTGGCCCTTCCCTGTGTGTCTCTATAAACCCTGCACAAGTCTTTTGTATCTCCAGCACCATCAAGCATATACTGTTATTGTGACTCCTGTGACAAGAAGCTTCTTTCTCAGTAGCTACAATTTAGAGATGGGAAAAGAAAAAAAACTACAAAGTGATCAGAGATGACAAGGCTAAATTTGGAAAAAATGTCCTTCTACTTCTCCAGTTGTCAGGTCTAATCTAAGGCAAGCACAGTGTGCAGATAGTAAACATAATATCCTCCTAATTATGCTAAATTACCTCTCAGGAGCTGCTCTGCCCTCTTGTCAAAGGCCAGGAACTGGCTTTTAATGATGAATGTGAACCTCAGTGGGACATTCTATATCATCATTTAGTTCAGCAAATGTAGCCCAGATCAGTTGTATAGGTGTAATTAGATGCTGAAAAATAATTACTTTGGCCTTACCATTAAAAATTTCTTGCTTGTATCCCCTTGTGATCTATGAACAAATTACTTTATTAGGAAATCATTAGAGCTCATTTGTCTCTATATACTACAGACATCAATATTCATTTCTCATAATGGAACCACACATTCTTGCCATAAATTTGTAAAACTACATAGCAGATACCAGTTTGGAGTCATTACTGACCTTAACAAAAAGACTGTTTTTACATAGTAAGATGTTTTTCTTCTGCACCAGCTTCCAGCAGAAAACTGAGCATGGTGAGCTTTATTGTTAGGCCATTAGCTCAGACAGTCTTTGGGTTTTTTTTATGTGCCGCTACACAGAGGGCGTTTTTGTGGGGCTGATGCCTTTGTGCTACTGCAGTATTCAAGTCTGGGTCATTAGGAGCAAAATGGCTCCCCAAAAAAACTGTACTTTTATGAGAGCACTATTATTATCAAGGCCCTGAGAGCATCTCAGGCAATTGGTTCCAGCTGTCAGCCTGTGCAAGGCAGTGGGGAGGCATCCCCAGATGCCTACAAGCAGACCCTGGCTATGGCTGACCATCTCACAGGACCCAAGGGAGCTTGCTCTGCTGTGACTGAGCTCAGGCCTCCTTACAGCTTCAGTTTTGTACCTATTTCTCTGCAGATTTCTCTGAGCAATGAGAAAGCAGGTGACTCCAGTGTCCTTAGTGTGGGGACATGATATAGTTTCAAGTCATATCTCATAGTTAACTGATTTTTTGACCATTAGGATTTACAAAGCAGATGTGAGGAGGAAAAGAGACCATCAGTCAGAAGACCCTAGGTCACCTCCTGTTACAAATTGCCTTCACATAGTTCAGCCTTTAGCTTTCACAAGTGCAGGATATCACTGAAATTTATCATTGCAGAACTGCGCAAAAAAGCTTCAGGAAATTCTCTGCAGTGGTGGTTAGTCATTTGCTCTTGTTGTTAGTCTCTGCAGTAGTAGTTAGTGGATGGTCACTTGCTGTTGAAATAAGTCAGTATAAAGCAGCTGCCATCTCAGAACTTCTCTGAACACCACACACCTCCATACCAGGGCTCCTTACACTCAAGCTGCTAAATTCGCATTTTGATGTCTGCAAACAGTCCTTCGTTTTATAACATGGCAAATTTTTTTCTGGATTTGGTATGCCACAAACATTTGTGAAAAATATGTCTTATTAACCAACAATATGAGCACAGAATTCCTAATCACTTCAAAAGAAAGGCAGTAGAGGGTTTTAAAAAAATATTGTTTAGAACCTGATAAGGACTGAGAACAGTCTCAGGCTATTTATTTTATCTTCCATTTCAACAGGTACATGTAAGCATCTGTTTCCAGTTATAAAGCTGTCAGTCCAGAATCATGTCTGTCACGTTGTCCATATTCTTGTGGTCACTGCAGTGGAATTCACTCTGCCATGGCTCTGGTTCAGAAGCTGCCAGAGTCCCATCTTCTTCACTCATGGCCCTTTGGAACCCCTCTGACAGTCATAGGTACCAAGGCCATGTTATAGGTACCAAGGCTGTTTAAGCTGCTGAGAAAATGCAGCACAAGTCATGGCACTCAGCTAAGAGGAAATTAAATGCCAGACTTTCTGATCTCCCTTGCAAGTACTTAATCTATGGCACTGAAGTTCTTACTCACTGAAGTGAGTAGACAATAAGCATTTCAGGTCGAATCCTCACACAAATGGAACATAGTGCACAAGCCATCAATACAAGTGGTATAAGTCATCTGAATAGGCAGCTGGAAAATGACTGCTACCTACATTATGAGACTTAAAAAGGGAAGACAAAATATAGGTGGATTTTTATCTTTTGGGTTTACAAGGCTGTGTCTGATGGACCATAATGTCTTTCTAGACTAAACGGGCCAAATTCCTCCCTGGGGCAACTGTTAAGTTTGATTGCCTCCTATCAGAATGGTTTGAACCAAGAGAATAATGTATGCTATAGCACTAGTTTGAGGTATTCCTCTATTAAGAGCTGCCATGCCTCAATGGTATATTAATTCCAAGACCAGGAAGCATATATTCAAAATTACAGGAAGGAGTAGGAAGAACAATATAGTACAGAAAGAAGCAGAGAACAAGTGCTCTCAGCCAGCACAAACTGAATGGTGAGTAAAGAGTTCAAATCTTGGCTTGCTGCAAAAGGCATCTTCCAATTATACTAATTCTTTTATATTAACTTTGCTTGTCTGACACTCCCAGCTCTCAGTCAAATCCCACCAGCACGTCTGGAACAGTGCTCAGGAAGGGACTCTGCTTTGCTCAGGGGCGAGTGTCTTTAAACATTATTTTGTCTCTCTTGAAGTTACACAAATTTCTCTTGTTTTCTGATCACCTCCAGCTCCAAGTTCAGTCTGATGGACTGACAGCTATTCTTGAAGCTGGTTATTACTCAACAGTTGCACTCAAGGACATGAAATGAAAAGAAACAGATCTCTCTTTCAACCTTGGAGAGAGTAATTCTCAAATCAAAGTAGCCTAAAGCATTCCAGTAAAGGTGAGGACATTCCTGTAAAGTGATTTAAGTCTCTACTAACAGAAGACTTTTCTGGACTTAGAATACAGATTGTAAAACATTGCTCTAGAAGGTTAATTGCCTTAAATTTACCTTTTCCTTTTCTGACTCAAAGCAATCAACCAGGAATACACAGCTATAAAAGCATTAAATAACACATGCTATGTTCAAGATGACAAATATGGAATATGTCACTGAAGTTCTTTCTTCAGTTTTACTCTGTAATAACAAAGACCTTTCTAAGAGGACAGGAAGAAGAAAAATATTTTTCAATTGGTGGTTAAAATAAAACTTTGTGAGGTCCATGCTTCCCTCTGGATTCACTTATCTTTCTTACCTTGTCTGTTTCAGCTTGTGGGTCGAACTACTCTGGTCCCAGCATTGAGCACAAGCAGATACTAAGAGAAGAAAAAATAATGTGTACACACATGGCATATACCTGCGGATGGGTTAAGAACCACTTTTATTTCAAACCTGACTCTGACAAGTGCCACTTGTTGGCTGACAGTACAATGATTCAGGAAAAATCAGTGAAGAGTCAATGCCATCTGTTTCAGGATGTTGTGGGTTTATTTTTTCTGTTTTCCTACGCTGCTCAGTCATTCTTTGCCATTTATGATTACCCATTATTACCCATTTTTAGGTACAAGAACCATTTAGTTCTTTTTTTCATGGATCTAAACTGTTCCCAAAATCTTGCTTTACACATAGTCCTGGAGTGGCTCCCTCTTCTCCTAGTGTGTTGCTATACAGTTACATACATAAACTGAATTTCAGCTCCATTTTGTTGTCCTGTACATTAGCAAGTGGTACAGCTCAGTAAAACAAGATTTTAAAGTGACACAATTTTAGAGTGAACCAGTTGATGCTGAGAATCCAATATTCACAGTATATACATTTTATGTATTGTTGGGGGAGGTTACTTGGGACTAGCCTGAGCTCATGGATTGAAAAGTATTTTGTATTCAGAGTATATCACCCAGCTTAGTTTCCCCTAGACTGCAATGTAGATTGTGCACTCTAAGATTTTTCACAACTGGAAATAAAGTGCAGTCACTGAGAATCAACACATTTGCTTTGAAAGCATATTCCAAATAAAACCTAAAATGCTAATGTGGACACTCCTTCCAATACCTTGTCTTCCTATTACTCTGATGAGCCTCTTGGAATCAGCAAATTTTATAGTTCACTGCTCACTGTATTTTCCATGTTATTTGTAAATACATTGAATTTGAAAATGCACTCTCAAATTCATGTCAAGATAACACATAGCTCCTCCTGAAAAGCCACCCTTTTGATGGATGAGTCAGCTTTATCTCCTAATCGTTTTGGGATTAAAAATGTTGGGCCATGAGTCATGTTTGAAAGTGACAGTGTCAGCTGTTAGTCTGACAACTTTACATTAACTCTCTTGGGCTGGTCTTTTTGTTCTCTCACCGCACATCAAATCCACATAACCAAGGGCAAATTGTGTTAGTACCTTAAACCCATCCTACCTTAAACCCATCCTACCTTAAACCTTCTGTTTAGCCCTGTTTAGTATCTGCCAAAACCCCCACAGCCTGTCCATCAGACCTGCTCCCCAGTGGGCTGGTCCCCAGTCCCTGCTGTTGCTGTCTGTCCAAGGTGCAGGACTTCGCATTTGCCCTTGTTGAATTTCCTGAGACCCTTGTTGGTCCATTCCTCCAGCCTTCCTAGGTCTCTCTGAAAGGCAGCTCTGCCCCTTGACTGCCCACTGCCCATTTTGGCATGATCTGCAAACTTGTCAAGGGTGCACTTGGTATCCTCCTCCAGGTCATTCATAAAAATGTTGACCAGGAGAGTTTCCAGCACAGAACCTTGAGACCCCGCAAGGTAGTCATAACCAGCCTGGAGCTACAGCTCCAAACATGTAGCACTGTGTATTTAATATTGTGTATTTACTGTGTTGTAAAAAAAAAAAATAGGTTATTTTTTTCCATCTCCAAATAGATTTATTTGTAATTATGTCAGTATTCATGCAAAAAAATTAATAGTTTTGGTATCTGAATTTATGGTTGTTGTAAATAAGATGTGTCCCACAATGACTTCTGTTTAACAGTAAAGGTCATTCAAAAATGCTGTCATAAAGCTCACTCAGGAGAGCACTAAATTAGCAACAGTTATTTGTCTTTGTGCCTTTGTATGAAATCTTATGATGTGAACTATTAAATGAGAAATGTGATAAGAAGGTGATAAATGTAGAATGGCATCAGTATCAGTATTAATGGAGCAGCAATAATACAGAAAATTCAAGTTATTGTTATTGCAAAAAACATTTAATGATTGGAAAGGAAAAACAGAGAGGAGGGAAAGAAGATGGCCATTTCAGGCTGCTGATTTTCAGGAAACATGAGCATTGAAATGATGTAAAATTTTATAAAATTACTTATAAATGTGCATGCACGCATTTTTTTGATTAGATTTTTTTTGTTATACAGTATAACAAGAGAGAGATGAACCAATCTGCAAAAGAAAACAAGTTGAAAGCTGTATGATCATCTTGGATCTTCAGACATTCAAGAACAGTTGTTTTTTGCTGTTGGTCTTTCATCTTATATTCCAGCCTTGTGGTGAGGGCAGAAAAAATATAAATACTGTATGGAAGCTTTAGTTGTTCCTGAGCTCTTTTTATGAAAAGCAAAAGTAAGAAACAACAGAAATCTACAGAGGGAAAGATGTTATAGAAATTCATGCTCAGTGATAATTTTAAATGTTGCTTAGTGAGGTATTAAAGCATTTTTCTAATGGGCTCTGACAGATAACCCTTGAAAAATTTTGCTGCACCGTGTACCTCCCTGGTTGTCTGTGTCACTTTTCTGATGAAGAATATCACCAGAGGGCAGAGTCTGGAAGAACAGAACTGCTGCCAACCTCTCAGTTGCTCCCAAAACTACATCTTAGCTAAAACAGTTAAGTAGATAGGCTTAAATATATACTGAAATGATGGATCGCAAACTGGAGGAGTGAGCAGTGTAGTTCAAGAAGATATTTGCTTCGGTGTCTTTGACCATCAGATTAAGATGGTTCTGCCTGTTTGCTTTGGCCTAATGACTTATTTCTGTCTGTGCTTCTGCAACTGATGCTCTAAAATTATCCTTGCAAGATATAGATGCTTCAAACCATAAGCCAGCTCTCTAGTAATTCTGATTCTATACAAGATGAATAGATCTAATGGACACATACCAGAAAATTGTATTTACTCCTGCCATCACTATATACATACATCACCTTTATAAGGATGCAGCTGATGCACAAAAAAAAATACTACATTACATTACTGGCTAGAAATTTCATTGTGCAGGTAGGCTGTTTTGAACTGCATTCTTTCCATAAGACTTCAGTAGAGCTGTGGGGAGGCTTTCTCATGCCATTAAGGATCTCAGAAATAAGTCTTATTTTGCAGCTGCATTGGAGAAAAATAATGACAGCTCACCATGAAAGAGATGTTACAGAATTTTATTTTTGCGTGTGAAATGCTTCATATAGTTTTAACATTATTCTGTAACAGATGAGTTGCTTTGAAAGCTACGTATTGAAATGTTTTGTTATGAATATATGACATTGTGCCTTTGCTGCAATTTAACAGCAAAGTTTGTTGCAGTTTTGGGAGATTTTTTTCCATATATATTACTTTCAGAATTGGCCTAACTTCAAGAAATATTTGGGTTTTATGCACAGCCTCTTAAGAATTGCCCAAATCACCTATTTCTGGAGTAGCATTGACATATAGCCAGATACAATCCAAAGATAAAAACTTGCAAATATGTATTTACTGACTTAAAGTACAGGACGGGGAGTGAGGTAACTTAGAACTGAATTCACATACATGAGACGTCTGATAGACAAAAACTGTCGATGATTTCAGAGGTCTTTTCCAACTTAATTGATTCTGTATCTGTGTTCTCTTGATGAGCAGTTTGAAGGAGCTCTTTGAGAAAATGTAGTGAAATACTCTTTCTCAACCACCATGTGTTAATAATAAAAGTACAATGGTGTATCTGATCCTGACTGTTTTTAATGTATTATGACTAATTCACATGGAAGATATGATATTAAACTTGCTCAGAATATTTGCTTTCTCCAGGGTTTCAAGTGGTTTTACGAAGTTTCAACAGCTCTCTACTAATTATGGAAATAAATCCCATTAGACGAGAAAAGTTAAGATTTGAGATGGGATTTATTCTAAACAAATTATAGCAGGTTTTTTTCAGGGCTTCAACTAGAACAGTATATCTAATCTGAATACCACAATTATGAAAGATAATAAAGATGCTTGATAAGACAACAGAAGACTAACAAACATGATGTATTTTTAAAAGATTTGTATTTGGTTAATTTACAGAAGAGAAAGGAGGGATGTGTAACCAAAGAAAATGGTAATAACCAGCATCTGAATCAACTGAAGGTTGGACAAGAGGTAATAAGTTCAATTTGAAGCAATTTAATTGCAGTCATTTAACTGAGGAGATTTAATTTAGACATTAGGAAATACATTTTAGTTGGGGAAGTAAAGGTCTAAAGGAGTATGAAGATAGAAAGAGATTGTTGGTTGCAGAATCTCTATGACTGTCTGAAGAACGGGACAGATTAATAACTCTGCAGTAGTTTTGTCTTTGAAATGAAGAGCTGGTGATGAAGAGTTTCTGAGGTTCCTTCTGGAATGTATTCTATGTTTGATAAGTCTGTCGACAAAATATGCTAGAGCTGAAGAGACATTGGAAATGCAGATGGACAATTCACACTCCACACCTCCAACCATCCGCAAAGTAATTCCCTCCCTAAACCTCGCTGCGAGTAGACGTACATTTATAAAACATTGCTGTGTTGACACTCTTTTCCGTGTTTGATTTGATTTTGACAGATTGCTGTGAACAAATTCTATTAACCACAAGTGCTGAGAAAACACTTTAAAGCTGTTACACAGAAATACACCTTGAAAATGAATAGAAAAAAAAATTTACAAGAAAGGCTATTTACACTAGAAGACTGAATTATATGACATATATTATTATGACATATATATTATTTAGCTCAGCTATTCAAAGAGAAAAAATCTAGGGAGTGAAACTGCTACTTCTGATTGCAAGGCGTAAACAAGCTTCATGAACAGTTTCTGGTTAGAAAGCAGGGAAGGAAGCTACAGTCTTCTCATGCACTGTCTGCACATAAAACAAACTTGATGGATAGATTGTTAAGGGCTTAATGAGTTAAATTTGTCCACTATTTTGTCTTTTGGTTTCTCAGCTCTCCCTCAGTGTTTGTGTCCCCTTTGAGAAATTGATAATTAGAGAGAAGTTTTTGAGAGGTAGTTTTATTGTGGCTAGGTAAGTGAGTCCATGGGAAGGAGGGCAAAGAAATCATTCTCAAAGTCCTGACTCCAATAAAACCCTCTTTCTTTCTGGTTACCTGTAATAAAACATTAAAGCAATGACTTCGTTTATCATGTGCTGAAGGACACCCTGGGAAACCCAGCTTGAAAAAATGTGGATGATACTGTGGTGGAGGTGATGAGGGCCATATCTGTTGAAAAAACTAACATAAAAAGAACAAAAAACCACCCTGACTCCAGTAATCCTGCTGTGGCTACTGCCTGTATTTTGATGGGGTGTGTGGCTCTTCTCCCACTCTCCCCCATCTGCTCCCCCATCTGTTGGATGGTTTTCCTTTCTTGCCCTTGCCCCAGAACTGATTGGCAGGCATTTGACAACAGACATGAAAGTGAAAGTGACTGATGAAAATTCACTGCTTTGCTATTTCTCACTGCCTTTGACAATAGGGAGAGGAGAATGTGCATTTATGGGTATGCATTTTTATTTGTAGAATAGAAAGCCTCCACTGGCAACTGCTAGTGCCTATGAGCAGGTGCTGATCACTATCCTACTGACAAAGATTTATAATTCAGCTGTTTTTCCAGAAAGCCCTTTATGAACCAGAACTAATTTGCAGTTAGGACAATGCTTGCAGAATGCTTCACATGTTGGACTTGGTTTGCTTTTTACCATACTGAGGGTTTTAGCCTTAATTGTGACTTGTTCTGGCATAAATCAAAATGTATTCTGTCATAAATCAGATAGTAATTGAGAATCAGGTTTGTTAACAGGTACTGATCTGAAGGCTCAAACCTTAGTTAGGGAAGTCACTCTATTCAGTGATATAAAATAACAAACAAAAAATAGTCCAGTATGAAAAGATCATCCCTTCATGATCTCAGCAAACAGACTAAGCCATTTCACTGATGTCTACTGAGAATGGGGAAAAGAATTACTCACCTACTGCAGGTTTCTTGTTGCTATTGAAGAGATATGCTACCAGGAGACATGTTTACCTGGCCACTACTTGTGCTAGAACCCATTTGCTAGGTTTCTCTGGCTGCAACCTTTGCTTTTTGGAGAACATTGATCACTGCCTTAGTTGAACAGGAGGAAGGGCACAGCTACCTGAGCTGAGGAGAGTTCTATAAAGTAGTAGCGAGGAAATGTCATGGCATCATAGAATGGTTTTATTTGGAAGGAATCCTAAAGATCATCTAGTTCCAATCCACTGCCATGGACAGGGACTACTTCTACTACATCAGGTTGCTCAAAGCCTCTCCCAACTTGTCCTTGAACACTTCCAGGGACAGGGCATGAACAACTACTTAGCCTGTTCAAGGTGGTTTCATGAGTGCCCCCATAGAAGTAGACAGGAGAAATTTTTATTTTAAATCTCACATTACTCATACTCTCAATCACCTCAAAAAACATTCTTTTCTTTGTAAAATTTGAAATTTCCTGCTTTCAGAAAAAAAAAAAAATCACATTTGCAAAATTTTTGTGGAGTGAAACTTATGTCCTAGACATTGGTCCGATGAATATGGAATGAAGGACATGTACTTTCATGCTTTCTCATCTCTCTCTGACCGTATCCATTTTCACCAGGGATTTTCCTAGGTTGTCTTGCCTGGTGCTGCATGTGTTACCCTTCCAATCAACAGTAATTAATGTTATTGTTATTATGTTTAAAAGGAAAGGAGGAAAAAAAAGAAAAGGCTTCACAGAAAGAGACAAGATGTATTGAAGGACAGTGAGATCCCAGGTCCCAAAGATAAGTGCATGTCTTGCTGGTTGTTCTTATAAACAGAATATGTATGCATGAGCCTAGAAAAAAGGTATAGGGAAATAAATACCTTTTAGTGCTCCAACTTGGGAATTTTGGTTGGCCTCCAGAGTACTCAGCAGTAATGGATCTGTCAGACAGAGACACTTAAAATTCAGCCTACATCACAGCCTCAAAAGTCTTTGAGAAGCCTTTTCTCACTGCAAGGCTCTCACTCATTTTATGTCATACAGTTTCCATCCATGTGTGATTCTGGGCAGGATGGAAGCACAGTTATGGGAAAGGGCACAGCCTGAACTTCGTGCCTTTCCAGAGACCAGTTTAAAGCAAGACTTGATCTCCACATTAGACACCTTTACGATACAGATTTTTATGTACATAGCAGCCCCAGAGGCTGTTCAAAATCTGTGTGGAGACCACAGTTGGCACAAACTCTGAATTATTATTCTCCTTGTTTTGCTTGTTAAGATTATACCTTAGTGACTAAACTCATTATTATACAGTGCAGACAAAACAGCTTATGCTGTGTCAAAGCAGCAAGCACTTCCCTCGATATAAAAAGAAAATTAGTTTTGCAACACTGACCAAGACAACTAATGAACCACTCTTCTGCAACATTTGCAATTTGCAGAACCACAAGCTAGCACTGTTCCATGTAATGATCATTTGCTATACAGTATACATTAGGAAAAAAATTGCAAAAGCACTGCCTTCATTTTCTCCATAAGTGATGAAAGATGGAAAAAAAAAATCAGATGAATTCTTGATGGTCCTTATGTTGTTCATGTTCATTTAGAATGATACTGGTGAAATATGAGTTGTTAGCATTGTCTATGAAGACACACAGCTAAGTTAAGGCACAGCATTTGTTTGTCTCTTCTGATAAAGCAAAGCACCATCTCTGCTTTTAGAGTTGCCATCAAAATATTTCCTCTGTACGTGACTACTTTAGTTTTGGTTCCTTGTGCTGTTACCTGAAGTCCTGATGGGTGCCATAGCACAAAAAAGCATACCACACATCATCCTAACAAGCTGACAAAAGATAGACAAGTATTAGGTGAAGAACCTTTTCAAACCTGATGCTTCCCAAGATACCCATTAACAGCTGAGACAGCAGAGATTTAACGTGATGTAAAGCAATTGGACAGGAATTGACTTGTGTGTGTGTGTGCATGTGCAGCACTATGAGAAGAACTTCTATTTTATAACTCAGCCATAAACATTTGCTCCAGGCAAAACACAGCACACAGTGTGCCATCTAGGGAGCAATTTTTGTATAAACAAATTAAAAAATATCAGTTTGCTCTTTTCAGCTTCATGAGATCCAGTATTTCCTGTTCCCCTCTTCTACCATACAAGCACACCACTCTGCATGTCATTCAGTGAGGATTTATGGAATCAATGATCTAATTTGCCTAATTATTAGTTCAGAAAACAGAATAATGTCTTCGCAATTTTTTTTTTGGTGGAAGTTTAGTTGTTAGAACAGAGAAATACATAGCATGAGGTCAGAGTACCTGCCTGTGACTGTGCAGAGTTTCCTAAGATGTGTGTGATCTCCTCTTTGCTTGTCCCTGTATGGATAGGCACTGCTGTAGAAATTCTCCCCTGATCCTGGAAATGTCATGTTCACAAATTGACCTCAACAATATTTTACTTTCATCTTCTCACATTTACAAACTTTTCTGGATTTGCTCTGCCAGCATATTGGGATTTGCTAACTCCAGATGAGTGGAATTACCTCAGGAAGCTTACTTTTTATTGCCTTCTCTTCAAATGTTTGATACAAAACTAACTGCATTCCAGCAAGAAAAGGGGGAAGCTCTGTATCTCAAACCTAGAAACAGAATGATGACACAAGCTCACTAAACACAGAAAACTAAACACAGAAAATACAGGCCTGGGAACCCCCGATGCTGGTCCCCTGGTCCTTGCGGGTAGCAGAGGTGAGGCAGTAGAAAGCAGAAAGTTCTGTTCTGCAGAGCTCCCCAGTCCTGACTTCCAAAATGGAATGCTGAGGCTCCACTGGAGCTGGCAATCTAGATCACAAATGCTTTGCCTCCTACGTGAGGTGAGCAACAGTGGTAAGGACAGGTAGATGAGCAATTAGTGTGCTTATGAGTAATTGAAACTTCTGATTTAATTTGAACCAGACTGACAAGGGATAAGGTGGGAAGCCAGATGCAAAAAAAGATGAAATTTTCCTGCTTCAAAAGGAGAGAGGGGAACAAGACTCACTAACAGTATGGTCTGTAACCTTGGAGGGAGTCACTGAGGGCTATCTCCTTTTCAGATCAGAGCTCTGTGGTTCATTGAGGGACGTGGCTGTTCTCTGGGTCATTGCATTTATGGGATATTCAGGATACTTCAGCAATAGTTGTCCCATCAGGAAGAATGATGGCTCATGCAGATTTCTGAACATATAGTTCTGTAAAGCTGATGATTTGAAACCCTTGGAATCTCAATCACAGAGAAACTAAAACATTCTCCCACTTACTTTTATTCTCTTCCATTTTCTAGTTTGAAATATCTTCAAAATGTGTAGGCTAAAATATGATTTGTGAACCTCATACACATATTAAAACCAAGGATGCCCCTTGAAGAGTTTGTGAAACTCTGAAAGACATCTCTTGTTGGGTGGTGAGACCTCATTCCTGGGAGAGGACCTAGTTTCATCAGCAATAAACTCCGCACAAGGAACATCTCCTATCTGCATGCACACCTTCACATGTGAAAGGCAACTTTCTGTGCCCTTCTCTTCATCTTATCCTTCTCTACCTTGCATTGTGTGGGAAGGTGAGCGTGAGGACCTGTATTGCTGTTGGACCTCATGAATATAGCATTGCTAAAATAAACCTTAACTTGCTATGAAAGCCTGCAAATGCTGATACAGATGATGGACAGGAAACTTCAATGAAATTTCCTTTGTTTGTCATAGTATTTGAATTTTTGCTGATCTTAATCGGTTTCATAGTCTGACTGCAACCAGAAAGGGATTATTTCTTTTGCTCTGGAATTTAAGGATGAACATATTTATTCAGAGGCTAGACAAGACCAAATTAGAACATGCTACTGGGGCATAATAAATTCATAGTAATTGCAAGCTAGTGTTCCTTAATTCTTCAGACACCATCATCTGTAAATATCCTGATCCTTTTCATAGTCAGCTCATTTGTGCTTTTGTCCTTATTGAATCATCTGCTGTCTTTTCTTTCATGCTGTCTCCTGAGGGAAACCCCTTTTAAATCGTTTTGCTTTAATTCCATTAATTGGCATATTGTCTGGTCTTATGTTTCTCCTCCTGGGCCTCAAACTTATGCTCCTTCAGTTCTTAAACTCCTTAGCTATATTTTTGCAGCTTTGACTGACAACTTGCTTGATCAGAGTACAAAGCGTGTGCTTTCTTATCTTTTACTTCCAGGCTAATGTTTAACAATGTAGTCAGTTTATCTGTCAATTTATTAAGCCAGAGCGAGAGTTCTCTGTTCTGAAGCCATCACAAAAATCAATAATAATCAATTCACTTATTCTAGGATACATTAAATTATTATTAACTACAATAATTAAAAATAAATAATTTAAAGGTCCTCAAGCCTTTAATGATTTATGGATAGTTCTTTTGCCCTTTGCTGGAAACTTGAACAATGTGAATCCTTTTTCAGAGACATTAATGAAGAGAGTAACTAAATCATACAGCCTTTTCAGTATGAAAGACCAGAAGGTGAAAGTTTTGCTTTCAGCATCATAACTTCCCCCTTTTATTAGCAGAAGAATGAGTGTGCAGGAAGAGTACAACAAGAAGGAGAACCAAATTGTTTTGCTGAAGCACTATTGCAGTAGCAAAAAAATGGGTTGAAAAACATAGACCTAATATTACTCCTACTCAATATATTTTATGGTTATAATAACCTGAATTAATGATGCACTGGAAACCTTTGCATTTTTTTTTAACAGTACACACAAAACCCCATGTAATATCTTGTCTGTAAGTTACTCACAGGAATTATATCAAAATGTAGTCTTGAATAAATCTTCTATGCCATCAACCAAATTGAAAGAAAAGCGGGACAGAAAGACATCTAAGTTAGTGATGAGTTTAAGTAAAAGCAGAATGATTGTATCATTCCAAAATTTGTACAGCCTGGTCTTCCTTTTATGACATGTCCTTGATCTTTATCAGACTATAGGATGCTGTTTCCAAGGGGGAGAAGAACTAGTTCCATAAAAGCTTTTCTCAGGGCCCAGGAAGATCCTGATATGAAGACCAGCAGTGTTCTAAACCCCAAAAAGTTTTGCTTTGTATCTATTCCTTGCTGTACAGCAAGAGTGTGACAAGTGCTTACTTATATATACATATACATTTATATATGTATATAAGTATGTTGTGAGTCGATGGCTGTGTAGGTTTTAAAGAAGTCAGCCCAGAGAGAACTGGTCACTTCATGACTCACAGCATACTGACCTCTCATTTAATCAACAAAGACCATATTCAGATTTTTTTCTCATGCAAGCTCTCATTCAATCCAAAGCCTGAGGAAAGGATGACTCAAAATCCAAGAATGTGCTGACTGTGTGAAATGCTGGACAACTGAACAACTTCAAGAGGATTTTGCTATTATAAGAATTCAGAGCGTGTCCCATGCATTCAAGCTGAATGAAAAAGAAATTGTGTACTTCATCATGTTTCACTTCAGAGGTGTTTAGTTGCTAGAAGTGGCATAAGACCCACAAGCCTTAGCTTCTGCATTTGTTTATTCATAGTGCCCAGACGGTAACAGCAAGATTAGAAAGACCAGAGTCCTGGGAAGCGTTTGAGCTGCTCAGCTTCGTCAAAAGTTCTGCATTTGACTTGGGTCCCATAATGACACAGCCTAAATAAATTATCACAAGCAGTGTCACTTAGCCTTATATGAGGAGGAAAGAATTAGAATGTTATTTTCAGTTGTCACTCTTCTTACCTAGTCTTCTGAAAATACTGATTCTTAACTTTTTATTTATGCCTCTGGCCAATATTAAATGAGAGAGCCCACCAAGCTGCAGAAATCAATCTAGTCTCTATTCCAGAACTACTTCAAGGTGGGACTACATACTAAAAATGTAGTTTCAAAACTTTAAGGATGTCCTTGGACAGCATTTGCCTTAGATACATCTTATGAGACTCGTCATAAAACTTGTGCAAGTTTTTGAGCTGCACTGCCCCTCCTGAAAGCTGTCTGAATTTCAGTGCTCTCATTTCCAGTCTGAATACATTCCTGATCAGTTTATTTGTGCTCATGACAATGTATTAAGTTGATTCTTTTGCATTTTGATTTTAAAGAGCTTTTCATATGAGTATTTGTATATCATGAACCGAAAGACCAGCTGAGTGAGAAAATTGAATTGAGGTTTACTGTAAACATTCCCACGAAATCTGCACTTATATAGACTTTAAAGAGAGACTAAATGTTCCCTTACTGTCAAAGCCAGAATTTTGTTTTATAATTGGGCATCTGTGAATTCTCAGTTCCCAGCTTTGTGAGATACCCAGCTCCATGAGAGCATATTTCAGATACCAGGCAATTCTGGACACTTGCAAAGGGTTGTATGTTTTCAGTGTCTTAAGGTCTGAATTTTATTTTATCCAAATAATCTGTGCTTTATCCATGTTTCCCCTGCTGTATTTTAAACCAGCAGGTCACCAGGAGAGCCACAAGAGCTTAGCAGAGAATGATATGCAGGCAAGCAGTGACATTCCAGAGGGCAGATTTTCAGCATGCCAAGAAAAACAACACACAGCTTGCAACCACAGCCAAGCATAACACAATTCCACACATCTATTGACATAGGCCACAGACAGCTCTTGCAACAAAACTTTTAAGATGGAGAGCTATTTCAAGGCTTCTTACACTACTGTGCCATGATTTTAGCATGTATGTGCTGCTGAGAAGGCTAATAGATGTATCATGCACATAAGCCCCTTGATTTTCCTAAACACCAAATTATTCAGTCAGTTTTTTTGTGGCATATATCAGCAAGCAAGAAATCCTCATATTGACAAGATCTACTGGATTGTACTTGTCATGGGTTTGACTATCTCTAATTTTCTGGTCACCTCTAGCACCATTGGTTTGGGGAAATATTCTGTTTTTAAGGTAATCAATATAGAAATAGTACCTTTGTAGGGCCCAGTTGAATTCCCTGGGAACTAGAGATTTCAGTTAGTTTGGTGGTGTCCATGAAAACAGATCCTTAAGTCAGGTAAACAAAATCAACAGTGAAATTTATATCTAAACATCAAACAAGAACAGAGGCCATAGAAGATGCAGATGTCAGACACAAGACTGCATCTACTAAAAAAGAAAAATCAAAATATCTACTGTTCAGAAATAAACCTCAGCTACTCTGGTTTTATGTTTATTCACATACCTATTAGGACAACTTCAGTTTTATCTTTCTTTTTCCATTGCCCAAATTCCTTTTGCAAGGTCCATGAAGACTGAATTTGATTAAGACAATTCATGTTATTAGTTTAGTGTATACTTATGCTTCAAACACAGATGCTGATAAAATGTATGTAATAATATTTGCAAAAATGGATTAGTTTCTTCTTATCTAAATCTTAATAATTCTAATAACATTTCAAAATTTGGAGCACTTATTCAGACTTTGTGAGTTTGGAGTTACATACCACTAACTTCTAAATATGCAATGTAGCATGTTGAAGCACACCCTCAAATTCCGAAGGAAAAACATTGGAAGAGAGGGGAAATAGAGAAAAAAGAGAACTAATAAAAAAATCAAGTTTAGAAGGCATCCTAAAACACAGTTCCCTACTTGTTAAACTTAACATCTGAAACAGGAGAAAGTTATTGCAATCTAGATGTTCTTTCCAGAGAAGAAATATTTGTGTTATTTAGAGGGTACCCTAAACTTCAATCAGACTGAAATATTTTTCTCAGCTATTGTTGTTACTACAGTGTTCATGCTCTTCTTTCAACTGAAGCTGTTCATGATGATTTTTAGGCTTCTCATGTGGAACAGCAACAGCATGAGCAAATAAAAAATCTGAAGCTTTCTTGAGAAAGAGCTCCAAACTTAAAAGTCTGAACTGGCCAATACATGATAGATTATAATTGCTTTTAAGCAGACAGTGTTATGGCCTCACATCAAGCAACAGCTAATTACTAAGGGCATGAAAAGGGTGCTCTAACACTAAGGTATATTAATCACATAAAGACTAATGTACACATTCCTAGATAAAAATGATATAACAATAAATTAGATTAATTCCCTTTTCATTGGCTGGTCAGGAAGTCTAGTTCTATGAAACTCTAATATATATTTATCTGCTGGAACATAATGCTATTTTACTATTTTATTAGTTATTGCCCTTACTGCATAAAGTCATCCTCCCCTTTAAAATGCCAGACCATAACAGATAATGTGCGATGTTGATAATAAAACCAATGAATACAAATAGGGGGTTGGAATTAATCTATTCTAGAAGTGTTACATTTTTGCTGCCCATTTTGGTCATTAATGTTAAAGAAGTATCAAATGAGAATGTCATAACCTTTACCAGTGTGTAGAAAATCAAGGCAAAAAATATTCTTTGATCATCCTGTGGGGGCTGACAGACCTTGGATGATGATAAATAACTATGAGACATTTAGAGGTAATTTTTCAAATTCTATCTAATTTAGCATAATCTATAATACATAAGATTTAGAGCTAGTTCAGACTGGTGCTTTCAGTCAAAGACAAAACTTTTAAAGAAAATATTTTAGATAAACTAGGATCAATGCCCTTTGGGTAGAACAAAGACTGATGAGAAGTTAGCAGCTGGGTGACCACCCATGGACCCAGGGAGAGCTAATCATAGCAGTTGTTGGAAACAAGGAGTGAACTGTCAGGAGTGACCACGAGCCATGGCCACCAGGAGAACAAACCCCAGCCACCGTGTGTGAATGTTCACTGGTGGAGTGTCCATTTGAGCACAGAACCTCTGTGCTCAGTAGGTATTTGACCTACTGATGTGTTCAGAGACCAGGGCAACCGCTCACCCCTCCTGAAAAGGGTAATGTCATGCAGAGACTCTGGGTGTAGACCACAGTCCCGGTCATTTCTAACAGTGAAGTTCTCTAGAATGGTTACAGCATTTCACTCTGCATTTTTCTGAGGAGAGTCTAAGGGCTTTGAAAATTCATGGCTTCCACAGCCCAAATTGGCAGAGATCAGAAAACCAGGACTATTTATGGTCATGGTTAAGTATCCCACTAGGAATAATTGTAGCATTAGTGATGCTTAAAGGTGAGATTAGTAGTGCTCAGGGAACTGAAATATAAGAGACCAACCCTGTAAGGTGCTGCAGACATGGAAAATGTAGAATAGTTTGTATTTCCTTTGCTTACGACACTGCAGGATCAGACCTTACCTCTTCCACAGACCTCAGGAAGAATCCACATCATGCACTGCAGTGAACCTGTGCCTGCTGGCCAGATCTGTTCCACAAACCAATCCAAAATAATCATGTCAACCAAGAATTAGTAGAATAAAGCCAGTTCAAAGCCCAGGTGAACAGTACTGTTCCAATATCCACAGTACTGTTCTGCTTGTGCTGGGTGCTGGGACCAGTTCTTGTTGACAGTGACTTGAGAGCGCTGCAGCATTTCATTAGAGGTTGTCAACAAGCCTACAGGTCCTGAAACTGTGCAAAATAAAGTCTAGTGGAAAGCAAAGAGAAACTAACTCGGTCCAGAAACTTGTGAGAATAGGTATTCCCAATCTGACATTGTCCTGCTCTGTGACACGGCTCCATCTACCTCATCATAAAAGAATTGGAGACCCTTTTTAAATCTAGATTTAGAGCAATTTACACCAGCTGAGTTTTAGAATGTGTACCTCCACCTTACAACTAAGGAATAGCTTTTACAGCTAAGGAATAACTATGGAATAACACCCACTGTGAAGGGAAGCAAGTTAACCTCAGTTTTAATGATCTGGGGACAGAGTTCTCTGGGAAGGCATGTGCTCTAAAGCAAATGCTGATTTATGTATTTCTCTTTTATCTTTCCCGCTTGCCAAGCAATTTCAAATCATACCATGTAAAGAATTCTGGGTAAATGACCCTTTTTGACCGGGAAGGTTAATAAATATTTTTTCAGTAATGAAAGATGGTGGAAAAAACAGTGAATTAAACTCAGATCTTTCAAAAACCTCTTGTTATGTGTATATAAAGAATAATATTGTAACTGTTCTCTCAATATATAGGAATCTTGTCTCTAAGATGGAGATAAAAAAAATTCCCCCTTTAATAACTGCCATTTATAATGCAGAGAGAATTGATTTACTGATTTAAAAGCATTCTGCCAATCGAGAAGTTCCTGTAATATCTAAATCAATTTCTTTCAAGTCTGTGCAAGTAAAACAAAGCTCTATCAATTGAACAGCAAAACAACTTTTCATATTAATCAGTAGGAACTTGATAAATCCCATTGATGTAGAAAATTAGCACCTTTGGATGTTTCCCAGATTTTGATTTCATTTTGGACACTTGGTCATGCATTATAAGTGCTGCCTGGCTGGCTGCAACTATTTCAGTTGAAATCCATTATTTCTGGGAGAATTATGTGCCTTGTTAGTGAAATGCGAGCTATTTCCACTCCAGCATCTGCACTGCAGTTGATCTATTATTAACATTGAGCTCATTAAAAAAATGAAAGAATCTGATTTGTGTCTTTGGGGTGGAGGCTATCGAGGCTTCTGCTGAAGCAAATTAGCTGGCTGTGCTGCTTCCAGTTGACACAGCTGTCAGGAAAGCGTTGGCTGTCGCTGCACTGCACAGGGACGCTCAGTTACGAGGGCCTTGTAGCCATATGTAAACAATACCGGGCTGATGACAGGTTTATGACACTGGAGACAACATGTGCAGCTGTTAGCCACTGGGTTTTATGGCGCAAAACAAATGTTTTTCAATGCGCGGGCGTTTGGCACGCAGCCGCTGTAGCAGCAGTGAGAAGGGGAGGATGGGCGGCTGCTGAAAGACTTATCCCTGCCCGGCAGTGGTGTCACATGCTGTGCTGAGGAAGGGGCTGGTGGGCTCCTCCTCCTCACCTCCTCAAGGGAAGTTCTTGAGAGGAAGATGGGTTCCTGTCAGTTGCATGCATGGGATTTGTGGTTTAAAACACTGAAGGAATTCCTGTGGGGAAAGACAGAATCATCACTCCAGGATAGGGATGCTCTGGTAGCAGCTGATTTGGGCCATATCGTATAGTAGGCACAGTGAAAGGAGAGCATTTGAAACAGGGAGAGTAAAACACCTATACTAGAGTTTAGAAATACTGACCAAAAAGTCTTGAATGGGAGGATACACAGAGGCATGAAAGAGATCTGAGTAGCAATGATGCCTTGGAATAAGTTTCATCCTGTCCCACTCTTGTGTTATCAGCCCTGAGCACTGACTGCTTTCTGATCCAGACTGCATGTTAGAACAGGTGGGGAAAATTAAGTGAAAGAATTTGAAAAAAACTGTAATTTCCTTTAATAAGCATCAGTGACTCATCATCTACATCCCCAAATAGTAACTATATTTTACAAGTCATTGTGTTGTCAAACCTTGGTACTTGTACTTTAGCCTTGGGCACCTCAGTTAGCCAAGCCATGTCAACATACAGTTTTGTCAGTGACGCAAGTTTAAACTTGTTCTTCAAAATGTGTTGACCCCCATGACTTTTTGTGACAGAAGGATCCGAGCACAAACTGGTTGATATGTTGTTACACACTAAGTCAGGGTAAGTTAGTAAGGATGTCTAGGAAAGGAAATGGTCTGGGAACTGTTCCTCAGCCTTGCAGGCAGTGTCGCTCAGTAGTTAATTCTCTTCCAGGACACTGCTTGGAGCTCATTGACATCCAAGAGAATGGTCCCTGGTCTCGCTCTAGACTGGCATTAAGTAGGAAAGTGCTGGCTATCACTGGTCAAAAATGTGCATAAGGAATATACAAACAAATCAGGGGCATCATGGGCCAGGGCTTGTAGTTACTTCTTTGTCATATTTAGTACACCAGTGTGGATGCAGCTTTAGCCTAGATCATAGTGTCAAACCCATTTTCATTAACTCTTAATTATATAGAACAAAGAGCTGCTATGGGATACAGGAGCTCTGCTTTGAAGTGAGGCAGATACCATCCCTTGAATCTCAAGATATTTCATTCTAAAAGACTTTAATGACAAATAGGAATGGTTAATTGCTCAGAAAATTAAAAAAATAAATAAATCAAACCAAAACAAAAAAAATCCCTGCAGAAAATAAAATATCCAGGGAAGCTATTCCAGGTTCCCATCTGCAAATATTCTGGAAATGTGAAAACTGATCACAAAACCTGGAGAGCTAACTATTTGTGAAAATTTTCCCCTTCTTCTTAGGATGTTGTCTTCTTCACTGTAACTTTTTCCTTTACATTTTCAAAAAGATGCAATGTTTCTCAATGAAAACATTAAAAATTGAAGAAAATTCAGGAAATATGTTTTCCTTACTTTGAGTTTTCAAGAGTGTGCTGAATTCAGAATGATATTCTCTCTTTTTTTTTAAGTATCACCTTCTCCCAGAAAAATTCAAGTTTCAGCCCACATTTTTTGATAAAAAATATTTTTGTTTGTGCCTCAGAAGCAAAGGAAAACAAACAAACAAACTTACAAACTTATTTAAAAGTAATATTTTTTACCTCCTGAATTATTTTAAAGACAAGATTAAATCTCACCATTTGACTTTAAATGGTTGCAGTGTGAGAATGCAATATTCAGCAAGAAATGTTAATATAAGCAAAGTAACTACATTGCTGTATAGCTGGGGGGAAAATCATAAAGGGAATTATCTTGACTTGAGAGCTAAAGATCAGTAATTGTGCTGTATTTTATACTTAGCAGCATGTCCAGATGACTGGGTAACACATTTGAGAGAATTATTCTATCATACAGCTTTTGGAAGAGCTGTTAGTTATTGCCTTCTAAGATCTTCATCATCTAACTTTAATTTTTGAAGTTGCTCATATCCTTGATAATATTGTTATTTTTGTAGTGAGTGCTGGAAGTAATGACTGTTTATGACACATCCTACTTACAAAATGCCCCTTTTTCTAACAAGATCATAGCATAGTCATCTATAAAAATGGCATATTCTTGCCACAAAAAGCAGATGCAGCTGGAAAGAGAATTTCAATTTTGAGCAACTACTTGAATGGGTGGTACACGGTTCCATGAACAGCTCCCAGCCTGCCATAAGTGCTCTGTCTTTTAGCTCTGGGTGAAGTTTTATAGCCATCATAATCTTCACCCTCTAATAGAAAACAAACACAGCAAACACAGATGGATGATGAGATTGACAGTGGGGCTCTCCTATAGCTCCCCTCTCTTCCTTCCCCTGCAAATACTGGGAGAAGACTGACCATGCCCACACAAGGCATGCGAGAGGTTTGCTCCTGTTTTAACTCCATCTGCTACACAGATGAACCCAGTATCCATGGGCAGTCTTGCTGCTGGATGACATGGATAATATAAGGTCAGAGTGATGGGACCTAAATGGTATAATCTATGTAGTGTTAGTGACTGAGGATCAATAGAAACAAAAACAAAACAAAAAAAAAGGTAGAGCAAAAGCATGAGTCAGGAACCATCAACATTCACATCCATCTGAAATCATAGCTGGAAAGTCTATGCCTAAATATTTATAAAATACTATATAAGTCCCTTTTACTTTTCTTCTGCCTATATGTTGACATTATCCATGATCTTAAGCCTTTTTCTCATATGTCTTATGCTTGTGGATTTGTTCACAGCAGCATGTTTCTGTCACATCACTTCTGATAGTCACATCTTCCTATATCCTAAGCTGAAATTTCTAATCATGTCTTTATCATTTCTTGGCTATTATTTGTGTCTTTGCAACCTTCTTAGGCCTGCCTTACCAGGGAAAATTTCAGCTCTTTTCAGGGGAGGGAGTAGTTCTTTTCGGTGCAATGCAAAACCTCAGCTATGCCAGCAAAACCTGCCAAATATTTTGGAAAGAAAGAATGGAGTAGCACAATTAGTTAGGCATTATATGCAGCCTTCTGATGGGTCACCTGTAAGGTTACAATAGCAGAAACCATCCAACAGTTGCAGGAGAACTCAGCACATTTCCTGTTAACCTGCAGCAGGCACTGCTGTAGCTGTCAGTGTTCCTGTTTTCCTCCTGGTTTTGGTTCAGAGCCCATTCCAAATGTTAAGTTGTGAAATTTAGTATACGCCCAGCAGAATCCTGAAAGAAATTTCTGACACAGAATGAGTATTCTGGGTCAAAAAATTTTCATGTTAGCTATATTTCAGCAAAACGGAAGAGAATACAGATGAGATATGGGTGGGCATGAAAGGACTAGAAGACACATGGCTTCAGAAAACTCCAGGACAAGCTAAGTTTCCTAATCAAAAGAGGACTGATTGTGCTGTCCATCTCCAGCATGGAAAGTCTGGATCAGAGAAAGGAGTACTGCAGGCTTAAAAATTCTAGGAAGCCAGTGGTCTGCTATCTCCCTTTCTAATCCTCTCACAACATGTGAGGAACGTAAGAAAGCATTTGCATGTCTATTGAAAGAGGAAAAGAAGTTCTTGAACTTCCAGAAATCAGTGTCAGTTTTATGTCTTGTATATAACATGAAAATGATTTTAATGACAGGGCCGACAAACAGCTAAACAACCTTCTCCACAGTGTGATGAAAATCTATACAGTTTGCTGAAGACAATCAAGAGTTTAGTAAAAGCCAGTCCCGATCTATGAACATTTAGTGAATGCTTAATTCCAGCAATTTCCCTCACTTGGCACTGGCTTGATACCAGGGAGGAGAAATATTTCTGCAGTTGCAGGTTAGTGTTCCACCTCACCAGCAACTGGCTGTTCTTTTTCACCAAATTGACAGAGACTTCTACTTCCCTCAAGATGAAAGTCTATTTTTGTATGCCTTAAGGAATGTGTGGTTATATACTCATGATTCTCAAGACAGCCTATCTAATTGATAGCCTTATCTAGCTTACAGATATGGCTTCCTTCATATATAGTAACAGGAGCTTTCATGCAATCATAGTAAGAAAATATATACAATTCATATTGTATTTTTGTTCTTATATATGTCTGGTTTTTTAAAATTTCTTCCCCAGAAAGAAAGGTTTTGCAAATTTTTTTGTTAGCCTTATACAGAAGGTTGTCTCTTCCCATGGAAACATTGTATGTTTTTTAAATAAGATGCGCTGTCAATACAGTTGTATTATCACTAGTTTCTTGAAATATAGGAAACTGTTTTAATAGGGAGAGAGGCATCTTGAAATGAATTAAAGCTGAGAAGTCCAAAGTATTTGCAGAGCTCTAGTAATCTGCCAGTTTTCCGCTAAGAGGTTTGATAGCTGAAGGTTATGAAATCAACAGTGCAGACAAGGAGATTTTCACCATGGTCTGGCTTGCGATTTGCACTTCTGAAAAAGCAATATCCTTTTTTTCTTTTTTTGATTCCTTTTAATCAGCATGTCTCATTTCCCTTCATGGCTGGCACTTCTGCAAGAATTTTGATTCAAATGGGCTAAAAGTAACGTGACCTCCTAACGAACCTCTACATACACACACACACACACACACACACACACACACACACACACACACAGAGAGAGAAAAAAACTCTCTGGAAAAAATCAAGAATCTCAGATTAATTTGTTCTCTACTTGAGAGTGGACTGATTTGCTTACCTAAACATGAAGATACAGATAATTTCTGACTACTGGCACAGTTACTTGCTAGTGCATTGGTAAAAGGAGAAAGATTTAAATATGATTATTTTAAATTGGCAAGCTGAAACTCTCAGCTTTAGTAGCTGATTTTTGTTTTGCATAAGCCTTTTGTGAAAAAAAAAAAAAAAGGTTGATTCTTTTTGCTACCATACATTGTAACCTACTCACATTTTTTTTTAAAGCAAGTGATATAGAGGAAGACTGGACAATTAATGTGTGACCAGGTTTGTGATGCATGGGCAGTAGAGAATCTCTTTGAGTTCCTTCAGTCCCTGTTATGTGCACCAACCTGGTGGCAGCATCCCTAGGAAAGAAAGGTTCTTGGGCAAGGTTTCTGCCCTCATTATTTCATCTGCTTTCCATGTTTCTCCTGAGAAATCAGTAGGAACAAGAGGAATGGGCTGTTAGCCAGTCTTGGCAGGCTGCACAAAACCTGTGGATCACAAGCTGAACCCACCTGACTTATACAATGAAAAAATAATTAGTGTTTACTCTTATTGTCTGTTCCCATTATTTCTATCATATATGCCCACACATCACTGCTCAATTACCAAGTGCTAAAACCTTTCTTATGATTTGGACCACGCTGCATATAGATATCAATTGGACATTTAGCATTCCCATAAAGAAAGCAAAAACTATCTGAAAGGTGCTGAGAACATTTTTTAAACAGAGAAAAAGAGCCTTACATTAAAACCAGCTGATTTTTTAAAGAAGGGAACAATATCTACCAGTGAATTGAACAGCAGTGGTTCTTTCTGGTCACGATCTCAGTAAGCTTTCAGAAGTGGTGGTAGATCTCCTCCTCCTCCCCTCCCATACTTTTTGAAAGCTCTGAGAGGAATATCAGCCTCTCTGCTTTTTCAACTCCCAGCTGGTTTCTCAGATTTGAATTAAATAGTCACTGAATGGAACGAAGAGAATGCAGTGAAATGAAAAAAAAATCATCCTCTGTCCTGCAAGATGCTAGTGCTGTCAAAAGCCAGTTTAGCACTTCAGCACACTCTGGTTCCAGGTTCTTAACTGTACAAGTCATGTGTATAATGTTTGGACTGTTTTTGACAGCAAGTTGAGATTTCTGCAGGGTTTTATTTCCTGTAGATATTATCGGCTGAGACATTGTCATTTCTTGCCATGTTTTCACAGTTCATTGTACATAGCCTTGCTTTTAACGCGGGCAAAGCTTAACTTTCAAAAACAAGAATTTTATTTTAAATTGTTTTTCTTCTTTCCCAAAGCTGCCCTTCAAACTGTTGACACTTGCTAAACAAAAAGACCAGCATCCAAGTTGGAATTGCAGGGAACTGTGAAGCTGAGACAAACAAAAAAGCTGCAGGCACACAGTTTGCATCTGAAAGCAAGACTGGTTGCATCTGTAGGCTGCTTTTCCTCACTTAATTAATGCCTTTACTGGCAGGACTAAGTAACTTGTGTACAGCTCCATGATAAAATATCTATGTAATGCTGGATGGCTGTTAGAAAATCAGTATGATCTCTTACCACATTTTGCAGATTTAGTGACTTTAGTCCCTGCTCACTGCAGAGAGGCAGTAAATATGCCCTCAGTCTGCTGCCAAGCATCTGTATAGACTTAAACATCTGTAGACCAGAAGCTTAAATGGATTGTCTAATATGAACAGCAGGCTACATAATTACCCTTTATTTACTTGTAACAAATCAGTTACTACAAAGAATTGTATTTTCTCCACTGAAAAAACGCTGCATCAATTAAATTGGAAACTGCACTTGTATTAATTCTATCAATGAGCAGTATAATTTCAAAGTGGACAGGGTGAGTATAAGGGCACAGAAAATAGATTTTTTTCTTTTGAAGGGTTGGCAGTAGTACACCAAGTCTTTGCAGCAATTCCGAAGAGTTATTGATTTTTGGATCCAAAAAGAACCTTTGCTTTCATTTGGCTTGACCTCTCATACAACAGAGGGTTTTGCACAGCAAATTGTCCAATAAACCCCCTAGCTTTTTTACTCTGCTCTTTAAAGACCTTTATAAAAACTCCTGAAGTAATGAGGGAACTGCAATCTGCAAGTTCAACTCATGCTGTAAAATAGATGTGAACAGAGTGAATTTAGTACTTCTGGCACAGATTTATCTGAGTCCCACATTTAGGGTCTGCCATATTTTCACATATCTTCTGACCTCTATTCTGTCAGTCAGGAGAATACTTTCTCTTTCCATTAGCACTGGAGTAAAGAAGCAGTGCCACATTTAAGACTCATTTATTCTTGGGCAGAGTGTATGAGAAGTGCCAGATGAGGCATGCAGAATGTTACATCGACACTAAGGCTCTGGAGTGCTCTAGATTGATCCAACAATCTACATTTGTGTTAGAAAAGAGAACAAAGGAGAATTAGAAAATGTGACTAATGCACTGTAACACTGCCACTCACCTGAATGCACAGAGAACATGAAGCAATAGCTCTAAGGAATAAAATGTCTTGCATACAATTCTGTTAAAATATATGACTTTTTCCTCCTTTGTTTAGATTGGGTCTTCCAGTTCTGTCCCTACCCTTGCCATTCAAGGTAGGAAGCAGACCTGGAGATATTTTGTGTCAAGGTATGTCTGCTTTGCCTTCGTTCACATCTGGATTTTTTTAAACTGAGGAAATGTGAAGCTTTATGAAGCAAAATTAACCAGTGAAATATTATTTACAGGCTCCTTCACCCATCTGCTCAACTCAGAAGTTATCTTATTTCTCCATGAAATATTAACGTTTGGAGTGACTGAACTTGGCAGGAGGGGACTGTCTAATGGAGTGGGATGCTGCTGCAACTTGTCCTACCCTAAGGGAGTCCAGGGTGGTGCTGAGGGTACAACACCACTTGGGGTTTGCCTGAGCTTTCCCATTGCTGAAGAAAACCAAAAAGACCACCTGTAGTCATACGGTTTTTATCCTTCATCCTTGTGACATGTATCCCCAATGGTGTTCTAACAAACAGCTAGAAACACTAACAATAGAACGAAAAATCCTCCACTGATGCTCCGAAGGTGCTTTAAGGTCTAACACTGAAAAATGGCTTTTCGGTCTAATACTGAAAAATGTACTTTCTCGCTCATTACAGAAGATAATATTATGTGTATTATAGCTCTCTAGAATATCCAACTGCCCAAGGACTTTTGAAAATCATTAAAAGGATTATCAGCCAAAATAGCTTTGTATTTAAATCCTACCTTTCAAGTAAAGTGGCTGTGTCAGCTGAACTCATGTGGAGGCAAACAACTACTTTTACAGGATATACATGGAACTCAAGAGAGTATTTATAGCACTGGAAACTACATGATGATATTTCAGTGCCCCACAACATTTGATATCTTTGATCCTTTGATCTGTTTTGTGTCTACTGCAGAAGAGATGCCAAATTATTGAAAGCGTGAGATCTTAGGCGCATCTGTAGAATCTGACTGTGTGCACCTGTCATACATAAAATACACCTTTTTGGGTTCCACTTGGCATTTGAACATGAAAAATGGGCATCTTTGCATTCTGAGCAGCTTATGAAGCCAGTTGTAGTTATCAATTTTGCATGCACGTAGGCTCTTTAAGTACTAAATGAAACATGCTATTCAATAGGGATGAGCAGTTAAATGTCTATACTTCTGAGAAAAACTAATAAAGAATGTGTCTTGTGTTCAGAAGAAGTCAGGAAAATGTTTAATTCCAGAAATATAATTTGGTATTCAGCTACAATATTTTTATACTGAATTGCATATGTCTCAAAAATAGCGTTACTAAACCATAATTTAATTCCTATGTTCTAACTATGACTACTAAAGTGCCCATATGTCACCTGTCATACTGGATTTTTAATTTCTGTTCTTTTCTTGATCCTTAAATTATATGGCTTTTACATTCTCCAGCTCCCAAAAGCAGTCCTGCTGTTCAAGCTGCAGTCATATTTTTAGGGCTGGAAATGGCTGGTTCACCTCTTCCCAGCAGTTAAGATGGCAGTCCCTATTCATGCATATGTCTTAAACCAGTAAGTGCATGGTCACATCACTGCAACACTTACACCTCCTCAACCACTGGTCCCAGATGTCAAAAGTACGTGTCATATTTTAAAATGTAAAGTGGGGAGATGGCTATTAATGCTGCTGAACAACTGCTGCATCATACTTCTCTAGTGATGGGGTAAACCTTCTGTCACCAGCAGTTAGATCAGAAAAATGCAACTCATTTTTTAAATTCCACCTTCCTTTCTTCTTCTGGCCTTGTCAGAAGGCATGTAATGGATAAGAAGGGCCTACTGCAATTATTGTGATACAATGATTTCGAAAATCTTAGCAACTGAAAACAGGCAAGCAAATAGAGAAATACTTCTTTACATTATTTTTAGATGCCATTTGGAACAGAATATCAGCAATTTTAGTGACAATGGTTCTGTGACATCTGATACCAATCTCATGAGACATATTCTGCTGCTGTAAGTCTTCCAAGTACAGGTTCATTCCCTGAGAATATTTCTGTTCAAAACTAGTTGGCAGCAGAATATGACAAAAATCAAATGCTTTCATTATTAAAAATCTTTTTCTAAAAAACAAAAATATTTTATTGTGATAGGTGAATCTTTCTGGTATGGTGAAATAAGAGGATAGATGAATGGACATGATAGAGATAATATTTTCTAGTGTACATCATTTTTGGTAAGTTATACACTCTGCCACCTAAGAGAAGGATAATTTATAATAATCATCTCTGCAAACCTTGCTAACGTCATTGCTGTAGCTCTGTGTTAGCAGATGAAGAAACAGTAAAGAAATAGTACTTTCAGTTTGGCAGATGTGTACTTATCTTGCAGGATGGGAGCATATTGCACACATATGCATGCGTAGGTAGATGCACACCCATACACACACACACCACAAGTAACCCCTATTTACTGCATGAAGAAATAGTTGTATAAAGTGTAGCATTCACAGCCACGCTGTGTATCCATCTCCTTAGCCAGAGGGTTACACCAGCTCCATGCATGCTGGAGCCAAGGTGAGCCAAGGTGAGCAGAGGTTATCAGTAGCAGAGGCTCTGCAGAAGTACAGAAGAGATATGCGCCAGGTAAATTCCTTACTCGTGTACCAGGAGACCTACTGTTTAAATATAGACCTGCATTTTATGTTTTATTGCAGCCTTCCATGTTTTTAACAGTTACCATTTTATCAAACCCTGCTGTCCTGAGGGCTCCTAATGATGTCAATGAGAGTTTTGTGTAGATGGGATTTTGGGACATGGCTCATAATAGAAAAGATGATTGATGTAAGTAAGAATACAGAAGCATTGATCGGTTGATCTGTCCAAAAACAGTCTGACACAGGTCCAGTTGGCAGAGACCAACATGAGGAAAAAGAATATGGGCATTTATCTCCTGGGACTTACAAGCTTGCCACTTGAACCAACAGACTGCATAACATCCTAATGCACTTGGCCAGCACAGCAGACAGAAAGATTACCCTTCATAGACTTTGAAATGAAACACCCTTCACCCTGTTTATGCTTCATGCATGATTAAGTGCAAAGAAAGCAAGCCATATCTGTACGACAATCTGTCAAGGAGAGGAACCTCTTGCACAATGATAAAGCAAACATCTAAACACATTTTCAGTGCAAAACCTCTCGTGTTGTTTATAGAATATTACATTAAAACCGTGTTAAAAGGACATTAAGGCTGAAAAGTCAAGCTTCTCTAAGTCAGGAAATAATGGAATTCAGACTGCTTGTGAAACAAACATTTTGTGCTTTTGGTAATATTCATTATTACCCAGTAATTGGATACCTGCATGCTGTAGGTAATCCATCTTTGCATTGGACCCAGGCCTTTCTCAAAACAGGGCATCAATAGTGCTCAGTGAGTTAGAGGCTATTCAGTATTTGGGTTTAGCCTCATTATTCAGTGAATTTTTATTTATTTACTCACATACCTATGTACTATGTACTCACAAACCTATGCTATTCAATACCACTTCAAACTCTAGCATTCCTTATGTCGTAAATTGATGGAAAAAGCCAGATTGGAAGGGACCTCAGAAAGTCTCACATCCACTTGAAAGAAGGGTCAGATGTAAGACAAGATGTGGTTGCTCACAACCTCTCCAGGCAACCTCGTTCACTGCCTCTTTTTAAGAAAAAGGTTCTCTTTACATCCAGACTCAACTTTTCCTGATTCCATTGATCCATTATCCACTGATCCCATTATCCCCACTGCCTTTTGCAACCTCCCCAAAGGTGCCTGGCGAGAGAGGGATTCTGTTAGGTGCTCCCAAAGTTGCCTCTTCTGCAGCCTGAGCCAGTCCTGCTCCCTCAGCTCCTCCTCACAGGGGTGAGTGCTGAAGTCCCAGTTGGTGGCGCTCTGCTGAACTCCCTCCACTTTATCAATGTCCTCTCTTCACTGCGCAGGGCAGGGAAGGGCACAGTACTCTAAATGTAGTGCAATGAACGTTGAGTAGAAATGCATAATCACTTTCCTGAACCTAGTGTTTGTCCTCTTGTTAATACAACCCAAGATATTTTAGGCCTTCTTTGCAGGCAGTGCACACTGCTTGCTCATCCTCAGCCTGATATTCCCCCAGATCCTCACGTCCTTTCCTGCAGAGGTACTCCCCAGGCAGTCAGTCCCCAGACTATGTTTTATGGCAGGGTTTTTCTTCACAGGTGCAGAGTTGTGCATTTGTCCTTGCTGAATTTCATAAGATTCCTGTCAGTTTATTTAGGTCCCTGTGGATGGCAATTCTGCCCTCAAGCATATCAAGCAGTCCTTTCCAATCTTCTGTGACCTGAAAATGTGATAGGAGTACACACCCTCATCTAATCTAAAACATCAATAAAGGTAACAGGATAGTCCCCAGGATAGATCCCGATTGCAGAAGGTAGTTACAGGTACACCAGTAGAGTGAATCTGTTACAGCCTGCCTCATGTGACCCATCATCTAACCATTTTTTTATCCATCTAGTTTTGGACCCAGCCAGACCATAATGTCCTGTGAATGCTGCCATCCCCACCTTCAAAGCAAATGGATTCTGGGTGAAGGCATTTGCCACCACTAGAAGAGTCTTCCTCTGCTCAGCATCCCTTCTTACAAGACTGCATGCCCACCAGAATGCCTCCTGCTTGTGGCTTGCTTGTCTCATGAACACTGATGCTGCTGCACACTCCTGCTCCAGGGCCTCTCTCATAGCAAATAAACAATATTCCTTTTTTTTTTATTGTGCGGTGTGTGGTCCTGCAACTCAGGCACCACACGCTCTTCAGTTCTTCTGATTAGAGATGTGGGTATTTCAGCACAGCCTTTTCTGTGGAGCTCACTTCTGTCACGTGCAAGTAGCAATGCTTTAATCTCTGTAGCCCCTGGGAGAGGTAAGGCAGTGGATGTGGAATTGTTTCAGATCTGGAATTGTCTCTGCTGATTTCAAGTTATATTTAAAATGTGTAGATCTGCTTATTCACAGGATTTAGCTTCCCATAGCACATTATGCATTCAGACAACAACTCTCAGAAGTTTTTAGCTGGGCCCAGGAATAGCCTTAGAGGCTAAATTTGTGCACCCAGGAAGTGAGAAACACATACCGAGAATTATTCAAACACGCAGACATCTGTCTTTGGAGCTGTCTGTCAACCTCCACCTCTCTCTACTGAATGCACAGAGAATTTGGGCTCTGAATTCCGGATAGTTTTTAGAGGTTTCGCTTTAGAGCCCCCAGTAGACTATAGCTCTCCAAGTGAGCACTGAAAGCTACACAACTGTGTTACTGCAGCCCCATCCTCCCTCAAGAGAGACCATCTTCTTCCTGCCATACATCAACAGGCATCTTACAGGTAAGAGCTGTTTTCAGAAGTGTTCCTGCCTAATTCCCTGAACGTAATTCACCCATTCATTGACCAGATCAGAGACCTCAGATTATAAAACTTATCTATTACACATATCATCAGGCAGTTGAAGACATACATGTATATAGAGACTTTTTGACTTTTTATCAAATCTGATTTTTCCTCAAAGTATTTGGCTTTGGAAACCTCAGTAAAAATCCTTCAATAGACTCAAACATTCATTTGTTTTCTGAGGTAACTATGAAACACCAAGAGTTAAACTGTTCTATACCACTTTTACTCTGGAGATGGGCTGTGCATGTGTGTATGTGTGTGTGCAGATATAATACAGTTTAGGCTCCTCTACATGCTGAACTTAAAGTCAAATGACACTACTTCAAGATGGCTTTCAGCATAATAGTTCATCTGATGTGAGGCAACTAAATGACACAAGACTCAGATCTTTCTCAAAGCCTAAAATACACAACAAAAAAAAAGGGCACAGATCTGAGGTGCTCAATACAAAGGGTATCAATTATACAGAAAGCTAAAGGAGGGACAAATGGGTGGGATAGAGAGAAATAAGGAAATATAAATTGATTCAGAGTTTTCAGAAAAAGGGGAAATGAAAAGGCAGCATAACTAGATTTAATTATATGCTTCAAGGTTGAATAGGAAACATGGGTCCCAAATGCACCAGATTCCAGGAGGACCTCCTATGTGCCTGAAGGTAATAGCTTCAGAAATAAGTGCTTCCAATGAAAAAAAACTGAGTGAAAATTCAGGCAGAATTCCTGAATTTCACCAATAATAAATATCCATCTTAATAACAGTGCTGTTCTGTACATTTTTCAAAAAGATTTTCATTGGCCTGGCTAACCTGTGTTCATCACTGAAGAAAAATTTACACACTTAAAGCAGATAGGAATTTATTGAGAAAGCCAGACAAGGATAAGCATGTAATGCAAAATTAAATTAGAACTGTGAAAGTGCAAGCTTCCTCTGACTACAGGCTAAAAAACATTGCAGAAAATTTTCATGCTTATAGATTTCTTTTAAGAATGGCTCTTGATGCATCTTGTCCTGAATAAAAAATATATTTGAGCCAATTTACAACTCCCTAAAAGCTGGCACCATGGTTAACTTAACATATCCCCCACTCCTTTCTAAAATGAGCAGCTGTTAAGTTACAGAACAGAGTTGAAACCAACCTATCTGTATTAAGCACTCCAACTACCAGTGAAACAGGAGGAAAAATAAATCACACATTACTAACTAAATTAATTGAACTCCAGTGACAAGTGGCATATAACAAAAGGTTTATGAACTGAAGAGAGGCCAGGAATTCTCTGTTGCTACAGATTGCTGCAGACTGGCCATGTCAGCAATGTGAACAGACAGAAACGTCAGCAGCATCAACCCACTAACAATACTGTATTTAGAAAAGATGGAGTGTACACTCATAATTTAGTTCCGTGCTCTGGCTGCAGTACCACAAAGGCTGGAGTGGTTTGGGTTTTCAGGCTTACAGTATCCTCAGATCACCTCTTCCACACAAATTACCATATTTATCAATTGTTCCGTCCTAAGCAATAGCTTTCAGGACTCCTGTCACATTGCCTTTGAAAGAGCAGAATCACACCACCACGGAATAGGACTGGCTGTGAAAACTCTGATGACACATTTCTATCCCTGGAATTCTGGCAAAAGAAAAGTGCTTGATGGAAATGGTTCAATTTTGACTATGAATGCGTGGCTAAGTGATTGTGAAAGCATGATTTAAACTGGGGGGGTTGAAATAAAGAGGTTTCATAGAATCTTGATTATTGCATGAAATTCCAAATATGAAAGAGCACTGTGGCTCCCATTGTGACTAGTTACAGTCTCTGTAGAGGAAGAATACTTCCTCACCCCTTCACACTACGCAAGAGGTGTCAGCTAAACAGAATCACTACCACATTTGGTAGGTATCACCAAAGGGTTAGTTTACCTTGCCTAAATTTAACCTCTCTTTCTGGCCTGAATCATTCACAAGATATATGTGAGAGCACCCTGGAGTCCTGTGAATATGAAGAGAGAGAAAATTCTCTTGGAGAAGCAGAAAAACAAGAAGATTAAATTATGGGGGTTGCTGGAAAGCAGCAAATTTCTCTCTATTTCTTTCTTTTTTACCCTGGAGACAGAGGCTGTATGTGTGTGCTTGTGTATTTTTTGTAGCTTTTTGGGCTCTTTTGCTTGCTGAAGTTAAAGAAAAGTTGACTTTCTATGCTGGTGAACATACCAAAAGACTGACATCACCGTGTACGATTCATTTGCACTCTATGAGTCATTGTCTGCTCTCTTAGTCAAAGAAAATTATTATGAGTAAGGGCAAAGGTGAAAAATAGTCCAACCCAGAATTATAGGTGTCTCTGTATCATATTATATTAACAAATTTGCAAGCAGCCTTGTGCCAGGACGAACAAGAAGCTGATCTCTAGCACAGCATAAAGCTAGAGACGGTGGTTTTGGCCCTCAGTTATGGACATACTTGAGGTCTTAATTTCTTCTCTCCAGAGCCCTAAGCCTCAGATATCAAAAGCTTCTAAGTGCAATGTAAAACTTCGTCTTCCTAAATGTGTTGTCCTAGTAAAACCACTAAAAACTAGGACTAGTTTTGAACAAATTGACCATTCCTTTATAACATTTCTTCAATAGGACTCAAAGTATTAATAGTTAGAAAAATGCCATGGATATCCCACTTTTCTCCTGGTCCTGTTCAAAGCCAGTACATGGCTAATCAGGGAGCAGAGACTCAATGTCCAAATGGCCCAAAATTGTCTCAAAACTTACAGAATCTCCATTTTTTACTGGCTGCTTTAGCTCTTATTGCATCAAAATAAAGATTGTTAAAATATGCAGCCAGATACAACTCTTACAGAAAATAATATGCTCTGTGCTAGGCCAGTTGGGTTGCAATCCTGAAATTTGTATTTCTCCCCTAAATAATCTGTGTGATGCTTAAAGAAACCTCTAGGTCTTTTTTAGTTTATATATAATGGCGCTATAAATATTTTTTAGCTCTCAGACCTTCACAGCCTGTGAAGTACTGAGATGATTTGCAGACAAAAGTGTTGCTTAGAAACAAAAATAAAAAAAAAACCAGGGGTCTCTAATTTTGCCTCTCAAGGGGACTTAAAAACCAAAATAGGTCTTTGAGACCATGTTTCTCCTGAAGTGCATAAAGGAAATCAGCTCAGAGGCAGAAAATGGTGTCGTGTTTTAGAAGCCAGACAACCCAGCAGCAAGCATCATGTCCTGACCTGCTGGCTGCCATCAGCTCTGCCACCTCCTCACATCCCACTGCTCCTGGCCTTCAAGGTCCTCAGAGCTCCAGAGGTGCCTCTGAACCCTCCAGCCCTCCCAGGTCTTCAGCAAGCTGAATATGAAATAGTTGTTATCCTCAGCTGCTGCACTGAGTGCAACTCTGGTTTAAGTAATTCATTTTGATAACAATGGGGAGGTTAATTGATCAGTCATTAATTTTCTTGCTTCGCAGTTTTTCCTAATTATCTCCATCACACAGAAGGTCCGCAAGGCACGTTCCTTGGTGAGCATGCCTACTTTTTATTGCTTTGCATATAAGTACAACATATGTGTAATTATTCAATGCCATTTCATCTCTCAGCATCCCTCTTGGCACAGCATACTCCATTCCTGAACTCCTCTAAACAACAGTTAACCTCCCTTTCCATGGAAAATACTGATCATATATGCTGCAGCAGGAATTCAAGGGTTGACAGAAACATCAGGAAACAAATACCTTTTTCCAGACTTGACAGCTTTTTCTGTGAAAATTCAGTTGTGGACTTGGGGAGACAATCAGGACCAACCCAAATGCTCCTGTTCCTTTTTAAAATCTGAAACAAAAGCTAGTGAAGAGAATATTTTTGAGGCACAAGTGTTTATTGCAAAACTGCGGTGGCAGCACAGGGGTCAGATGGTCCATCCAGGTGCCATTCTGTTCAGATACTTTGCAAATGGGCAATCTTATGCTACTGTGTATTTCTGCCATGTGTCCTGTGTGTTATCTCATTCTGGAGGCTGTCAGATGCAGGAGATTTGTCCAAGTCTCTAGGCGAGTTTAGGCTGAATTGTAAGGGAACAGAGGGACAGAGTGTCTGAGTGCCTGACAGAGCAGGCTTCCAGAATGTGTATACACACCTCTGTGCAGGCACAGGGCAATGATCATGCCTTACAAGAGGAGATTTCTGATTTAACTGTTGGAACAGCTGCTTCAGCTGAACAAAATCAAGTTCCTGCAACACGTGTCTGACAGGGAATTGAGCTGGAAGGAAGGCAAGGCAGGTAGACACTGGGAGCATATTCATCTTTAAATAGCAGAGCTGCATCAGCAGAAGCCTGAAATCATACCAAGTCACAGGGGCACGACTACAGTGCAGGGTTCATTCACTCCCTGTTACATCTGTCCCATGAGATGTGTGATATCTGCTGGCCACATGCTGTCCCTGTGCCAGGAAGAATCCCAGGTGTTCATTGTTTTCCTTGTCCTGATTTCCCTGGGGAAGAACAACAGCAGCTGGGAGGGACCTGTGTTGCACTCCCCTCTCACGCACTGCTGGAAGGCTGGGGCGCATGGGATGAGCTGAATAAAACACATGTTCTGCAGTCCAGACGTAGGTGCAAGGTTTTCACTTAACAGCAGAAAGTCTGTGCACATCAAGCTTCTTCTTAGAAATAAATATGGCCCCACTGACCCCACTGAGCTGTGCAAGATTGCTTAGCAGAGAGGAAATGTAAGTAGTTCATGACTATTTTTAAATTTTATTGTAAGAAAGGCAGCTTCACCTTGAAAAAGAAATTTGTAAGACCCTAGGCACAACAGTCTATGATAGAAGGATTAAGACATACATGGGTTGTCAGGTGATAAATATCTCTGTTCTCTTCTTGTACCTTCCAATAGCTCATTCAACAAGAAACAGTGAGAGGCAAAGAGCAACACCTCTCTGACCTTGAGTGCCATTTTTTAATTAAAATGCAGGACATTTTTTTTTAGATGTGGATGCTCAACATAGTATAAATCCAGATGTATATAGCAAAATATTGTATTTTCCTTTATGTCTTTCTAAATTCTCCACCAAATTCCCATGCCTCACCCATCCATTCTGGTGACATTTGCAGCCTTTCCTCACTTTCCACTTCCCATATAGCACTTTGTTTCTCTGCAATACTCAAACCAGCCTACTCTTTAAACCCATGACCAAAAATTCTCATGAAACTATTGTGGTCACCTCACAGGAAACCTCCACGTGAGATAGTCTCTTGGACCTAACATCTGGAGAAGTCAAGTCACTCCCTAAAAGATTTGGTGGGATCTGTGTGACCAGACCCATTGCAAAGATCCTCCTCCACTGACTCCCTCATCTGCAAAGGGAGGACCCAGGTAGTTCCCCAAAATGGGAAGACCACAGAAATTAGTTGTGTTTAGTTCTCTGAATTGAAAAGGATGGAGAACTGATTTCCTTCCCTGGACAAATATTGTTATTTTTCTGCAATGCAAGTACATGAGCAAAACAGAGCTTTAAATGGGCTTATATTTGGAGAGAGGAGCACAGACAAAACATTGCATTGTAACAGCACTCCAATATCAATGGCATCTCTCACTGCTGCTTTAGAGTTTGTTATCATCATCATTACCCTGTTTTTCTGTCCTTCAACCTTAGCTACTCATGGCTCATCTGAAGAAGATGACAGCAATTATGGAAATGCCATAATGTACTTAGAGACACCAAAAATGCTTATTCTGAAAGATTCACACAACTGTGTGTTCAGTTGCACAGGTGAAGCATCTGAGATATTTCAGCTCTGTAATCTGCTCAGAAAACCCTGTTGCTCAGGGTGCAACTGACAGCCCTGCTCCTGCTTTCCTCATCCTTCTCTTAAATAATCTGCACTTTCTGTGCATACCACCCCCCCCTGCAATTTTATTAATTCTTATGGGACATATTTCTGCCCTAGCCATTGCCCTTTCCAGGAACAAATTCAGGAAAAAAATGCTATCTGCAAACAGTTAGATGGGCCGGACCTGAAGCAATGATGCTGAACATCCATGCCTGTGGAGGAGCTCTAGGAATGAGTTTAGTTTGAGCTGACTGCTTAAATCTTTCTGTTGTAACTACCTGGAACACATCAAAGCTTTAGGAGAACATAGATAAATTTTGTGCCTCTCTTCCAGTAAAATGGTGTTTGAGTTTTAAGGGGAAACCAAATAATGTTTCAAATTTATTTTGCAGGGATTGTTAAGAAAGGAAAATACTGGAATCTCACCTAAATGCAGGCTCAACCACTATTGTTATGTAACTGTGTTTGTGTTTGTAATATCTCACTTCTATTTGATACTTGGAGTTTCTACTACTTTGTTAGGTCTTTAGAAAGTCCCTTCAAGCACTATGTAAACTTCTGTCTCTAGGGATTTGAGGTATTTCAGAGTATCAGGCTGCACTACTTTTATCATAAAACACGATCTAATTCTTGCAGACAGCCTAGTTAAGGGGAGGACTGCCATCTACTCTATGGCAATATGGAAATTCAGTTCTTCAGCAATTGAACATTCTTCTGTCGGTACTAGTTACTACCCTTTTTTTTTTTTTTTTTTTAATTTACTTTACGTTTCCTAGACATGTAGAATACTTTGGTCTCTGAACTAACTCTTGGTTTCTAATTAAAACTGGCACATGCTCTGACACAAGTCAAAATTATAGGTCGTCCTTCCTCTTTAGAAAAAAACCCGTTACCATATGTCTTCTAAAATTAGCAAAGGTAACTGGATATTAAATCAACGGCTCAGCAGATGGACAAATAAAATTTAAAGAAGTTATAGTCTATTAGATAAGGAAATATGAATGCTGAGACTGTAAACATGGTTAGATACAAAGTAGTTCTTCCATACCATTAACAAGTGAATGAGTCAAGGGCAGTGGTCTCTTGCAGATTTTTCCATAAGTTTTTTTCCTCCACTTCAGCTATCCTTTATGGGTTTGCCTGTAGTTTGTTCCTGCCTTTTCTGTTTGATTTGAAAAACCTTTTCTAGCTTTTAGCATAGCTCTCCCATGCACTGATGACCTTTTAAATAATTAAAATGCTAACAGTTCGTTCAAGCTATTATGCAACTCACTCTTCAAAGTAGCAGGCAAAGGATCAAAACTGGGAGAAGTAAGACCTTTCTGTGCTGCTTGGTTTTGACTTGCTTTGTTTTCCTGACAGGGTCTGTTTGAGGAGAACTGAGAAGTGTGCTTTGTTACTGGTTCAATAATCAGAAATTCTCAGTTTTGTGTCATTATTCATCTTTTCTGTTTTGATAACTTAAGCAATTTTTCATGTTGTTTTCCTCCTGGATATATTATCTGACATGCAACAACCAAAGTTTTCCTAAAGCTCTTTGATGCCCATGGGTACACACGTAGCTGATGCCTGTTTAAATGTCAGTTTGACACTTTCAGAGTTGTGCTGTATCATCCAAAAGAACAGTTGCTGCACTAGGAAGCTCAAGACACTCTTAAAATCATCTACTCAAAACAATGACATAATGTGGGAGGAGAGGTGGAATATAGGCAAAGCACAATGTTAAATTAAATATCTTGGACTTATTTCCAAAAATGCACCATTTATTTTATTTTACACCAAATCAACAGGAGCCTAGAAAATAGAAAAAAAAAAAAAAAAAAGAAATGAAGAAATCTTGACTTAGAGAAAAAAAAGTTGGTAGATTTAAAAACAAGAGTTACAGAAACCTCTTCATCTGGGCTAAACAGATGAAAGTGAAAAGAAGGCTGAGATAAGTTCCAAAAAAAGTGGACAAAGTTTTAAAAATGCTAATACAGCTGCTCCTTTAAAATTAACGGGAAGTGTCAGTGCTGGGATGCCACAGTTCTACTACAGTAAGAAATGCTATATGAGCCCTAAAAATGCATAGGATTGGACAAATAAACAAGGATTGTCTAAAGGATTATAGAAACAAACCAAAAATGTGTGTTGATGTGACTGGCACCCCCTGCTCCTGACAGTTACTTTCATAAATTCTGATAGCTGTACAAGAATTTGTGTCCCTATAGAATCACACATATCAAGACAAAGAGATTTGGATTACATCTAGAACAATTTCTTCTCAGAAGCAGGAATTCCTGCTTCTCCAGGGCCTCAGGTAAAAATCTCAAGTAATAAAACCCAGACAGCAGTTTTGCTGTTATATTTTAGGTAAGTGTGTTTAAAAACGTTTCCAGCCATATTCCCTCACTGATTTTTACATTTTAAAATCTACTTTCACCTCAAATGTCTTAGCTGTGAGAATACCAAGCCTTTGCTATTTTTAAAGTATGTATGTACACTATCTTGCTCCAATATATCATCAGCAAAAGAGGTAGACATCATTACCTGCATTTTGCAAGAGAAATATCACATGCAAGGCAATAAAGTTTTTTAATCAAGTGCATTCACAAGACCAGTGGCGACTCGAGATAGAATCAGGAGTATTGAAACATTTTTGAAGTGTCAACACTAAGTCATTATTGCATCAGTATTTTAGTAGTTAACATTATGGGAAGTCAACATGAGAATATATGCTACACACAAAGGAAAACAATGTCATGACACCAATTTACAAATGCAGTCTTTCGACATGGGAATGGTCAGAACTTAAACAAAAAAAAAGAAAAATGAGTCTTGGACTAATGACAATTTCCTCATCATTTTTCTTTCTTTGTAGCAAGAAATTTGAGACCAAATGAAACATAAACATTTTGATAAACACAATACTAACCGCACCAGTATTTTCTTGGGTGAGAAGACTGACTGAAGTTCAGGGTATTTAAGTGTAATACCAGAAGTCATTGCAACTAGGAAAATGATAGAAAACTAGTTCAAGAACCTCAGTGGACAAGGTCACAGCATATTCTGTTCTGTTTTGTAACTTCTGCTGCCTGAAAGATTACCCAAAAAAAAAAAGAGATGTGGCATCAGGGTCAAGCTTTCCTATAAGATGCACTCCCTGAAGTGGCTGTAAACATCTCTCGCTTTCTTTAAGTAGTGGCAAGTCATTCATATTACAAGGGCACTTGTTTCTAGATGTCCAGCCTGCTCTCTGAAGGCCAGCACCACTGGCTGGCTGTCATAAAATAAAAATACTTTTTAAAGTGATTGCATTTGAGAACTACACTCTTTTTGTGCAATATATGAAGCATTGTAACTTTTAGTCTGAAGACAACAGAACAAGAATAATTTCCTTCTGAGCTATATTTCCCAAAATTTATTCTAACAAATCTACTTCATGCTTAGCTTCAGTTTCTGGTTCTCTTAGATCTCTGGGGAACAATGCCACCTGCTTTGTTTCAGAGTTTCCAGCGGAAAAAAAAAAAAGATCAGCCAAAATTTAAATTTATCAAATTAAAGTATTCTGTCACAATTTCTACTGAAAGAAGGCAATAAAAATTAATCTCCAAGTAAAAAATGAACCAAAAAAGCTCCTAAACCTCTCTATCAAAGTTAGTCTGAATAGGCTGGTGGTGTGCACCATGTGAATTTAAGCTGATAGTTCAGTATAAAAACTACATCAACCTTTTATATCAGTAAAAGAACCACTCTCCCAAATTATAACCAGCATGACTAATGACATTTTATCATAACTCTGAAATGTCTATGATTTAGCTGCTTCAACATAATATTGAACAAAATATAGCACTGTGTAATCCTATGCATTTTACTTTCAATCCATATTTTTCCTAACAACTCTGATTATAATTTTTTTAGGACTTATTAATCCACAAGTCCAATACTTGAGGTTGTTAGATTCACAAGGATTTTCACATCACAGACTAATTTGAAAGAGATTAGCATGGATCCCTGAACCTCTGCCAATATCATTTTTTTTTCTACATAATTTTGTCCAGTCCAGTCTCAAAAGCACAGGTTTCCATCATTTTGCTCTCCAGAAGGTATTGCATTGCGTGCTATTCTTTACTAGTTATTTCAATTGGGGTTACAGCTATTTGACCTTTCCTGCAACTGCCTAAAAATTATTTCTTGCCTATCTTGAGGTTCTCCTAGCACTTCTTCATACTTTTTCCTCCATTCAATCCCTCTAAACACTCAGTTCTTCCTGAATTTATCAACTGGTTTGATCTGTAACTTTGTTTCCCACTTAATTAGGAATTTTGTCAATCTCAGCAGTCTGCTGTTGGTTAGTGTTTCTGTATGTACCATATTTTGTCAGACAAGGAAAAAGCGTCAGGGCTCAAAATGGCCAGCCTATTCTGTGACAAGCATCAAATGCTTCATGGTTTCTCTGCTTGCTATTCTTTGCAGAGCACAAAACCTAGAAATAGTCCAAAGGACACAAGCTTTGGTGAAAACTGAAAGAAATGAAACATTCTGGACAGGCTTAATTCCTGTAATTGGTAATGGTAGAGGCCTAATATGTCTGTGTGTATGTTGCATGGTGTGGTGCATGGCTAAAAAAGACAAATTTTAGAATATATTTTTCTTTTTTCTTTCTTGAGGTAGGAATGCAGATGAAAGTAATTTCCAGGGTAACACTGTATTAGTAAGTTCTTCAGCAAAAACTAACTTTCATTTAGAAAACAAGTGAATAAGCTGAAAACCTGATTAACCTCTTTAAAAATCATTCAAGAACATACTTGAACTGTGTGCATACAAAAAAGGATTTGAAACCAATTTATCAAAGTTCTTACTATGAAGACTGTTGTGGGTGGGCTTCCAATTTTACACTGCAGCTCTATCATCTTTTTATTTTTTTTTTTTTTGTGATAAGCCACTGCTTTAATTCTTCCACAGAAAAAAAAAAGTTTTTAAATCCCTAAACCTATTTGCTGAGTTCTTCTCTAGTACAAAAGTTTAAACTCAGGATAAAATTTTGCATTTTGGAGGCAGCTTCTTCTGAAGTTCTCAGCCCTATAACACTGACAGGCCTTATGATACAGACAGGAATAGCAATGTAATTTGTTTTGTTGGTGTCATTGCCTGACACCAGATAGAGTAGGAAGGATTGTAGAGACCACCTGCTTCCTTTTCCATACAGACCTTGTTAATTTTTTTTTTCCTGGAGGAAAGGTAATTTACACTGGTTGTATTGTCAGTCGTCAATGGATTGCTGCAGTGTGCAGTCAAGCTTCTAAGCAGTGTTTTTTGTTTTCTATTCTTTTTTGTTTTGTTTTGTTTTGTTTTGTTTTCTATACTTGCCTGGATTCCCCCTTTAACCTTATCAAAGCAGTTAAATTTCTTCAACCTATCAAGCTGAGCCATGTCAGCATATTTAGATAGTCGCTGTTGACATGGCTGAGCAAAGCTGAATTGATCTCACAGCCCTCAGGACATCCTGTACAGCATGCATGCTCTATACTACTGCCACACGCCTGATTTAAAGTCCAGACAGTTCTAACTCATTGTTGGCAAGTTAAAATGGTTTGTATCACTAACACCATTTAAGATCTGTTACCACAAATTCCTATCACAGTAATCTTAGATTGTGCACTAGAGATTGAAAAAGGACAGTGATGACACGCTTGTTTGCACTAAAAGAAAAACCACAAAAACCCTCCAATCTGAAGCAACAACGACAACAGAAAAAACCAAACCATGACTCACGTTGAGCTGTACCTGTCTATCTGAGAAAGCAGAAATAAAACAAGGTTGGGTACATTAGAGAACAAAGCGTGGCTGACAAGGCTTCCAGCTACTCTTCATGAGGAACTTGACAAGTGAATGGCTGTTTTCCAAACTGTGAGGCACCTGAGTTACTGCACATTTCCTTGTATCCTATATGTCTTCCATTAGCAGGCATGCATGGTGACAGTAACCCATGAATCATAAGAATCCTGTCCTTAGCACTGTGAGCACAAAACCACCTGGATTTTGAAAAATATGGAACTTCATAACCAGGTCACCCAGGTCATCAGGAGAGCTCAGCCTCAGGACAACACATTATCTTAATTACTCATTCTGTTCAGTTCATTCACAGCTTAATTATATTTGTATCTCCTGACTTTCAAGTAAAGAAGCAGAAGAAATTTCTCTCGGAGCAAAGAATCAATTTGTTTTTCAAAGGGTCTTTGTTTATGTATTTACATGCCTACCTGCTTGTGTGCATTTTAGTTAATGGCTGTTTACAGAGTGCCCCCCAGAGAGGTGACAGACATTTACCAGTGATCTAATTTCAGTGCAACATCTAGATCAGTGAAAAATGAATAGGCTTGTATAGTGGGGCTTATGAAACAAGGGCCATTGATAATAGGGAAAAAAGGTTACATTTTAGAAATAATGGACCAAATCCTCTGGCTCTGTGTGTAATAAACTATCTATGCTGGTACAGAAAAAGTACTGGCTATATCACTACATAAGCAAGAAAGTATGTCCACTTTGCAGACCCTAAGTAATCATCAGAGAAAAGAAAAGCAGTAACTTTGCAGAAAACTTCATATACGTTAAAGTCCTCTGTGTATAACTACAGACAAGGGTCTCTCATAAGGTCTTTGGGCTTCTTTTTAATTCACTGTTAAAATGGAATATTGCAGAAATGGCGTTTATTAACAGAGATATGTGCAAATTCTTCACACAACAGTCAATTGCCCAGAGAAATTGCCCTAAAGTTCTTAAGTTATATGGGAAATAGGTGTAAAAACCTTGGGGTTTTTTTGTGGTAGAACAAACAACTATGACTTGGGAAAAAAATAGTTGAGAACCTGGTAAGCAGAAATCTGCCTGTTCTCCACTCAGTGGAAAGATATCAGCTAAATCTCAAGAAAATGTAGTTAATTGAAGTGAAAATCTGTCCTTTAACACAAACCACAAAACAAATAATGATCAACAGAATAAGAATTAACAATGGTTTGAGGATTTTTCTGAAATGGGAATTTTCAGCTTGTGGTAACAACATGACTGTAATACCAAAGTAAAATTGTGGACAATAGGTACTGTAATGTCAATCATCTCATTAGCAATAAATAGGCTTGTGATATGGAACAATTTGTTCATCTCTCAGATAATGACTTATTGGAGCATTCTGATTTCAGAATTTGATTTCAAAAGCATTTCAGACCTCATTTTTCTTAAGAGCAGAAGGAAATTTCATTTATATATTCTTCTCTTTCACCTAAAAATCACTGTTTAATCATCTTTCATTGTGCTTTTATTCAGAGTGAAGGAACACACTTTACCTCTTTCACAGAGCGTTCACGGAGCATTCACAAAAAAAAGGCTCAACTAGAACTCGATTGACTTGTATGCATGCAGATGGTTTGGAAAGTAATTTTATTTGTATCCACATCATGATTCACAGATTGTGATTATTCCAGAATCCACTTGTTGGAGAATTTATACTAAATAAAAAAACCACATTGAGATGATATCTTGTTTTCCCTCCTTTACTTTACCAGAGCAAGAAGCCAGTTAAAACTGGTGATGGTTTGTAATTTTACCTCTGACTGCAAAGGCAGTGATTTCCTCAGGAGTCATTTTTTGGGTGTTCAGATTAGAGGCAATAATAACATATGTGTTATCCCTCCTTCATTTGTTCAGCTAGACTGCTGAGCTATAAAATGCCCTACAATCTAAAATCACTGCCAATGCACTCTGTGCTGGGATTTTCTGTGTGGTGCAGAAGTGAATCAAAACAGCTGGAATGAACACATACAGACACACACAAAATCACAGTCATAATATTAAAATGTTCAGTCCATAATTTACCTATAATTTGTAGAAAATTAATAATCTGATAAGTTCTTGCATGTGAGTAACTCACAAAAAAGGCTTGCAAGTTTTTGGGAATTTTTTAAATCCATAATTACAGGAGTAACCAGTTGTGTACTTTTTTCCTCAAAAAGGTAAAGGAAGACTCGGGGCAGCTGAATGGTGTGTGGTTTGCACAGAGGCAGCATCAATAATCAAAGGAATTTGGAGAACAGAATTTCTCAGGTAGAACTGCTCATTGATGTTTCCTGGGATTACAGTAAAACATGTTTTGGAGACAGCTTCTGGAGTAGAGAGGAGTAACCAGACCAGCTGGTACTTCCTGGAATTTTCTCATATTAAATCATTGGGTTTGGTCAGCTGCAAAGCTGATGTTTGCTGCCAGTAGTGGTGCTTCCTACCTAGAGATTTGAGCAGGGGTAGGTCTTTGGAAGTGCTAACATTGGCACAACTGCTAACAGAAGGCAAAACCGAATCTTCCCACACAGCCTCTGCTGTGTTCAGCTACTGAGAGCTGGTGAAAAGTAGAACCTCAGCACTACTGCAGTCATTACATATTTAATCTCTCATGAAAAACAAAAATAAATGAGCTGCTGTGGCCTGAACTAAATATGCTCTTCTCCTGAAGTATCAGCTCAGCTGTCTCCACTACTCTTGTCTCAACAAGAGTTAAATGGGAGGATTTGTCAAATAGAAACACAGTCTGTCATACATGAAGTTTTACTGCTATCCCACATACAAATAATTGAAAATAGGCTTACATATCTTGAGAACTGGAAATAAAAACTATGTCTGGCACTTTTCTGTTAAAAAGGGTTAATAATAAGTGCTGCTTATGGAATGGTTTGACTATTTTCTAAGGTTTCACCAGTTTTCTTCTTGCATGTATTTACAAAGTTTTATTATGGTATTTCCTTAGCTTGCTGGAATGAGTGAAGAGATCAAAGGAGGACAGTATATAGTAGCCTTGTGTCCTGAAGTGAAATTATGATTCAGTTATTAGCTCTACTACTCAGAAGCATACATGAACTAATGCAGCATCTATCTACTTTGCCTTATCTATTGTGACAAGCCTCCGGGGGGCTGATCCACATGAAATTCATTTCACATCTCATTCATTGAGTGCCTGGGATTTGAAATACCTTTCTGCTCTTCTAGGTTTCAGTAAGCTAGACTGCATAGACTCATTTCCAGCAAAAAGTAAGAAAGTAAATGTCTCTGTAGAGACGGTGCTTTCAAATTTCCTGCAATGACACTGGAGATGCGCTGACATTGATTTCAGGAATTGTGCACAGTGTACCTAGGACAAAGATGACTTAGAGAATAATCATATTCTTCACCAATGGAAATAAGTTTTTATATATTACAGCTAATACTGAAGTTTATATCATATTAAGTAAGAAATAGAAAAGATTATGTTCAATCTGAGATATATGACAATGAAAGCTTATCTTTTCCCCTAACATCTGCTAAAAAAATCCTCATGCTTCCCTTTAAGAAATTTGAACTATTAAATATTTGGCAGTTTGTACTCAGCTTCTGTACAAATTTGACAAAAGCAGGGCAAACAAGAGCCCACTGTTCGTCCAGAACATTGTTTTTTCATATTTCTAAGCAAAAATCTAGGACAGAAACAATATTGCTAGAAATATTACAGGAATTTCCTTCAATATAAAGAAGCATCATCAGCATCATCCACAAAGCCAATTCCCCTCCTCTTTTCACTGCTCCTCAAAATGACCAAAACTGTTATGATGCTGGAACACACAAACCAGCACCTTCAGCCTAGAGAATAGTCCTGTAGACCTAAAGGAAACAGGGAAATAATGGTGTTTCTTCCTGCACAAACTAATGATTACTGAATATTGAAGTGTGAGCTTGTGTCAGCTAGGACAGGACTCAGTCCTAGGGACCTCACCTGTGAAAGGATATACACCCAAAAAAAGACTGAGATGAACATTATTTGCCTTCACGCAAGCAGCCAATGTATTTTTCAGATTGCCTGTGTGTTTTCTCCACCAGAATGGTTGTCAGGAGCAGAAGTAGAGCCCAAATCACCCCATTCTGGGGCTCATATTACAAGACAAAATAATCAGATTTACTCTTGGCTTTGCTAGCTTAATGAATCTTTCAAAATAAATTCACTTATTGGGTCCAGTTATCTTATCAGAAGCAATCACCAAAAATGCAAAAGGGATTACTGACAGCCTGTACCATGCCAAGAGCACTAGCAAAGTCTCAGTGTTTTCAGCAGGGAGGCCTTCAGGATCCAGCTGAGTTATGTGGGATAAGGAAGGGAATTTAGTACAGCTGGATCAGGAAACTGTTAAAGGATTGCAGTGGCTGTCAGTGTGAAGAAGAAAGCAGACTTGGTTCTCTGTTACCAGGTTTTCCTTTTACATCCCCAGCCTGAATATTTGTTCATGGGATGAGAAAAGGAGGAGGTTTCATGGTTCTATGTGTAGCTGTCTGCAGCCCATGAGAAGGACACGCACATGGAAAAATGTGTGCAGCCACTCCCTGAACTATGAGTACTTCTCATACAAACCCTTCTGAGGTGATGCTCTCCTTCTTCCCTTGTCTGCTGGGCAAAGGAAAGCCCCTGTTGGGGCCAGGCTGTGAGTACATGTGCAGCATTGGGGAGAGGTAGCTCCTCAGGGAGAGATGAGCCTGCTCCATGATCCTCACTTGGGTCTGTCCCCTTGTCCCTTGAAATCATCCTGGGTGCTCAACTGCTACCTGAGGAGAGGCATAGAGGGAAATCAAGACCAGAGTCCTTCTCCCCTTACTAAACCAGACCACAAGAAATCCTTAAGGCACCATACAGTACAGCAAGCAAATTCCCTTCAGTCAAGTAATTTCCTTCAGCTGGATAATCAGTGCTCAGACTAAACCTGAAGATAACAGCACCACAGATGGAGAAATGTGAATTCACTGATGAGGTATTCTAGAATAAAAATAAAACATATGCTGAACATTTTCTAAATTCTCATGAGACAAAATTGGGAACCAAATTTTTACTTAATTCTTCCTTAATATCAATACCAACAATTGGTTAATTCCTCCTAGGCAACTCTCTAGGCAATATGCTGTAATATATTTAATTTTAGCATTCACAGTATCTCTAATAATGTGTTTGATTGTTAATACAAGTTATCAAAATAATTTTACCAAATTATCAAAATAATATTAACAAAATCAAACAGAAAATACCAATCTACAACTTCTGTCTAAATCAGCATGCACATTCAAGTTCTTGGCAGATTTTTCTCATTTGGTGATGAGCACTTTCTTCACTAGTTCCTAAATTACAAAACACTCAACACTGGGGAATCTACAAATAAAGAAAGGAATTTAACAAAACTGTGGGATTCTCTTTGGATAATGGCCTCCCCACAACTATCATTTTCTTCTTAAAGCAGCTTTGCATTTCTCAGTGTCTAATGTTTGTTCGCCCACGCATGTTCTGAGTGATTTTATAAATTAGTGGTAGGTCTTGACAGCACTCTTTCTCTTTTAGGAACTTGTACCAAGAGATTATGCCCTATATCCCTATATGTTGCAGTTATTTTGCTTGAAGTGTTTCTTCCAGTTGCTATCAAGCATACACTGGGTAATATGCAAATCATTGCGTGCAACAATTTTTCTTTGATGCTGAGATTATGAGCTAGTTTAAATATCAGTTCCCCTTATAATAAAAAACAAGCCTTGCTTCCAGTGCAGTCAATCTGTCTTCATGAAATGGAATTGAATCAACACGAGACTACATTGTAATCTTTCAAAAAGCTACAGTAGGAGAATTTGGTTTTGAGGTGGTTCCTGACAAAATACATATCCTCTAAGCAGCTGAAAGCAATCAAATTGACAGTTAACCTAATTATTATTGTTAAAAGTTCTATATTGCTATTGAATTGCTTGATGCATGTACAACATAGATATGATTCTTAAAAACACTGTTCTGAAATATCGTGACATTTCCTTCAGAATGGGACAAATAATACTCCCTTGCAACACTTTGAATTGGAGAATATCCAGTAATTGGTAATCTTCAACTGTCAGTACAAATCATATAAAAATATATGCCAATACTGCTTTAAACATCTTGCTAAAAAGACATGCTGTATCACTTTGCTATAAATTTAGATTCTACATAGATTTTTATGCAAGCCAGATAAGAATGGCCTTTTCTCTATATATTGCATATTTACCTTCTGAAATTGTGCTTTGCACCAAATTAGTGGAGCCCTGTTATGACAAAAACATACAGTATTAGAGAACACTGTTTACTGTGTAAGCAGGTATAATTTACACTATCCTGAACTTTTCAGTTCTAAAATTTTGTTCTTATGATTTTCTTATGAAAAATGTGTCAGATAAATGACATCAATTTTTAGGTTTTTTTTTTTTCATCTCATAGTTTTGTATTTTAGAATTTTGGGTTTTTTTAACCTTTTATTATAAATTTTTGATGATATATAATAATTTAAAACAATGTAATGTTTAATTGGAAATACACTACATGGGGAATAAAAAGGGAAAAACAGGTGTCATACATCTATGCATTCAATATTCCAACGATTTGACAAACCTCACAATTTCTTAAAACCATTAACTTTTCCCTCCATGGAGGAGTGAAGATATGGAGTTCTTTCCTCTATCTTTTTCAAAATATGTTACCTGTCAATACAGGAAATAATGTTTATCTCTATTTTTCACCAGCATATTATTTAAGCCCTGCATAAAAAGAATTCTGATTAAAAACTGAGGCAATCCACTTTTAAATCGACTGTTGTGTTTGTATACACAGAAAAACCTGGGGATACACCAGGTGAACTTAAGCAAATTATGCTAAGAGATGAGCTTAGCACATCAGATGATCCCAAGCACAGATACAGTCTGGGCAGTGAATGGAGAGAGACCAGCCCTGAGGAGAAGGATTTGTGATGCTGGTTGATAAGAGAAGCTCATAAACATGCCACATGTGTTTGTAGCTCAGCAAACCAACTGTGTCCTGGGTTACATCAAGAGAAGCATGGCCAGCAGGCTGAGGGAGGTGGCTCTCCTCCTCTACTCTGCTGTTAAGAGCCCATAATGGGAGTGTTGCATCCAGCTCTTGGACCTCCAGCTCAAGAAGATCATGGACCTGCTGGAGTGAGTCCAGAGGAGGCCAAGAAGATGATCACAGAGGTGGAGAACCTATCCCAAAAAGATGGTCTGAGTAGAGGCTGCTCAGCCTGGAGAAGGCTCCTAGGAGATCTTAGGGCAGCCTTCCAGTACCTAAAAGGGGCTTTCAGGAGAGCTGGAAAGGGACTTTTTGCAATGGCATGTAGTGAGGGACAGGGCAAGAGGGGCTGGCTTTAAACTGCAAAAGGATAGGTTTGAATTAGACATTAGGAAGAAATTCTTCACTATGAGGGTGGTCAAATTCTGGAACAAGCGGCCCAGAGAGGGGATGGATGCTACCTCCCTGGAAACATTCAGGATCAGGCTGGATAGGCCTCTGAGTAACCTGATTTAGTTGAAGATGTCCATGATTATTGAAGGGAAGTTGGACTAGATGATCTTTAAAGGTCTTTTCTAAGTGATCCTATGATTCTATGATTTTGTCCCTCCCTATCAAGTATAAGTAAGAGATTTTCTGATGATGCACTTGAGAGTTTAAAATATGTCACTGAGGCTGGCAAAGGAGGAACCTGCACCAAGACAAGGTGAAATGGATGGTGAAACAGCACCTGCCTGGATTGCCAGATTTTTTCTAATGCCATGCCTGCAGTGCAGGCACAACTTTTAAGTCTGACAATTTGACCAGAACATGCAGTGGAGAAGGAAACTCCTCACTGGGGAACATGTTCAGAATCAATAACAGAACTGCCTCAATCTATTGCAAAGAGCTTGCTAGGGGGCTGAAAGGACGATTAGAGCTAGGGACCACCTTTTGTGTGGAGTGTCACAAATGGCTGCCAGGCTGTCATTCTCAGGGCCATACTTTGTGCTCTGCAGGCCACTGTGTTACCGAGGCAGCCGCAGCTGCCACCGGCCAACTACGCTGAGCACCGCAGCTCTCCTCCCTCCTTGTGGCAGCACTCTGCTCTCAGCATGGGCTCTGTGCACTGACCCGACTCTCACATGGAGACTAGCAAGCACGTAAAACAAGACATAAGACTCATATTAGCAGAAGGAGACAGCGTGATCCAAATTATTATAATACTTTAACACGTGCTGTCATACCTAGTCCAAACAGCAAAGACGAAAAGGCAGACAGTCGTGAACCAAAACGTATGTTCCCCGCTGTATTAGAGCTGCAGAAGAGATGTGGATGTGTTTGTCTTCGACTTAACAATATCCCAGAGGACGGTTTTGTATTCAACACTACGAAGTATCAGCATAACTGATGCTTTTTCCCCTTTAGCATTATGGAATTCCTTTGAAGTCTGCTCCGGTTCCCAAATTTCCAGTGTGGTCAGCTGCTCAGAGTCAAGACCTTGAAAAAACAGGTTCCAAAATTACTGATATTCTGTCTTTTTATTCCTTTTTTGCAGATTTGAATATACTCAAGGCATAGTTTGGCCAGAGATGTTTAATTAGTTAAGACTACAAATTAACTGTTCAGATTAAATTGCTTGTATATATCTAGCACTGTGATATTTATTTATAGAGTAATTATTATTGAATTTCTGAGATAAAAGCATTTAGACTAAAAGCACTATTATTGTTCAAATGCATATTTATGTACTTCAAACCCAAACCCCAAACCTCCAACTATGCTGAGAAAATGTTTAAACTCTCAGTATGACTCAAAACAAAGGAAATAAATAAAACATTAAGGCTGAATATGCAGTGATGAGATTGTGAGCTTCTTGCAGCTAAGGCTTTCCTTCTTGTGAAGTATCTACTGAAGTGTCTAACAGACTGGATATTACTCAACATAATTATTATCCTCTTAATGTAAAACTTTCACATCATATTTTCTGTGGGTTTGTTTCCTGTATTTCTTACTGAATCACACTTTTGGAAAGATTTCTGTCAGGCCCTGGGGACTGGAAGAGACCCCAGGAGCAATTCAAGTTTTCAAATATTTAGGGAGGTTTTGATGCAAAACCACTGAAATACATGTATAGAAAATGCTAGGCAAGGTTTTTCTTTGATCTATATAACTTATGGCACCTTTGCTCATATAATAATACTTGGAATTTTCTTACTGCACTTCACATTTTCTGAACTCTTGCTCACCATGCCTTGAGGATACCCTGTATGTTTTTTCCTGACTCCTAAAAAAGTATGAAAGTTTTCATCTGAATGGATTAGTGCTCTACAGGTCTTCTCTATCCCTCTCAAAAATGTGACTGTATAAGGACTAAGTATTTAGGAATCTATCTCCCAAAGAATTATAGATAAATTAGGCATTTAGCTATTTTGAGGATCTTGGCCCAGATCATGGTGCTTTTCCAAGGTGCTTTTCAATGTTGACTTCTAGTAAAGGCTAAGGAGAAGCCTAATTTCAGTATGAGGGGAAGTTCTCAAAGACAAAACACAACTCAGGAAATTCCCAAGAGGTTATAGACTATGAGCTGTTTTTTCTTCTTTGTGTATAACTCTCCACATTCATAGCTGCAGAACCTCCTGAGCTGAGATGGCCTTGAGCTTCAGTAGATATCTCTGTCTTTCTGATCATTTTTAATCGCCTCTCATTTAATGTAATCTTCTCTTTGTGCTCAGAATTCCAACTGGGTGACACAAATCCATATTTTCAGTTACCTATTTCAGTATACCTAAAAAAAAGTCACACCACGGATATTAGACTGGAAAGAAGCAATTTACTTTATAAGCATTGCAAACAGTCAAGACTGTAGTCTTTGCACTGTGCTTCATCCAGTGTCTCAGGCTTCTCTGTGGATATGGCTGGAGACCATCAAACCTCTAAATATTTGACTCAAATTTCACTTACTTAGTCACACTTTTCAGCATCTCAAGTGTGAGCCTTGCAAGAGCTGGAAACCAACCGGCTGCAAATCACATTGATGCTAAAAAGAAAGGAAAATCTCATTCCCTGCCTTCACAGTAAGAAAAACACAGGAAGAAAAACAAACAAAGAAAGTAAAATTTTGGCCTCAGTTGTAAGGGTTTTTTTTTTAAGAAACAAACAAACAAAAAAACCAAAAAACTTCCAGTGGCTATGCATTCTTTATTCTAGATTTTCAAACTGAGGACATCTGCAGTCCTGCATCCTGCAGGACAGCGTTGACCTCCTGTCCAAGGATCCTTTAAAGGCCATAGAAAAAAATGAGGCCAGGCTACAGATAACCCTGAACAGTCATTCATGTTATTAACCTTGCCTTCATAGAAGGAAAGACAAGTGCAAGCAATACTGTGCTCCTTGCAAACTCAAATGCTTTCTCCTAAAAGCAGCAGCAACAAGTGGAGGTATGCAAGAGGCAACTGTGAAAAAACTAGCAAGACTCAGTTTTGCATAACCATAGATACATTTTAGACTTCTGGAAGCATGAATTTTGATAAAATATCTTGGCCATGACAGTTAGAATTGTATTCTAAATTTCATTAAATGAATATCTGTTAGTAAACACATTGAAAAGATACAAGAGTGTACTGGGAATTACTCTCAATGCATTTGCCAAAGTTGTTTCACGAGACAGAATACCCCATTAGCAAAATCAGGTCAGTGAGCATCAGTTTCTCCTGTAAGACATTTCTGAACAGAAACAATTTATGGTGTAGTAGTCATGATTTTGGTATCTGACCTTTCAGACCATGCAAAGGAAAATTGGTGGACATATTATACCACAAAATAGCAAATCCTACTGAAAACCTAAAACAGGAAAAACCTAACACCTTTCCTCATCAAAGAATTTTCCCACATGCTGTCTTAAAGAATTTAGCTTTTCTTTTGAAAGTGGGGATCCTGCAGAGTAATCCCTGTCATATGTGAACATACCAATGTGACCAAAATATCAGTGACTTTACAACAGTGCAAAAAGATGGGATATGCTGCATTATTAGCTCGAGCAGTTTCTGGAACAATCAAGCATTACACATGATTTGTGGGGAAAGCAAAAAAATTTCCAAAAAAGCATGTCACTTTGACCCCCAGCCACTCTTATTCTTCAGAAAAGCTTAGCATGATGATAAACACTCAAATCGAGACCTTCTGCATACAGTGTCTGCCTTAAGCTGCTGATAATCTTGGATTACTTTTCAGATCTTCCCTTCTGTCAAGATGTAAATAAAGGAGATCATGTGACTCTCCTTCTACCAGTCATGAAAAGTCACTTGTTCACTGACTAGCTGGCAGGTTTTCACGGTAAGTCTGTTCAGACACTGGAATTTGTGCCCGTTGCCTAAGTGACCAGTAATCCACTCAAAGAATGACAAAGTTACTGAGGTGCCAAGGGACAGTGTCTAGGAATGAGAAATATCTGACAGTGGAAAAATATGTGTTTTTAGTGATGTTTGGTTCATATTTCCAAAGAGGCCTGAAATTGCAGAAGGCAGACTGAGATCACTAAAACTCTTTTGCACATGGATTAACTTGTAATTCACTTACTCATATGCATGTGGGAATACAGCTTCTCAGACGAACTTCCTTCAGCAATAATGCGGTTTATGCTTCTGCTCTTGTGTTTTAATAAAAGTCATGAGATTAAAAATTCTCCCAAGTGACTGCCATCCAGAGCTGAAACGTAAGAAAATGGATCATATATGGTACCTAGAAACCATGGCAAATGCATTTTTATAAAAAAAGTAAGAGATCAGTTGTAATGTGACATGGCTTCTCATGGGATATACTAATCCTGCTCAGAAGAATTAGCTCACTTGGCTCAATTGCTCCTTCGGGGCTTACAAATAATGTACGTTCAAGTGATGCATATTTGCATGATATCAAGAACAGTGTCATTTATGCTTTAAGGTGCCCCATAATGTAAACTCTAGTTATGGAGAAAATTCTAATCGCATTAACATAGCGTTATACTAAAGCAGTAAATGTTTTACAGGAAAAGCAGTAAACTTCTTCTTTTTTTAGTGTTTATACACTTGCTGGTCCTGGACCATAAGAATAAATAGAGGCATTGCAGTTAGATAAACAAGTCATGAGATAGAGAAGCTACAGAAAATACCTGCTCATCAAGGAGCTTAGGCTTTGTTCTCTCTGCTCTGACTCAGGTAATTCATGTTAATTTTGCAGGTCTGTATTGGTTTTGCATGGCCTGGTTTTGGTAGTGGGGCAGAGAGGGCACAGAGATGGCTTCTGTGAGAAGCTGCTAGAAGCTTCTCACCATGCCAAGCAAAGCCAATCCTTGAAGGCTCTGAAGATGGACATGCTGCTGGCCAAAACTGGGCCAATGAGAGAGGCTGGTAACGCCTCTGTGATAACAGATTTAGGAAGAAACTCAAAACAAAGTCACAGAGTTTTGCTTTTTGTCAGAGAAGAGGAAGAGGTGAGGCCAAGAGAGGGAAACAACATGGAGACACCAAGGTCAGTGGACAGGGAGGGACAGGAGGTGCTCCAGACGCTGGAGCTGAGATTCCTCTGCAGGCCGTGGTGAGACCACAGTGGAACATCTGTGCCCCTGCAGCCCATGATGATCCGCAGGGAGTGCAGAGATCCACCCACAGCCCATGGGGATCCACAGGGGATGCAGAGATCCACCCACAGCCCATGGGGGAGCTGCTCAGGCTGGAGCAGGTGGATGCCTGGAGGAGGCTGTGATCCAGTGGCAGACCCAGTGGAGAGAGAGGGGCCCTGCTTCCAGGATGGAGCAGCCTGTCCTTGGAAGACTCCACCCCGTGGAAGAGTGACCCATGTCGCAGCAGTTTTGGGAGGACAGTGTGCTCGTGGGGGGAATTCACATTAGAGCAGGTGCAGCTTGGCTGCTGCTCGTGAGAGTGGACCCACCCTGGAGAAGTTCACTCACGGAGAACTGTCTCCCGTGGGGGGACCCCACAGCCTCACAGGGGAAGGACTCCTCTCCCAGAGCAGTGGAAGAAAATCTCAGTGATGAACTGACCCCTATTCCCTGCACTGTCAGTGGGAAAGAGGGAGAGGTTGGGGAGAAAGAAGGTGTTTTACGGGCTTCTTTTACTTCCCATTTTCCTCCTCTGATTGTTAGTAATAAATTCACTTTGCNAGTGTGCTCGTGGGGGGAATTCACATTAGAGCAGGTGCAGCTTGGCTGCTGCTCGTGAGAGTGGACCCACCCTGGAGAAGTTCACTCACGGAGAACTGTCTCCCGTGGGGGGACCCCACAGCCTCACAGGGGAAGGACTCCTCTCCCAGAGCAGTGGAAGAAAATCTCAGTGATGAACTGACCCCTATTCCCTGCACTGTCAGTGGGAAAGAGGGAGAGGTTGGGGAGAAAGAAGGTGTTTTACGGGCTTCTTTTACTTCCCATTTTCCTCCTCTGATTGTTAGTAATAAATTCACTTTGCAACTTTAAGTTGAATGTGTTTTGCCCTTGAAGTGTTTTCTCCCAGTCCTTATTTCACTCCTGAAGCCTTCTTTAATTTTTTCTTCTCCTCTACTGAGCTGTGTCAGGTGAGGGTGAGTGAATGACTCTTGTGGGTGCCTGGTGTTTAGCCAGTGTCAAACCATGACAGGGTCTTCGCCCTCTCACTTTTAGGGCAGCATCCTACCCCTGTCTCAGTGCCTCCACTGCTCCTACTCCTTGAGCAGACCCTGCCAGGAAAGCAGTCCCATAATTCCCAATAAGAAGAGAAACCTCTGCGAGCAAGAGTGGCAGAGCAGGCCCAGAGAAAGGGAAGGATATCATTGTCTCTCGTTGGCCTGCTGCTGCTCTGATAGCTGCAGATCTGAGCATTACTATGGGAGACCACGTGAAAGACAGATTGAGGGACACACACACATAGTGTATTTCATGAGAAACTGGGAAGAATAAGACAGAAGAGACAATCTCATTCTTTAGGGAAGATAAGACAGGCTGTTTAAACAATGTAGTGTTATCTGCTTTAAGTAACGAGTACTAACACACGATTTAACAAGCATTGCTTATTCTAGGAAGCTTAATTACTCTTCAAAATGCATTCAATACAAAATTTCTCAAGCTGATTGCTTCTGTGGAATGTCAATGCATTATGTCCTAGCCACTTGAGTAGAAACTGCTATGTAGCAGCCAAATTTTCTTCTGCTCCATAAGTGACATGTCATGAAAAATTATTTAATGAGCTGCTGAATTCTGCATCTGTGTAAATAACTTCCATGTAAACATGCATTATGGATGATCAATGTGGCTTCCCCAGTGCTGAGAACCGTCAGCAGTTATGGCTGGATGAAGTGCTGCTTCAGGGTGTTGTGGGAAAATGGAGATTTAGAGCAGATTCTGCAGCAGTTTCTATTGATTAAAGCTTGGCTTGCTACAGGCCCTCTCTCCCTCTCCTTACCTCCTTTCATATCTCTTCCTCTCTTCAGTCACCAGTGAGGCGTTGATCCTTCTCCCACCTTTCATGACAGCATTATTCCTGGCATCAGTTGTTCAGGGTCTGCAGCAAGTAACTCACACCACAGAGGAGACATCACCATGTATAGGGACGGTCAGGGAAGCATAGTAGAGACAAAGTAGAATAGGCAAAACCCAGGTAAAGAAATACAGAGAAATATTAAAGATGATTCTAGGAGAGATGGCTGAGCCTGGGGGTACTGCCAGCAAAATGTCTCAGGTACCAGTCTAGAGTGCTGGATGTTTCTGTGAACATTCAGGGACACTCAGATGGGAAGATTTGAGTGGTACCTGAAGCAGGTGTCAGGATGTGGGAGGGAGGTGGCACAGAGGAAGAGTGTATACCTGCTACGGAGAGTGGCAAATAGGGGGCAGAAAGCAACATGGAAGAGAGAAGATATTTTCTTCTTAATATCTTCTCTGATCCCTTCTGCCCTGCTTTATCACAGCCCAATGTATGTATATACAATATGTGTATTACAATGTTTGCAATTTTTTCAAAGTCTTGTCTCTCATTTCTAGTTGGCCATATAACTGACATATAGATTACATATATGCCATGTATACTATTATATTTTACACAATATATATTTCTACTCTTTTAGGAATGGAAATCAATCCTCAGATCTTCCTTTGGTATGTTATGCAGGAACAGTTTTCCCACTCAAGGCTGCATCCAACTTTCACAGTGCATGTACTTTTGATGTTGCTGCTGATAAAAAAAAATAACTAAATTCAATTTATTCATGTCCAGTTTGGTCTTCTAAACCGACTTGCTTCTCAATACTTCAAAAACCAAACAACGGGGTTCATCTTCATATTAAATCATTAATATGAATTATTTTGCAACAGACATTGCAGAAAATTAGTTGTTCATACTTCTTACCACTGGCAGTGTATCACGAGAATGCCAATGTTATGCTTATGCATATTGCACCTAATTATGTGTACCATCAAGACATTTAAGATGCAGAATTATTATTACTCCTATGAACTGGGCTGCTCCAGATTATGTTCCAATGATTCTTGAGAGAAAAGAGAAAAGAATTTTTGGAAGGCAGTGGATTATTTACAAGGCATTAGTTGTTGAACACATAGATTTTCATGGCAGACAGACACATTACCAATCTTTTAAAAATGGCTTAATTGGCTTTTGAACCATGGTATGACCACATTAAAAGCCCTGTATTTTAAAGAGGAATTTACAGCTTGAACAGGAGTCTGCTAAAATGAAAACATTTGGGTTTTGCAGAGGTCATTTTTCTAACTGCTTTCAGCTGGGACTCATGGTTTTTGAGCATTAATCAGCAGTGAAAGCCAGCAAGACATAGCATGCTACTCCTTTGAGCTGCCTCAGCTAAATCACTTAAATAGAGAAATCTGAGCATAAGACACTTGGAAAATCTTTGCCTACTCTCGGGGAGAAAAAAACCCCAACCAAAATTGTATCTTGAGTTATGCTACTGTACCACTGATATCAAGAAACAAAGCTAATCCTGTTTGTGACTGAAGTTTGCAGCGAGAGCATCTCACCAATGGCTAAGGTGACTATCAAGTTGTATTCTGAGGTAGGGGCTTTCAAAACTCTACCTCCCTCACTTGCCTCCTTGCAAGAAGTATATTTCAGTCTCTAAATTGCTAAAAAGTAAATGCATCTGGGAAACATCAGTGCAACAGGCAACATGTATGTCAGAAAAAGCAATAGGATGTTGGCTTTGGGGTCTGAACTCGTCTTAAACTTCCCTAGAAAGAAGAAAACAGCCCAAGAAATTGTCTTTGCCCAGGGCTCAGCTCCCAAGTTCCAGGTGATGCCCACTCAGAAAGGACTTGTCAAGCGATGAAAAGCCCTGTCAGAAGATAATGGTTAGCAGGCACTTTGCTTCCCAGGTCTGTCATCTGCCCTGCAAAGTTTGCAGTAATTGCAAAATACGTTTCTGAAAGGGTTTTTTCTATTGTGCTTGTCACAACTCTGACACGTTAAGTAGGACAAAGACCAGGACAAACATGACGTATACCCTAAAGACAAATAGCTGTCTGATTTTCCTCCAGCTGGCGACAATCCCAAATTCTCAGCAGATGATACATGCGCCGCACATCCTCCAGTATCATAAACCCCAATGAGTCTGTCATTCATGCAGCAATTACAACATTAGGTTAAGCTAAAAGAAGGAATCCAGGACTGTGAGGCATGAACAAATGACAAACTGAAGAAATTTGGAGTTGGATAACATGCCAAGCACTCAGGTCAGAAATCAAAACAAAATTAATTTCTATGTCTTCATCACTTGTGACAACGGCCTCGCTACAGCTGAACTCACTGGCTGAAAACCCACTGCTGCCACCCGGTGTTACTCTGCCAGCACCGGCCTGCATTTACTGGGAGCAAGGAATGGGCTTGGCCTGCAATCCTGGGAGTCCCAAGGCAGGTGTTTATGGCTTCTGGCAGAAGAGAATAGAGGAAATGTATGTACATATTTGTGTGCGTACACAAATTTGTGTGTGTACATATTAATCCCAGCTATCTAAGGCATAGTATTGGCATGATCCTAAGAAAAGTAAAAAATTGTGGGACACAAGAGGAGATAACTGTGGTTGTTCAGTTATTGTCTGTGTGAAGCAATCAGTAGATAGACTGTTTTGTTTGATTTGGAATCACATACAAGTATATTAATCCCCAGGAAATGAGTGAGGAGCAGGTGACTAGCAATATCATACCTCTTTTCATTTAAATAATCCACTTTCTTTCAAGTTTCATTTCATGAATTTTCTTCAGTGGTGCTGCTTTGCTAAGCAAAACCTAATGCATTTGTTACAGCCTAGGGAATGAGCTGCAGGTTGAAAGGTAGATTGAGAAGAAAAGCATACATTCATTGTGATTTTCCAGGTGATCAGTAATATTCAGGAGTCTAACTTGCCTTGCACTCCAAATTGATTGTTTTACCCAAGATAATTAAGAACTACATTCTCTGAGTGCGGCAGCTGCTTGTGAATGTCAATGTTTTGGCCAGAAGCCTTTTCTCAAGACAATTCACAATGCAGTATTGTTTGTATGCTGTCCTGTGGGGAACATGTTGTGATTGAGAGTCTTCTGCTCATCAGACCATACTCATTATATCCAGTTTTGCAGTGAGTTATTCTTCTGTGACAGGTAAGGTTTCATTTTGTTCAGAGGAAATCGAGCTAAACATTGTTTTGTATCACATCCTCTTGAGAAGGAGCAGTGTAGGAATGTAAAAATAGGGAGGAGAAATTTAGCTCTGTAAGGTTACTGGGCTTTTCTTGCATGAAATAATAGAGCTGTTTGATTGCTAGAATTCAGGTTCCAAGAGAAACCTCCATCATCCCTAGGAACGACACAGTATGTAGATTGGGAAAAAAATTTAAAAACAAATAAGAAAATCATTTATACTGCATAAGATACCTCCAATCCCTGGACTTTCTGAAGCCTGTCATGAAATTTGCCAAAACCACAGTCAAAAAAGTAGAAACATCTTGGGTGAAATTCCTCCAGCTGGCTAAACCAAACTTTTGCCTTCTAGTTCTTCCATCAGAGTTGGTTAGTCTGCTTCCCTTGCACTGACCCCAGTGACTGGCCCATCCTCTGTGGAGTCAATTCAGCCCACTAGAATGGCAAAAATCCACTCACTGCTCTATTATGTTTCTTTAGCCAGATGCAGTGGCTCACAGCAGGGCTAGATAAGCCTTGCAGGGGGCAGAAAGAAAACAAGGGGAGTAGGAAGATTGGAGGCAAGGATCAAGTACCCCTGCTACAGAGCTCCAGTCGTGCAACTCATCACTATCAGTGCTTTGCTTACAAACAGCCTTATTAATTGTTAGGTTTTTGAGACTGCATCTTTAATAAAGATGTCTTCATTAAGCAGCAACAAGACCTTTATTAAAGTTACAGAAGAGTAGGCTGTCAAAACAAACTTATATTTGGCTCTGGAATCTGAACAGAGATTGACAGCCACACCAAAGAAATGGGGACATATTCACTGATGTTGGTGCGATTGGAGGTGATTATCAGCTCTCACAGCAGGGAGAGTGTTTAATTTTTCAGGAGGTATTTTGACCTTGCTAGTTAAGAAATAACTCGAGGAACATATCTGCTTATGAAAGCTTACATAAGCATATCCACCCTTCCAGCTCCTGTATGGTAACAAGGCATTTTCAGCTGCACATCCTTCTCCTGTCTTGACAGGAAGGAAAGGATAACCAGCCCTTGGTGAACACTGATTTTACCTTTTTTAAGCCATTGACTAGTGAATTCAAATCATCACCTTGAGACACAGAGTCATAAAATGTCTCATATTTGACAGACACCTGGACTCATTTTCTTCAACCCTCTTCTCTCAGCAAAGCTAATATGAATCCTGATTTCCTAGGGTAGTATTAGGTGAGATGGAGCAAAACAAGGAATAGGCACTAAGAAAAGAGATATTGACACAGAAAGGTCCCAGTACTTTGTAAAGCCAGCATTCAGGTCACCAGAGTGCTGTCTAAGTGACATCTGGACATGGATGCCAAAGAGGACCCCAGATTATTCAAGAACTCACCTACGTGTCCTACTAGCCTAACAGAGGGGAGAGTAGCCAACTCAACTGACATTGAGTCTTGTGTCCAGTTTTGGACCCCTCACTTCAAGAAAGACATTGAGGTGCTGGAGTGTGTCCAGAGAAGGGCAACAGAACCGGTGAAGGGTCTGGAGCACAAGTCCTGTGAGGAGTGCCTGAGGGAGTTGTGGTTGTTCAGCCTGGAGAAAAATGGGCTCAGGGGAGATCTTATTGCCCCCTACAACTATTTGGAAGGAGGATGCAGCCAGATGGGGTTGGTCTCTTCTCCCAGGAAACAAGTGACAGGACATAGCCTCAAGCTGCACCGGGGAGGTTTGGATTAGACATCAGGAGGAATTTCTTCATAGAAAGCATTTTGCAACATTGGAAACAGGGAAGTGGTGGAGTCACCAAACCAGGAGGTGTTCAAGAAACAACTGGATGTGACACTTAGTGCTATGGTTAGTTGCATGATGGTGCTTAGTCTAAGGTTGAACTCAATCCTGGAGGTCTTTCCAACCTTAATGATTCCATGATCAAATCCATTAATGGAATTCAAACAATGGCCTGAAGCAGTTAAATCAGCGATCTCATACACCCAGGCAGTTCCTATGAAGAAATGGCTGAGGCTCAATGTTCCTGTTAAGCTTTCAGTGACAAACAAGTCAAATCTTCCTTTGTGCTCCTCCTTCCTCAAAAAACTCAGAAAAGTTAACGTTTGAATTGAGGCTCCAGTATTTCTGTAGAGAAGGGAGCTTCAAAGCAACATGAATACAGCATGCAGGCAAGTCAACAAACACGTGTGATAGAAAGTGAAAGCACTGAAAACACAGAGACAGGAGAAGAACAATAAGAAAAGACACTTGGAAGTCCAAATGTGGATAGGTAAATGTGGGTCAATTTTCATGTAAAAATGATTGGAATTATGTTGGAATGCTATTCATAAATATCAAAATGTTTTATAAAGGACTATTTATTATCAGTTCCTTCCCTTGTTTTACGTAAGAGAAAACTGAAACCTAGATCTCTGTATCTTTCGTGGTGCCTCAATGATTAGTGATAACAGAGTGTGAATTCTGAAATCTGAGCACTTGAAAGACTGAAGGAAATGTCTTAGAAAACTCCCTTTTTTCAACCAGTTCTACAAGAGTACATCCTGGAGTTAACAAGATCCAGTTCTGTTTCCCTGTCTCATGTCCCCGCTTTCATTCCTTTTTCCAAGCCCTTTGGTAATACTATTTCTATAGAAGCTTTGGCTCTTCTGAAATAAAATGAAAAGCTGCTTCTTCATGGCAAGTTAACTCTATCAGAGAAGAAAAGGAATCAACAGCTTATTTAAGCTTTCATTATTTAATTGAAATTAAATCTGGCTATTTAATTACAGTTATGACTGAACTTCTACTGCATTACAGTGGTATCTCTGTGAAGATATAGCAAACTGACTAACAATGAAGGAGCAAATAATGTTAGCAGAGTTTTAGTACAAGCAATAACCCGCTTTAAATGCTCATTAACTATCGCTTCACTGATAATAAATTATGATAGACCAGGTAAGAAGTATCTGAATATTAGATGATCTTACAAGGGGTGCACAGGTAAGTACAAAATTAATTCATACTAACTGGACACAAAGTCTTTGCAATGAAAGAATGATTCACAGAACAGTCTGAAATAATTTTTCATTGCATTATCTTCATGATCCATCAAAAGACATAAAAATACAACAGGACAAATTATGGCATCCTCAGCTAAGCACGGCCATGTCAGATGTGATCAACAGTAATTGAAGGAGACTACTGCCTTTCTCACCAATAGCAGAGAATGTATCCATTTAGCAAACTCCATATCAAGCTGAGGAGAGGAAACCCTTTGGACTAAAAGACATAGACAATAGATCACTTCATTTACATTACAGCAGAAATAAAAACCAGGACAGGATCCCAAACTGGCTGGTTGATGAATTAAATATCTTGTGATTATCCAGAATTCTTCAGAATTCTGAGACGGCACAAATATTCATGTAACGTTTCGATACACCAGTAGAGGCCACCACACACTTCACAAAACTACCAGACCGCCTGGTCAATCAGTTCTCTCATTTCCGAGTCGGGTGAGAGCTCCAGGCTGGATCCCACCAGGGCCAGGCGGCTGCTCACATATCCCCACAAAGTGTCTGCTATTTCAGAGGCTAATTTATCTCAAGTACTTTCCCCCTGGTTTATCTCCTTTCTCCTACAACCGAGAATTCAATCCCATAGCAGTTCAGATCCATTCTCAAGATCCCATCTTTGTGGTATATTCTGTTCCAAATATGCCACAGAGATCAGTTCAGCTGGTTGGAGCACAGTGTTAATAATGTTAATGGGTTGTGGGTTTGAGGCTCATACAGGCCATTCACTTAAGAGCTGGACTCAATGATCCTTGTGGGTCCCTCCCAACTTAGAATATTCTGTGATTCTGTGAAATTCACTGAACCATTTCCCTCAGCTTGCAAAGCCTCTGTGGGTGCAATGTGGCAAGGCTTATCTGTATGGAATACCAATGTTCAGTGAGAAAGATGGCAATGCTTTGTCTTCAGACAGTGATATACAACAAAAACTCAGTGTTAAAAGCATGGCTCATCCTCTGCCTCACTCACCCTCTAGACACAAGCTTGAAGTTTGTAAGGTTCAGTGATAGAAAACTCTGCTTTCTGTTTATACTCATCACACAACTTCCTAAGAGATATTCAGTGTTTCTTGATACCTAAATTTTCCAAATATTCACACTGGCTAGAAGTCATATTCTCATTCTGTTCATCAATACATACCGAGTATTATTTTCACTTTTATTTCCATTACGGAGATAATTTGCAATTGTAGAAAGACTCTCTTTTCAAGGTTTATATTGGTAATAAATAAAAACTCATTGAAGGAAAGGAAATGGCATTTTCAGGACAAATATAACCGAGGTATTTTAAATTTTCACTCCCTGTTGAAATTCATGTACTGAACTGCAATAAAGCAGCCAGTTAATAAACACACAAAAAGGAAGGATTTTTTCTGCTGTCTCCAAGGTCCATCCCTCCTGGGCCATTGTCTAAATCCAGGGCATATTTGGGATTTCTTGCTGATGAATATTGCATTGCTAACACATTCAGATGTTTCTGCTGAATGTAAAATGTAAAAATCCAGATGTGTCCAAAAGTCCAGTAGACAGTGAAACATGGCCCTCGCTTTATTAAAAGGTGCTGTCAGGACCCCAGTAAGTTTGAAAGATTTTCTGTAATCTATTAAAATGCTCTTTCAAGAGGAAAGTGTAAGTATCTTGTTATCTGAAGTACACAACACATATAAAGTGGTGCAAGCAGAATTGTAAAGAGCAAAATATGTCTATGGAACTGAAATGCCAGTCAGGTAGAGAACTGAGTGGGAGATGGATTAACAATGAGTGATAAAGATGGCAGACAGTTCATTAATGCTGTTTCTGAACAGAATTATTCAGAAGATGAAGTTAAGACCATTTTATATTGTACATCCCCACAGTGAAATGAGAAAAATGCATCTAGTATTAGGATTTCTGAGCCAATGTACAAAACATGAGGAATGTCTTTTCAATAGGCAAAGAGCAGCATTATGGAGTCTTGTTCAGAATGTCATTTCTGTTATGCTTTGAGAAAGATACAAAACAGGGAGAATAAATTAGAATTTTAAAAGCTGACTTTAACATTTAAAACTTGCTTGGTTTCCATGTAGAATGAATCCCACAAATCTATAGTAAAAGTCTGAGTGGGCCTGAAATCTAAAAGCAAATATAGAGTGTGTGTACCCATAGATGTGGGATTTTTTCGCTTGTTCTGTTTGGTACATATTGTCTGTTCTCAAAAAAGGGAAAGAACTGGGAAACTTCTGCTCCTGAAAACAAATATTTAAACCATCTGTAACAATTCCTGAGGGTTAGCTCTGCAAAATAGCGATTACTGTGTGTAAAACATCTGTATCTTAATTTCAAGTACAATTACACTTTGCACTTAGTATGAGTGCAGATGTAAATGAGTCCACTGATTGTATTCAAGAACCAAAATAACTTGTATAAGTGTAAGGAACTTCTATGGGTACAGAAAATGGGTTTGAACAGATGTAGTTTGTTAGGTCTAATACTCTGCTGTCCTAGAAAATGTCATCATATATTTTTCTTAAAACTAGCAAAAACTATTTTCAGTACAGTTCTGCTTTTTTTTTTCCCTAGTCCCTATTCTTAATGGAAGATCATACCAGACCTCATTTCTCTTACCAGAAGTCAGTTAATTCTAATTCCTGTTCTGAATTCTTTCTTTGAAAACTGTGCCAAAGTTCTCTGCTACCTTAAGTAACTTTTCTTTCTTCCCACAGTTTACTTCTGTGGTGCATGAAGAGTGATCTCCTGTGGGAATCCAGGACACAGGAATATCTCCTGTGCCTGTCCTGAGAGATCTTATTCCTCAGGAGAGCACATTTTTTGACTTTGGCCATGGAAAAAGCTTCCACTACTTTGTGAGAAGTTGAGTTTTGTTAATGTATATAGTAGATGATATTGTAGTTTATCACAGGGTGAAAAAGTAGGTTTTGGTTTTTAGTATGGAAGGTAGATGAAAGACAAGATGGAGTACTTTTGGGTGTTGACTCAGCTTCTTCCTTCTTCTTCATCTACTCCATTTTCTGCAGTGTTGGTGGCACAGTGATTGGTTAGACAAAGTCACAACGCAGATGTTACATGACTGAGGAATAATTAGGAATTAGTAGAAAAATAAAAACATACTACGTGTTAGGTACATTATGAGACTTAATTGGATAAGGTATCTGTATAAGAATACTTCTAATCATCCATTTTGGGTCTTTTTCATCTTTCTGGCACATGTCACTGAAGTGTGCAGGGCTTGTTGTCATCTAAGGCTCTGAATGGTGATAAAGAAATAATAGACAACTGAAGATCGAAGCCAGCAAGTCCCGCTCGTCTCTTTCCTGGTTCCTGACCACAGGCACAGACTTTTTTACAGGGGATTCCTGGTAAAGGGGATGCCTGTGTCGGGGTGGCAAAGACTCCCACGTGTGGTGCCCAGCATGTGGAGACAAGAGGACTCCAGCCTCTGGTGCTCCCGTGTGAGGACAGCAAGGAGTGTTTGTGCCTGCCAGACAGCCAAGTGCCAGAGGTGACTCTGACAATCTTCCTTCTCAGTTTGCCTATATCTGACATGGTCCCCTAGCCAAACAGAATCTTGTGAAATATGATCTAGATGTTCGGTCATGCTCATAGCTCTTCTCTGAACATACCCCTTCTCACACTTCATGCAGGAAACCACTACTGTGTACAGCTTTTCTGATGAACTGTGCCAGTGTCCTGCACAACAGCATTATGGTTTTTATTATCTCTGCCAGAAATAATTAGTGCAAATATTTACTTCACTCCCTGTAGCAGATCCTGATCACATATCTCTAATTGATAAGATTTTGAGCTTAGAGGTTGCTGCAGCAATTAATTGATGCATTCCTAACTGTTATCTATGATCTCATTCTTCTTATTTAATTCTCAAGGTTTTTTGGCTTTTGTGCATGTGATTCTGGTTCCACCACCAGATGCTTATGCCTGAACCTCCCTGCATTGTGTCATCCACACATGTACTCACTGCCAGTGCATTTGCCTCTTCCTGCTTTGAGCTTCTAAAACCTAGCTTTGAGGTAGACCACAAATAACTTCTTTGTGACAACTTCCCCTTCAGAGTGTCTACCAGCATAACTGTACAAGTTAAAAAGCTTTCACACATCTAGTTACCCTAATGGCTGCTCCTATACAGAAAAGTGTGTCACCACATCAGTATCAGGATGAACTGATCTGGATACCTACTTAAATTTAAAGGAAAATTAAGGGACTTCTACACTTCTGGCAATGGCATCAGTTGGAAAGAATATTTATTCACTTGAAACCCTTCTCCCAGCACTCCATTTAGCCTTAAACTTTCAGTGGGCTTCACAAAAAAAAAAAAAAAAAAGGCAAAAAAAAAGGTATATGATACTTTCTATCTTTAGTATAGCAAGATCATGGGAAAAAAAATTGCACTCTTCTAAAATCAAATTCTAGCATATGAGGTGCAGAAGTTCAGGGATTTGGGAAAGAGGTGAATACAAATAAACACACTGTGAATCTCAGCAAAGCCAACTGTATGTGTTTATAAATCATTAGCAAGGTCTGCAACACCCTTGGTCCCCTATGACTTGAGTTTAAAGGCCATTTTAATTCAGCCCCAAAAAACCTAGGGAAATAAGAGATTATGAAAGAGGCAAAAATACAGTACTAAAAACATTCTTATGTGTTGCCTGACTATAAAGAATACATCTAATATGAGCACTTCTTTTGGCTTGTCCTGCTGTTGGATCTATCTATGAATGATGTCTGTGCAAACAGAGGCACAGAGAAGGAGGCCAGGGAGGTCCAGCAGCCAGCTGCAATGCCAAATGATTTTATGTCTTACATGCTGGACTCCTCTATTTCTCCATTCTGAGAAATTCAGTTGATAGGCCCCCGGGTATGAGGGGAATTCCTGGGTTAATCAGGCACAAGTAGACTGTCCTTGTAGCAGTCTTGCACACCAGGAAATACACAGAAGACCTCTGATTGCCACCAAGAGCAGAAAGACAGTTCTACTTTGTACCTCTCCCTGCCTTGAGGTTAGTGCCATTTCCATATCCAAGAAGAGTGAAGAGGTAAATTTTTACATATAGAAATTGGGAACAATTCTGGAAACATTATTATGCTACTGTGATATATAAATAATCCCAGAGACATAATTCAAGAATGCAAAGAGAATAGAGAGTCACTGTTGGAGACCAGACATGAAAATTGTCCCTCATAACTGCTTGGGATTGATCTGGGCTCATACGTCAAAGGGCAAATAGAATGGAAGTAGCAATTTTATTACTGCATCTGTCAAAAGAATGTATTAATTGATCCAAATTCTTTACTGTCTTTAATGGATTGAGCTGCCAGGGAGAATTAATGTCTCACTGATTTGGGTGAATTATAGGTTATGATGCTCACAAGCTTGTCAGAAGAAAAATGGTCTCTACAACGAAGCTGATGAGTAAGCTGAGCTTCTCCAAGTGGTAAGAAGAAATTGTGCTAAATGAACAAATTTATATTTTCAAAATGAAAGAATACAAAAGGAGCAAATCAAAGAAGTTTTCAGCTATCCAATCTTACATTTAATAATATGATTCCAAATTTAGCAATCCCTTGCATAAAGATCTGAAGAACAACAGCACTGCAGATTAATATTTAAAAGAAAGGTGCCTTTGGGGTGGGCTAGAAGACAAAACTTACCATTATTCACATTCAGTGAATTCTTACTATTTTTTTTACAAAATGAGAAAATTCTGTGCATAGAAATAGTATCCCTCTATGGACTAATTAGGTAGAAGCTGAAAACAATGTTCATAGTGAAAAACAACAGTGACAGATGCTGCATGTGGACACAGGACTTGTTTTCTGTGTGAAGTTCAAGGTCTGATCTTTTGACAACTTTACATCACTCAGTGCTGGAGGACAGGCAGGGATTGTGGCTGATATAGTGAAGAATGCATGGATATAGTGACTGAATCTTTCATAAGGAGTGGTATTTTCTCTGCTGCAGTTATAGCCAGTCTCTGCAATTCTCTCCTTATAAAGGCTTTGTCTGATAGCCTTTCTTGCTCTGTTGTCACATGTTTTGGGCAGTGATGCTTTTTTTTCTCTATTTTGGACAGAGAGAAAGAGAAGGGGGAAAAAAAAGTCAGAAAGAATGGGAACTGAAATGAAAATAGTCTTTTGATGTGTAGTGCTATTTGTCACTCTTCACCCAAAACAGCAGAGGTCTGGAAAATGTTAACTGTCTGGAAAATGTTTTCCCATCTTTTAACAAAAAAGTCCTTATGATGCATGTTCTGCCAGAAAGTGGGATTCTGGTATAAAAAAGGTCATACAGAACTCAAATACTTTTATTCAGAAGTCTTGCAATGAGGCTGCACAGCTAGAGCCAGCCAGCCTGCTTTTCCTTTACACAACCAACTTCTTATTGGAAGTACAGTAATTATCATATGTCATCTTTTCCCCAGTGAAATCCCTGCCCACAGGGAGTAGTAAGAGAGGATGTTCAGCTGGGATTTCTGAACCATAAAGGAAAATGCAAGCACACTATAATAGGGAAAAAAAAAGAAAATAAAAAGCAAACATTTCAGCCAATTAATTAGCAAATTTTTAGGCTGTAGTTAGTATTTGCACACATTCATTTCAATTAATTGCAATTACCACTATTGGAAATGTTATTAAATACTATGTAGAGCTGATGCAAAGCCTCTCTTAATCTCTGCATCTGACAGAGGATCGTGATGAGGATCCTCTGTCAGATGGAGTGGACAGGTTCTTGCCATCTCCCTGCAGTCTTTCTTAGGGCCCTGAGAAGCAGTAGGGTAGGGAAGCACCATCAGTGGTTCCCAGGCAAGAAAATCATGCTCTCTCCCTGCAGTCCTACAGGCTTCCCAGGATCCATCTCATATCTCCCCAGGATGGAGAGGGCTGGGAAGATGCAGGTGAGCTGGTGATCATTAGTGGTTTGCCTCCTTCATAGCTGAAAGTCTGAATTTTCCAGCAGCTCCTGGACAAAACCAGCTTGTTGCCTGGCACAGGATGAGGCATATAGGCTGCATTTGAGCTGCTCAAGCATAACTCACAAACTGTCTACTCTTGCCCTAAATTTAGAAACTTGTTGAACTCCTCTTGTTATTTCATACTGCCTTTATATGATGTTAAATAAATGGAAATTTTGATTTATAACCACTGGCTTATATGTTGTCAACGTGTTAAAGAAACTGACATAAAGAGATGAATGCTACATCTTGCCTGTAGTGTTCCCAGGGTGAATTTTAGCCTTTAAAGACAAACTCAGTTTTGCCCACAGACACTGAAAACCAGTGAATCCAGTCTGGTAGCTGGTCACTGCCACCACAATCCACAGGCAAACAGGTGGACACTGACATAACCAGGACCTTTCTCTTCAAGGATTTAAAACTGAAGCAGAACACTTTCAGTGCAAGCAAAAACTGCATATAGTTCCAAGAAAAGCAAAGGACAACTGGGCTGATAGCTGTCTTAGCAGTCTGGTTCAGAAGAGGTGCAGCTGCATCATAGACCAGCTAAGCTTTTGCAGCGATTGTTTTGGTACATCCAAGGAGAAAGGATTGCAATAATCCATATCATAAAAACCCCAAACTTGAATTACAGAGACTTGATTCCCCTCCAAAGCTGGATTTCCTTGCCATCCACAGGCATTCCTTTCAGTAATGGTCATAAGCACCCAAGAGTGGAGGAAAGCTGAGTAGCTGAATCCAGTGCTATAACCTAAATAAGGGATGGCAGCAGTCCACCTGTGAGGCTCTTCATGTAGCTCTTTCCTCTCATCAAAGTGATGTCCCCTTTTTAAGAAGTTACAACTCTCATTTCTTTGCCTTGAGCTAGGTCCTTTTCATCTCAAATCCCATTTTTCAGTGAATTAGGATATCATTCATGTTTGACATTTAAGGCACTATAAACAGATGTTATCTTCTGTGACACAGTATTACATGTAAGCTCACCAAAACTAAGAAAAATGGCATTCAACAGATGTTTTCCAGGTGAGAGCTATTGGGGAAGGAGGTAGAGGAAGTCCTTAATAAAAAGTCTATTTTCAGAGAGGAATGGAAAAAAGGAATTTTGAAAGGGATGAAGTCTCCCCAATCTCTCAAATTTCTCAAGCAAGTCAGCTGCATCAAATGCCAAGTAAGCTAAAACAGGACTAGAACTTGCTAGAACACCAAGTGCTCACCTGCTGATAGCTCTAAGTAGATCATCTATCAGTGGTAAAGGACTCTCTGTCTCTACGCATACACCAGCATGAAACTTCCCTGACACTCAGTGAAGCCTAACATTGCAAAACTTGCCCTGACACCAGCTCCTCAGTGCTGATGTGAAACAAGACATGGCTGGGGCTGTGGAGGGCACTGATGTCAAAGTGATGACTTCTTAGCCAGATCAGTGGATATCAGTTATGAACTGGGCAAATCAACGAGGCAAAAAAGAAAACAAGAAAGCCCATGGATGGTTTCAAGGCCCCTACCTGATCTGCAGAATCCTAACTGCTGTTTCAGCATCATTTTTCTGTGAAGCTGAGGAGGCCTGAGGCTAAATTCAAGCCCTGAAAATCCTAAAAGGATAGCAAAAAAAAAAAAAAAAAAAAAAAAACACCAAAAAAATACAAACCAAAAAATCCAATGAAAGACAGTTTTGGCAGAGTAGAGTAGATGTCCAAGTTTTCAAAGTCACGGTGAGAGTTCATGAGCTCAATAAGAGAATGCATTCCCTGGACACTGAATTATGGTATCTTTATTTCTAACATTTCTAATTATCATCTTTGTCCAGAGTTTGAAACTAAACTGCAAAGCTTAAAGCAGTGGCTACATCTCAGTATATATCAGACTTCATTTCTTGAAAACCCTTCATGTGTTAGAACGGCAAGCGTAAACATTTTTACTGAAAGACAAAGCCAAAATATCTTAACAGAGATTTTGCACATTTGACTCCTGCAAAAATGGCAGGCCTGTGTCAGGCAGTCATTTTCAACTTTTGTGCTTTGAAAAGTGCTAAAGCCAGAGTAGCACTAAAGCTTTTCCAAGGTTTGTTAACCTTGCTGGTTAAACAGCTGCTCTCTGTCATTTTAGAGTTGAAAAGGAGTTAGAATGGCCTTGGCATTGCCAGAATTTGGGAAGCTGGGCTCTAAAAGCTTCAGACCAATTTCCCTCTTAGTGAAGGATGATTGGCAAATGTCGACAGGCTGAGGACGTTTACATCGTGTGATGATGAATGTCACAGACATTAAATAGAGCTGCTGCAAAATTTAATGGCTGCTTTAGTTGCCTCATTTCTTATTAGAAAAGGTCACTTATTGTCCTAGCTCACATGATTAATGTGAGCTCCTGTATCTTTATGGGGTATATCTACAATATGTGCTTTGTTTGTTCTTCTTTTCAGACTATACCAAGGTTTAGTACTCAATGTGAATTTAGATTTGTTGTTGAATACAGGCATTTTTCCAGAAAGCTTGTGTAAGCTGTCCTGCTGGGAAGAGGCTTATGTCTGGGGCCTTAACAACACTTGTAGCCCACTTTAGTACAATTTACTCCTGTGGGATGGCTGAAATTCATGCCCGCAATGCCATTTTAAATAAACAAATTACTAAATCCTTACAGCACTTCTCTTACCTGCATTCTGTGAATTTGAAACAGGAATTATTATTATTATTTTTAAATCATTGTTATTTTCCTGAGGTCTGGGCAGGTTAATGCCATCCATACAAAGGAAAAGCATTAACAAGTCGTAGTTTCCTCATTCCAAGGATTTTCACCTTTTATCAATGAGCTTAGCTCCTTCATATACGTCTCATTTCTGGGATATTGAGAAATGAAAAACATTTTTCTTGTAACAGGAAGGGACAAGTGACTTTGAACAAGACCTGGGACAGACTGGTAGGCAAGGTCATATTTGGTATAGGAATCTTCACTTGATTTAAAGACCCTCAGTCAACTACTGTGAAGTAAAGTTTGTACTTAACCTTAAATATTTAGGCTCAATATCCTTTACTCAGAAATCCATCACTGGAGAGCCAAATGGAGCTGTACATCAGCCAAAAATGGAAGAAAAGTTTTAGTGAAACTAAAAGCCATGCGATCTTTAAACTGACTACACTTCCCAATTCAACCATATTACTTAATTATTCCACAGTCGATTTACAATTCAGATAAGACCTATCCTACCCACAGTCCCTCAGTCTGTTCTTATTAGTGTTTTCCACTTAGCTTCACAGGCTTTTACAGAGGCAAGGCACTAAACAAAGAACTTTAAATAGCTGAGCTGAATATCTGCCACAGAAGTCAAATTGTGCACATGAAGTATATGTAATACAGCCATACCCATAGGATGAAATGTAACAGTTTTATGACAAGCTAATGTCAGAGACAGGCCATCTTTCCAAACTCCTGAATTATTAATAGGCATGCCAAACCTGTGAGGAATTCTAAAAGGTAGGCATTTATACAACAATTTTCAGATCGTTATGAAATAAAAATAGAAATAGAGATATTTTATATGTATTATGTCTGAACCTAAAAATCTCCAGCTTGATTTTGCTTCTGAGTTTTGAGCCCCAAGCTTTGTTAAGCCTCCATTTATTGCTGTAGCTACCCCTACACCCTGTCCAGCACAAGCTTTAAAGCAAAAGAGATGGCTGAAGGCTTTTACTTGATATTCTTCAAGGTTTCACAGATATGTCTCCCATTAGAGCAAGACCATCTTATGTTGGTACACTAAACTGCTGAATATGGATAGCAATTATTTACCACAATTTAAAGACATTAAGAACTTGTCAGAATCAAATCAATTCTTGGTTAAGTAAGGTACATTAATAATTGCCAGTTGATGAAACTAATATGGATTTTATTTTAAACTGAGAGAGAAAAAAAATATTTGTCATCCTTGCCATTTTTATGGAGTTATTCAGAGAATGAATTATTGATTATAGGCACAGGACAAGTGAGTAGACTCTAGATATTTAGGTACTTGTCAGACTAAGAAGTATGATTACATTCAAATGCAGAATTGCAACAAAATGGGTGCAGTGGCTGACAGTTCATTGCCAGTGGAGAACAGCTACACACGGCCTGAATTAATTGTACAGAATCAGCAAAATAAGAAAGAATTTGGTTCCGGGTAATGCACAACTCAGGAACAAAGCACTAATGTCAAAACAATGTGAAAAACTCCTATCCTCTACACTTCTGGGAAGGCCCCATTCACAACTAGCCCCCAAAGTGGCATCTCTGTGCCAGCACAGAGGTTCTTGTGTTGCCACAGCAAGCCTGCAAGGGATGGGAGAAGAAGAGCTTGGTGGTCACCTGCTCCAAAACTTTTGGCACTGCAATTGCTCCCGTGAGTAGGTCAGATGCAATTGTGTAGCTGTAGGCCAGTGTACACTGATTAGGGATCAACCATTAATTTTTGTGCAAATGCCTTTCTTGGATTTTTATTATATTTGAGGGAATTATAGTATTAGAAATAATTTGCCTTCGACTATTTCCTTGCTATCAAAGGTCATGCTCTGCATTTTCAGTTACATGAAAGCAGTCATGATCTTTCTTTGTGAGATAACCTCTCCACTAACTCTATTTTTCAGCTGTGCTTATTAATAGCCACACAAGGATGTGATTTAGGCAACAGCATAATAATAAAATAGTTACATTTGGTTAATGTTATAATTTGTTGGTGCAGCTACGCATGTGTGGCTCGGGTCACCATTTCACAGAACTGTGTAGTAAGAATAACCTTTGATGCTAAAAGTGATCCTGCTGTTGACATTTTAACTGGAACGTTTTCATGGGGCTACTGAGAATGACATACAAACTGCTCTTTGAAAGGTCATACATATGTGTGTATTGATTTAATATTTAGAGATGCTTTTAGCAATCAAGAGGTACAGGTTTCTGCAAACATCTGTTAAAAGCTCCACATGGGTTTCTTTTAGGACTGCAAGTGGAGTGTTCACAAAGCTAAATTAAAACTGGGATTTAATTCTAATTATTTATTTGCCCTTTAAGAAATATTGAGTGCTGGGAAGAAATTCAAGCTCATTTTTGTTTGGAAAACTGAATCTCCATAGTTAGACTGCAATTATAGTTCCTTTTTTGGTCACCGACCACCTGATAGTGTTAAGTGAATAGTATTTTACTGTAAAGCATTTGCGCCACCTGTAATGTGTTATATTCCAATATATTTCAGATCATTGAACTGAGATTTTTTAAAGCTGACTATACAGATATACAACTGCATATTTTTGAACATTTAAGAAGCTGTTTTTGTAGGAGTTTACCACATAATGGGGAAGACTTTAAATTTTCATTTGCACAAATACCATCAAAAAGAGATAGTAGATGCTTGTCATTTGTGAGTAAATAAATCCTAATCCTTGAGGGGGAAATGGGCATTGGATTACCCAGTGCAATAGCTCACTTGTCAGTCCTTTGGATAAACTGATGATTAAGGAAAAGCACTTTGTAATGCGTGATTTAACCCTGCTGATTTCATTATAATGATCTGAATGAGACATGTATGATGAAGTGACTTAGGATACATGAATCTCTCGACTGTAAAAGCAAAAAGAAATCTGTACAAGGAGACACAATATGCCACCCACACAAACAATTTGAGACACTGCTGATTCTTCATATGTTTGTTGTGGAGGAAAATGCAAAGTCTGAGGTTATAAGAGGACTTGATTGCCACAGTGGTGGTGTTATATTATTTAACTTCAGCGCTTGGTGCTCCAAACGTGGCCCACAACACTCCCTAGAGTGGCAACACAACATGTAGGAAAACAGAAAGCCTCCCAGTTAGCTCAAACTACCTGTAGAAAATCCCCTCCCTAAAAAAATCCAGGAGAAAAGCCATGTTATTTTGTGTCATTAATTTTGGTGAAGTAGCTGTTACAAATGTGTACCAGACTCTGTCCAAGCTTCTCAGAGAAGGAAGGAAACATTGATCCTAATCATATTTATTCATGAACTGGGCTCTGGACTTACCATGTCTTAACCACATCTTCTTTGTGTTCTGGTCATGCTTAAAAGCATGTCCTGATTCAGGGGTAGCCTGCAGTAGCCCAAGTACAGTGGAGCTGGGCAGCAACTCAGCTGCAATCCTGAGGATCAAAATTCTTCATTGAGAACAATAAAATATACTTAGGTCACTTTTGGGATCTGTGTCCCAGTTTCTTTCTGGTATTTTCTCTCCAGCTTCTGCATAACTGGATTGTTTTTTAAGGGCCCTGTAAAAAGGACATTGTAGGGACTGGAAAGTAATGTCTAATAGGCAATGGAAATATGGATGAAGTCAGTGGCAATCTGGTGGGGGCTTAGAGTGGAATGCACCCCACGGCTGCAGTGACACTGTTTCCATTTGCCAGTGCTCCTGCACTGGTTGCTCGGTTGTCACAGTCTTTTTCTTTGCAAGCTCTGCCGAGGCCAAGGTATAGAGGGTGTGATAGCAAATGTCTTTTCTGAGTCCAATCCACCCACTGATCCCACAGCCCACTCCTGTCTTACAGCCATAGGTTCAAGCTATCATCCATCACAGGGTGCTCATCTTCCTGAGGCAGATTTTTTCATGGCTGGAGAAGAGAATTTGCGTGTTGATTGGTCTTTTTGGGCATATAACCTGTAGGTAAAATCCAGTTCAAAAACGTCTTATTCCTTTTATTTACATGCCCTTTTCATAATCTCAAACCTGTACACCTTAAGTACTTTTTATGGCTATTTTTCATACAACTTTTAATTAACAATAAATTTTCGCATTAAAATTTAATTAATTTTTCCCCCATAGTGACTCATTGGTCAACAATTCACAGCAAGTCTTATTAAAATCCGATGTAATTACTCTCTGCATGTACTGAGAACATTACAAACACTTGGTTCTTATGGTCACAATGATTAAGGAATTGAATTTACTGAATATTATTGTTAGAGCTTACATGTCCACCAAATCAAATGTATTGGTCCTTTGTGTTAGACTTGTAAAAACTCCACTTCACCCAGCCAAGCTACTCAGCTAAATCCTTTCTATCAGATTGGAATTGGAAAGGACTGTGGAGTTCGTAGGAAAATTTCTAAGTGCCATTCTTCTTTTTGTTCTTATTGCTTGGATTGCTGATTGCATTCTCCCCTGTCTGCCTCACTAGGGATTTACAACAGCTCACCATATAAAGAAGGAAAGAACAGAATAAGTAATGACCCCATCAATGCCTGCCAATTCTGAAGAGGTTATTTACCTGGGGCTTTCAAGTATTTCATAATTATTTGACGCTACTGATGGCTTTTGCCAAGTCCACATATTTCTGGACTCCTGCTGCAGGCTGCACAAATACATTCCAGGGTTCCAATTATGCACCGGCTCAGCCCAACACGTAACTCTTCCACTCAATTTACGATACTAACAGGTGTTCCTTAGGATTTAGTATGTGATGTGCCACTCATCACATACCTGCCATCACTTCTTAGGTGTCAAAGACTCATTTTGCCTTCTTACTCCCTCCTCCCTCTCTATACTCACATGTAAATCACCTCTATTCCAGCCAGCTGCGAGGCCCTTTCTGTGATGCTTCATAGAGACCACTTCACAATGAGTGTAGAAAGTAAATGATAGAAAATTAATTCTTTAAAATGCATAACACCTGATCTACATTTCTAAGACCTGGCTTACATTTTCAAAGTGAAAGCCTTAGTCAACAGGACTGGATTAAATGTGCAGAAGGACTTTTTTGGCATTTTCATTTCTCAAAAGTTCTAAAACGGAAAGATCCTCACACTGCAGAGTAAGGATCAGTGCCCTCACAAGTCTGAAGGCAGAGTGCATTTCTCTTGCTTTCCTTATAAATCAAAAGTGTTGCAGACCCTTCACATCCATGCACTGCTCTGCAGGTATTGACATTAAACCCTGTTCCCATTCCAGGTGGGCTTTGATTGACTGTGACCTAATCTATACTGGTAAAAAGTGCCCCTTTGGATGTCAGTGCAGATGATGAGGACATAGATACCTGGATTTACGGAAATGCAGATACACAATCTGACTCTTAAGCTAGTAGTGATTTTCAGATCCGCTAACTATATCTCTTCACTGATGATAACAACATATTGTATTTCAAAGAGTAATCAGTTAGGGAAAAAACAAACACATCAAATCTGTCAAAACAAAAGAAAAGGAGAATAAGAAGATATTTCCTTTGCAGGACTACTCACTAATTTCAAAATGTAACTTCAAGGCATTTAGCTGCAAAGACCTACTTGCTTCTTCAAATGATTCAACTAACTGGCCAACAATAACAATAACCTTGAAATTGTAGCCCTTTAGTGGATGAGTCATTCCAGAATTACTGGTGAGCTCCTGTATATATACAGCTCCCTCAGAGCCCCTTTATATGTATGCCTCCCTATAAGCTAGGTGTTCCTTTTAAAAAGAGGTAAGATAATTTCCCAGATTTTTGTCTGGCTGCCACTATCAACAGACATGATTCCTAGGACAAAAATATAGTGCATGTATGAAAATACGGCTAAAAGATGAGAGGGGGAAAACCCACAGAATATGAAAAGGAACTGTTAAGTCACAGTATTGTGAAGCTTTCTTCGAGTGAAGGTGCTGCACAGGAAAATGTATGAAACAAGCTATCAGGGGAAACCATTGCAGTGGGCCTGTCTGCTTTTTGCTGGTGTTGTTTTCATTCACACCTGAGCCTTGGCTATCACTTATTAGACCATTCCTAACATAACCAGGAGATGTATTTGGACAAAGGTAGAAATGCAACAGGGAAGGCCAATAACAGTTTATTACACAAGACAATTTTGTGTTGTGATTCCCTTCAGATCAAGTAAGTAAAGCCTGTAGGAAGACAAGGAACTGAAAAGGGGGATTGTATTAAGTATCACATGAAAAATTAAGTTCCTACTAGAGCTTTAAAATTCCTAACTTCTTTCTCCTTCTTTTATTACCTTCCAGTATTAAATATTTCCTCTAATTCTATAAACTTACTTTTGTGTTGGCAGGAATTTTTACTCGCAAAAAGATGAAGAGAGAGTTTTCTAAATCACAGCTAAGATCTCGTATCTACAGTTGCTGAATAAAAGAACCAAAACTTACACTTTCTTTGATGACAGACAGAAAAGTGTGATGACAAAAGCTGTGTGAAACTTGGTGATAAAAACAAGAGCAGTCTGCATAGCTGAGGCAAGGGTTTGAAACAGCTTTGCTGTCTGTGTGAGCTCACAGCAATGTTCATTTTTAGTTTTGGAAGTTACAAAGGAATAATTACACCCTTTAGCTGGGAATGAAAGTGCAGAAAGGCATTGTGGGCCTACAGTAAACTTTCTGATGTAGGAATTCTACGCTTTCAGACTTGCAATGCTAGGTTAGACTTGCACATCATAAGCAAAGCACTTTCCAGCTGATTAGGTTCTCCATCATGTGCTTTAAAAATACTTCCATGGTTAATTTTAATGCCTGTCACATAAACTATTAATGCCAGGACTCCAAAATGGTGCCAACACAACCAGTTGTAAGCTGCATCATTTTATGGCTAAATGCTAAGTGTAAATATGAAAATGAGATTGGAACAGGCCTTGCTTAGCGCTGTTTAACATTGAGTTTAGACTCTTCCCTTTTGAGTGCACATAACTTTCCACATCAGCCTTCCCTTATGGGTGTTTGATAGGTGTTTGAGTGTATCCCTCAGCCCTGATGGAACAAGTGCTCCTATAATACCCTCAGAAGGGCCACCTTTCATGGAGAAATAAATGACAGCGGTGCAAACTGCAGAACAAACACAGGTTGGCTGCTGCATATTGTCACAGCAAGAATTAGTCCTTATGAGAACTTCATTACACTTTGTCATATTTGTGACTAGGCAAGTGTGAATCCTACACAGATTTTCCATTTCCTGCCAGCTCATTAAAACAAAGCAGTGTGACTGGGAGAGGCAGGGTATGTGCAACATAAATGGCGAGGAAAAGCTTAGCAAGCCTGCTCAACTTCATGGCATGCTGCAGGATGGAGAAGCTCATGAGGTTTGTAGCTATCCAGCCCTCCAAAGCAGCTGGATTGAATGTCACTCACTGCTCTGCTGAGGAGATCTTGTTTTAGCACTTGTGAGCTGGGGAGCTCAAGTGATTTCAGCACACAAACTCCCCAGAACATGCCCTTCTCCATCTAAAAACTTCTTATTCCAGATTCCAAAACAGCAGCTACTTCTTGTTCCAGATTCCAAACATGTCCCAGGCCCACCTCTCCCTCCTTGATTCCTGGACTGGAAATGCTGGCTTTGTACAGCTGGTCAGAGAGTGCCTTAAGCACCTGGTTATTATTCTCATTTCCCATTTGCACCTTCCCCACTCTTCTCACTACTCCTCTGATTGCCTAGCATGGCTGCAGAAGAAGATTAGCAAATAGACACAAGCTAAACAAGTTTACTTTAAGGAAAATTTGAGCTCTTCACTGCAGTGTCATTATCTCTGTCTTCAGCCCTGAGGTAGCAGCAACCTGAGAAGAAAAGCACAAGGAGTATTAGGTGTAAGGAAGAAAATGGCCACTGCTGCACTGTAAACACCCTTCACATCCTAATCTTCACAAAACTCTGCAATTCTCTCTCTTCATTCCCAGGCAATGGGTGTAAGAGATACCCACCTGCTCCCAAAAGTATAAGGCTTTTGCTAATGCAGCTTGATAAAATACCCAACAATTACAGCAATTGCTCAACAATGGAACAGCAATTCTTAGTGATTTTGGGGAAGAGTGTGTGTGTGTGTGTGTGTGTGTGTGTGTGTGTGCCTCAATGAACGGAACTTTTTCAGAAGCTTATCTAAATAGGTTTTCCAATGAACTACAGACAACCATGAATCCTAGCACTTTCATTCTCCCCTAGGAATTATGTAGTAGCTTGTATGTAAAAAATGAATGAAAAAAGCCTTTTGAAACCAAACATGAAGAAGAGACACCACTGTCCATGCTTTTCTGCAGAAGAACAAAAGAATTAGATGAAAGCTGGTAGACATGTTGCTTAGGCAATATGGAAAAATGCTCACAGGTTATGCTTGTGGATGAAATATAAGATTCTATGGAACAAAAAATAGGAATAAAGGTAGAAGATTTATATTGGGGTGCTTGTTTTTAGGTGTTTTTATTTTTCCGGAATTTGAATTCATGTTCCCAGTCCTGACTATATTAAGGGCTTCATTTCAGTTCAGTTCTGTTGACTACATACCTGAAGCTCTATTGCGATGGCATTATTTTGCATTTCCTGATTTCAGGACAGGTGCCCGAAATCTAAACTAAATAGTGAGAGATGATTCAAACATGTCCTTAAGTAGCACTGGGCTGCTGTGAATTTGCCACTTTAATGAAGTCACTGCAACAAGACATTTGTCATCCAGAGCAGCAAACGTCTCACTGCATGCTGCAACAATTTAAGCTCAGTTATTTATTTATTTTTTATATTTAATATCTTTCTTCATTATTTGTTGCTCTGCTTCATCTCTTTGGTCATGGTGTCTACATTAGGAATTCAGTTCAGCTGTTTCACTCCACAGCTCTGTTCCTATTGAGCTTTATCTCCTGGTGTATCATCAGTACCCATTAACAGCTGCTAGATCTGTCCCAGCTATTTTATGGAGCTTACTCTGACACATTGTGGCAAATTGTTATTTTACAGTGCATCATCTATTTATTTTTCCAATGTATCACAGAACTTGCCTACCTTGCTGCTGTAGGAGATCCTATCATTAGTGGTACTGCTTTACATATTATTCCCACATATGTTACAAAGTATGAAGCAGTCACAACAAATATGCCAGTGAAAGCTGTTCTCTGGGGAGCATTTCTTTTTCTGCTAAAGAACTTTCTTTTTCTGGACAAAAAAATGCCATTAAGGATGTTTTTACTCAAGTAAGAAAACAAATGAGCAAAAGGTTGGATCATAAAAAATAAACATCAGATAAAGTGAGGCTGTGGACTACAGATAAATTGCAGAATAATTACTATCAATAACTTGTTATTCATTTTACTGTTGCCAATCTCCTGTTTTTTCATTGTATAATATTTAGATAAGAGATTACTGTTGGGAATTACAAGAAGGAAGACAGGAAGAATAACATCCAGCTATCCAGGCTGTAGATAATCTCACAGTCAGGCTGCCTTTGCAAAAAAACCTGACGGTGGCATTAGACTATTCTAAGATTACCCTGAATCAATCCTATGTACCTGTCTGCCCAGCTGGAGGCTAAATAGTGACAGATATAGGGCAAGGACACATCAGTCTCCCTCCAGCATTTCCCAAGCTGCAAGCAGCCCTACCCCTACAATGAAGTGCAAATGAGGTGTTTCCAAGCTGGAAAACTGCTTAGGAGAGTCTCTGCATCCCAATCCTCTGTGCCCATGTTGAAAAACTTGGAGGTAGTGAGGAGTGAAGAAAGCTGTTTAAGCTCCCTGTGAGCACAGGGAGGAGTGGCTTTTGGGTCAGTCCCCCAGGTGGCCATCACTAGAGACTGACAGACCAACAGACTTGCATTTTTTGCTCAGTATGGACCCCCCAGTCCATGTTGATTTAAGCCTAATCAAGTGTCATGTGCACACAAGAGAAGAGCCAGAATGCTCTGGATTCAAGCAAGTCTTTCTGACCTTCAGGGAGCGCATGAACTTTAATGCAGCTCTGCCATGAAAAAATAAACAGAACCACTCTACTATTTTTTTTTTTAAACAAGCAAGGGGGCACACAAACCTCTGTGTCCCTCACATTTGTGAAATGGTTCTGTGTATGTGGCAGGGAGACACTATGTTCTCCACGTGTGAGCAGGTTGAAATCCCAGTGGTGTTTCTGCCTTCACAGACTGTGGGGCTTTTATGGTAGATGAAGCCCTTCTCTAGCTGTGCCCTTTTTCCCAAAAGTGGTCACAAACCACCCCAGGCAGAGGAGGCAGGTTTCACATCACATTCATCCAGATGTAGATACATACATGAAAAATTGTAACTGCAGGATCTTGGGATAGTGACAAAAGCTGTGTTAAAACTCCTCGATTAAACCTCAGACTTCCATGAAAACGACTAGTACTTGACTTTCTCTTGTGATGGATCTGTAAGTGTTAATTCAGAATGGGTAGCTGGTGATGTTCACCTGACTCACCTGGTCCCTATCTGCATCAACGGGACTGCAGGCTCCATGGTTGGCATCAGAAGGTGGACTTGATGCTTTTAGGGGCCTTTCCAAGCTTAATGACTCTGAATCTAATTCATACAGCCACAGTAGCAGTACTGTCAGTCTATTAGGGGAGATTCCAATCCCAGCTTCAGACTGGGGTCCACGCTGTACACCTACAGATGATAACCAGCAGGCTGGGACATAGGTTAAAAAACATTAGGAGCAGATAAAGTTGCAAATAAGACTGTGAGTACAAAACTGGCTAAACTATATTCAGGGGAGTCACTAATGTCACCAATATGGTGTTCTGTAAGGATCTGTCTGTGTCCACTAGCTTTCCATGTTGTTGTCAATGAGCTGGATGATGGAAAAGGTAATGATTCCTAAATTTACAGGGTGCACCAACATGGAAAGAGAGAAAGTGAAGAAAGAACAAAAATTCTGACAAATTGGAAACACAGACAAAACGAGATCCATGGTCTTAGGGACATGTAGAAGTTTGTAAGCCAGGCAGAAACACTGACTTGTATGAATATACCTGATGAACTTCTGGACAGATAGGAGTTTTGCAGAAAAGAACCTAGGCATATATTTTGAGTGAATAATATCAGTCTGCTGTCAAAAAAACACAAACAAACAAACAAAAAAGCTTATTGCACTGTGTGAACAGGAGCAAAACCTGCAAGAAAATGACAATTTTGTTTTCTTTCAATTGTAAAGGTTCTGATGAAACACTCTATAAATTTTTAGGTAGTGTGTAACAAAAAGAGTGCCAGGTAGAAAAAAGAGTGAAAGTGAATATTCATAGACGCAGCTTGCAACACAAGGGATTTGGCAAAGATGTCAGGGAAAAACTTTCTAGTGGTAAATATAGCAGTGCACAGGGATAGATTTCCTGGGAAGGCTCCTGAAATAGTTTGGCATCTGTCAGCTAATGTACCATTGACTACTGTGGGTAAAAGGATAGATGAGATGATCTCTTGATTGTTTAATTTTTAACAAAATGTTTGGTTTACACTTAAGCAAAAACAAAAAATGCTACTGAGTTCAAATGATCCTGTTACATCGCACAGGTCAAAATGCAGCTAAAAAGAAATGCAGGGGTTTATGTTTTATTATTTTTTTTAAAGTAAAAAATGATACAAAAAAAATACACAAGTTCTTCATAATGAGAAGATACCATTTAAATTACTCCAATACTCCACTAAAGCTCATATCTTCCAGGAAATAAGCAATATCCCCTCTTTAACTAACCAATAATCGCATGGAGGCAAATTATCTGTGCACATGGCTGTAGCCTCACAATGAAAGACATTCAGTTTAATATGAAGAATAATGGAGACCAGAGTGCTGAAGGAATTTAAGTTATTACTTCTTTTTTCTTTTTTTTTTTTTTGTTAATAAAGGAACAGTGTGCTTGTGCATGTGTGGATGTGTGCACCTGCACGCACACACACACACACACACACACGCATGTCATTTGTATGGATATACCCATTCATGTCTAAATTCACATAGTATCAAAGTAATAGGTTTTTTTGTTGGTGTTTTCTGGTTTGGTTTTTTTTTGGTGGGGGGAGGGAGTTTGTTTATTTCTTTTTCTTTTAAATGATATTATAGGACTTCGGCTTTACATCTTCCTAGTGTTCATTCATTGCTAATGGCAATTTGAGCATGGTGGTCTCAGTACCAGCCTCTTATCCACACAGGCAGAGGAAATCTTTATAGAGAGGGCTGCAAATGGTGCTTTGCAGAGTGTTAGAATCTAAGCAAAACACTCATTGAGCACACACAGAGGTGGTCTTATTTCAAACCTTCTTCCTTCATCTCCAGCCAAAGAAATCCTTAGCAATTGCTATATACAGGCCAAGCTTTTATCTTCAACTAGTCGTGCTATATTATTCTACTAGAAAAACACTGGGAGAATATTTGGATAATGGATTATACTTTTCAGCCTGAGGTAATTCAAAAGGTTGAAGGGATTTTGCTCAGTGTTATATCCAGTAAACAGAGTATCACCTTTCAGCACAGCCAAGAATGGAAATGTTCAGCTGAAAATGTAAACATGTTGGTAAGTTATGAATGTGAAGAAAGGAAATGATATTGTTTTGCTATGAGAGTTCAAAATAAGCACTGAAATGGCTCTAAGCAAACCTCAAATCTTCCAGTTACATGCAATTCTCAACACTTCTTATTTACCTTGCTGTTAGGAATAAGAAAAAAGATTTTCATATTAAACCTCTTTTCTCTTTTAGAGAGAAATTCCAAAATGCTTTAAGGGCTCATATACAGAAATCAAATACAGCTATGGAGGGAAGCCACAGTTTTAGAAGTATACAAATTGCATCTGCCAGTTTTTCTAAATGCTTAACTAAAAACTGAGATTGCAAACCCACTAATGGCATAGATTATGCCTGGTGTGCTTGGAAGAACACTGTGTTACTGTACATGGAGCTATGGGCTCCAGGGTCATGGCAGGTCAGGTTCTCAACTCACATCAAGGATCCCTTGATTAGAAAAATAGTCCAGGTAAGACATTATTTAAATTTCCTCCAGCACTTCTGGAGTCTACAATTTCACACAAAATAAACCTCAGCTAGGGTGTAGGTCTTTCAAACCATGTTGCTGAAACTGCCTACAGCCACTAAATGATAAAAACCTTAAAAATGGTGACACTCTTGTGCTCTTTTGGTGGAAGTTTACTTCATCTTATGCTGGCAGTCTTGTCCAGCCCCTATCCCACTCACTGACATATCTGCTCAGTTGGGTTCCTCCCATGTGACTCTTATCAGTGTTACTCAAGTTGGCTGACAGGAACTGCTGGAAAGAGTGTTGCTGCCTCTGCAAAACAGGTCTTTGTCCAGCCCTTTGTCAAGGTCAGCTCCAGGTGGTTTAGACATATGCCATAGTCTTTTCTTCATCTCTCTCCCTCTTTGTCTTTGCCGGTCTCGTTAAGGTCTTCGGAAACTTCATGAACATTCAGACACACAAATACATCATTTTCTATACCACACAATGCATTCTACACAGAGATTTATCCTAGAGCTATTTGCATGAACAGCCAAAATAGTGATAATGCACCTTGTAACTAAATATGTATGAATGGCTGCTCAGGTATGCAGGAGAAAATGGAAAGTCTAACATTTGGACCTCCAGGGCTGTCAAAGTGACCTCTTAATAGACTGGCAGGGTCTATAAATATAATTCATTCATTTTATCAGCTTATTTGTTAGAGCTTGAATTTCTTCTGATATATTTGCCTACTCCCAATTTCAAAGGTCAGTTTGGCTAGTATGAATCGTATTCATGATTCACAGAATTACACTCTGTAATGCTGCCAAGAAAACAAGCCGAAACACAGTAAAACAGCCCTAGGAATAACATTTACTCTCTACCAGGTATCCTTAGGGTTGTCTCTTATGCTACAGGAAGAAACCACTTCTATTGCTACCTTGAGTAGAAAGGACATTCAGATTCTGGTGAGCAAGCTCTCTTTAAGCTTGAATTGCTGCTGTTGTTCATCCATTAACTGTAGATCTTACTCATACTGTCCCTTCATGGTTACTGAGTTTTGATTGCTTTGGCTGGGTGTAGCAGAAAACTGTGGCTGTTATCAACAAACACTGTCAATCAGCTTATTTGTTGACTTTGGTGCAGAAATTCACTGGCTTGGCTTCCTGCTCTGTACACAGCTCTGGAGTGCATTTCCCTGTAAAACAAATGTGTTCCTCTGTAATCTTCCTTTTTGTTGCCAAATCTCATAGATTCTGAAACAGTGTCCTGCTATATGGTGATAGAAGGCAGCCCACAGGCACCACATTTCATCCACAGTATTTTGTTTCTCCATTTTCAGTTTGCAACTGGCTGTTTCCAAATGATGGATCTATCAGTGTTTACCTTAAAATTAAAAGATGTAACATCCTGGAATTTCACCACTAGATATGAAAGCTCTATAGCAAACCTACTGCCTTTGGATATGAAGTTTAATAAGGCTAGCACTATTGCTCTGTACCAGTAGGGATTAACTTGAATTCTATCACATTTCTAAATACAGAAATATTTTTATCCATTAATTGTCTGTTTCATATTATGTATTGAAGACATTTACTGCAGCCTCGTAGTAAGGTAAATAAGTACTTTTTTGCCGTCTTCAATGCAGTTACAAAGGAGTGTTTCATTAGCCTGCTGTGGAGAGGCTGCCTGCACCCCATTGCTGTCTGTCTGTACCCCATTGCTGCCTGTCTGTACCCCACAGCTGTCTGCCTGCCTGCTGGGCACCCCAGTGCCTTGTGTAAATGATAGGCACCAAAGAAGTGGGGGTCTGACACTGAGTGTCTTCTCAGGTCTCACCCTAATCGCAGCAGTTCCTGCCTGGGATTGTTTGCTTTATTTAATAATTTCTCTTTTTCCTTACCATTGCAAGGAAATGCTGCAGAGTGCTGCAGAACTTGTTTCCTAATCATCTCCCCCTTTTCCAGGCATTCTGCATGCCTGGCTGCCTGCAGATACCTTCCTCCTGAGTGTGAAGTGCCAGAAAAATGTTCCTCAGAGAGGTTTTTTGTTCCTAATGGCCTTCTCAGACAGGCCACAGTGGAATTAGGAATCAGTGTGGTGATTTAATTGGACAGCTTGCATTATTTTCTACACACTGGAGATTTTCCCTCCATCTGCTTTCATGGGAATAAAAACTATAGTCTTTAAATGGAGGCATTGCACTGAAATTAGTGTATTTTACTAGCAGGAGGGATGAGTACAAATGATAAAACCCCCCATATTCTGAAGAAACATTATTTCCAGACGATTCTCAGAGAATCAAAGCAGAATGCTGTTAACTTGTTTTTCTCTTTCTTACCTTGGTACAGGTCAGGAATGCCTCCTCTTCAGCCACACTGCACAGGATGGCATCCAAGCCTGGGTATGAAATACCCTCACCTGACTTTGCAGAAGCTTTTGAACTCTCACTCTTATCAGTGTTACTCCTTCAGGCTCCGTTGCCACATTTGCAGCGCCCCAATGCCTCGTGGTTTGCCAGCAGTTTGCAGGGCTAATATTGAGCAATCACTTCAGCAATAAGAAAGTATGTAATTATGCCAGATCCCTTCCCAGCGATGTCTAATGACAGGTTAGTCTGCCTTTCAATACTCAAAGTGCATTGTAACAACAGGCCATGTCAGGACCAAGGGCAGAAATTGGCTTAATTGAACACTTTATAGGAAGGCAAGGGCTAATGTTACTTTGTCAAATTTAAGACAGCATCAAATCAGAGATGCTTATCTTCATGGTGAGCTACTCAGATCTATTAGTATCCTGCTTTATATAAATTAACTTTTTCTATAGAAAAACATCTGCTGTTAGACTAGTTCTATTTTATTCTTCACTCAGGAAAAAACATATCCCTGGATTGATCGAAAACATTTCCAGTTTGAACCACATTACTTAGCAGACATTGATTTTATTAGTCACATGGTGTTATTCCTATTACCCAGCTGAGTGCATATTCAAGCTCCTTGAGCAACAGTGCTTGCCTTGGCAAAATGTAATATTTGATTTCCAAGGGCACTTTAAAATAAATTGCTAAAATTGTTTTTCTACAAACATGGGGGACAAAATCCTTTTCACTTGAATGTTCAAAGAAAGAGAAAACAAAAGGAGTAGAGGCACATATTGTTGCTTTCAACTCAGCTCTGTGCTACATTGAGTAAACAGAAAATGTTTTTACTGCCTCCAGTCGAAGGTTTCAAATATCCCCCCTTTCTCAGTTAGGGAAGAAGGAAAACATTTCAAACTAGGATAAAAAAGAGGCCTCAATAACTGTCAATGAGGGTCTCCAGTTATGGGGGATGAGGCTGAGTCTCAGTCACCATTCTAATTCTACAAAACAGAACTGCTGCAGGAAGAGCTGAGTCAATACTGTCACAGCACAGCTGGTGGCAGAGGTTCTGTTACTTATCTGAATTGATAAGTCAAACCCTGAAAATTTAAGTCCCTTGTCCTTGTTCTAGTGTAGGGTTATTTCTTATCCAAGGATATGTGCCTTGCTCTTTCTCGAAATTCCTTCTTGTTCCTTTGAAAAATTATAGTGTTGAAGAATCAAAAATTCCCAGCAAAATCCAGTTTTGTCAGAGAGGTGATATTTTAAAGGGAGAAGATGGTGAGCAACATGAACATCATCTCCTGACACCTGGACTGAAGTTTACCTGTGGAATTTGACATCCAGTCCTGAATGGATGTAAGCATGGCAGGGTTTGTTCCTCCTCAGAAGATGAACAGCATTTCAAAGTTGTATTGCCTACAGATGGCTCACTATATCAGAATGGTTCTTTACCTTAGAAACTACATAAACTCAGCCTCTAAGAGTCACTTTTCACTCATCCCAAGGCGAAAGATCACTAGTGGTATGCATCAGGAGTGAGTTCTCAACACAGTAACCACACTAGAAATATTTTCTTGTTTAACTGAATATTTCTAAGCTTTACTAATTTGCTCTTCTAATTCAATGCTTTATACACAAAACAGGCACCATTAATAAAACGTTCTGTGACATTTGGCAAATCAGGAAACTTCTGGCTACATTAATCAATGAGAAGCAATCACTTCAAAAAGTCCGTGTTTCTGACAAAATGCATGCATGTTGAAATTAATGTAAATGGATGATAACAAAATATTTTCACACTTTACTGACACATAATGGCAGAAATCATTATCCTAATGGCTTATGAACTTTTTACGCCTCAGTGATGTACAGTGGAAATATAATGACTTTCTATTCTGCACTTGACATAGTAAATTAATGGAAATTATTAATGCACAGGATTTCATTTCTGTGTATGTTTTCTGTTAACTACAGAGAGAATAGAATTGGTGTTCTGTCCCTCAGAATGTCTTAACCTCAAGTCTTCATCTACACTTGTATAACAGGCTCTTTAGTTATAATGGACTAAAACCAGCACAGTTTCTCCAATCTGAATGCAGTTAAATCTGCCATACCAATAGAGCAGTTCCCTCATGTGCAAGAAAGTAATCAGTTATATATCTTTCCCTGTATGCACCTGTGCCATTGAAAACAGAGACCTCTTCCATTTATTTATATTTCATTTATTTATAATTGTAATGTGATTGGTATTTCCAGCATAGCTTCTGTATTTGGATCCAACTTCAGTTATAAACTGACATCATTATTTCTCCGTCTCCAGCTCCACATGCTCTCATTAACTTCATGCTGTGGCTGAGGTTATCATCACTGATATTTCAGGTAAGCACTGCTGTGCTCTCAGGAACAACCAATGGTGTCCTCATGGACAGCAGAATTGCTGCAGCATATCAAGCCTTTCACTGTACAATGCTTGGAGCTACAAAAGCCTTGAGTTCTATATTTTGCTGGAATTGCTCAAGGTGAAACATGCTATATCAACATAACTTTTCACATCCTTGTACTTGAGGTGGTTCTGCTAGTAAAATCCCAAAAGGGCAGTTACAACCTTGATATCTTTGCCCTATCCCTTAAGCTTTTCTGATGCTACCATCACAAACTACTTAATACAGGATTCACCCACAGTTAGAAATGCCACTAGAGATACATTCAAAAATTGTGTAGGACCTTTATCTCATATATCTATGTCCACATTTTTGGGAAAGGGAGCTCCTAAACTAGCAGAGTTAAAGCAGAGTAAATGAATAAGGCTCCAGGATCTGTAAAACAAAAGAATGGGGGCCAACTGCCTGAAAGAAAGAAAAAGAAGGGTGTTGAATTTTGTACCACTGTCCTAATGTGACTCGAGAGTAAGAAGAACACAATCAGCTTGCCCTCAAAGAAAAGAAAGAAAAGGAAGAAAAACAAAGAAAAAGGATAAAAAAAAAAAGAAAGAAAAAAGACAAAAGGAGAAAGTAAAACAAAAATAAAAAGAAAAGCAAGTAAAGGTTAAAAATCAAAAAGGAAAAAGAAAAAAGAAAAAAATGAAAAAGAAAAAAAGTGCAACTTGCCATAAGTTCAGAAAAATGTAGTGATGTTTGCAAAAGCTGTAATAATTACAGCTCTTCAGTTACATTGAGCCAAAAAGATTACCAAAAAGAAGAAAAAGGTTGACACTCAGAATCTCTCTTCCAAAGAGCTTCCCCATCGGCATGTCCTCCCAAGCAGGTAACCAGCTTGACAGGTCGAGGAAGCTCTTGCACTTCTCCTGATGATGACTCACGATGTGCTCTCAGTAGCCCATGCATCCCGAGGCAGGAGCAGACAGAGGAGATGTCACCTCTGGGGATGGTGGCAGAAATAGCCATTTGCGTGTAGGGTTTTGTTCTTATCGGCGGGAGAAGGGCTTTGAGGAATAAAGCCTACGTTACACAAAGGCATAAAAGCAGAACACCTTTTTTCTTGTCTGCAGGCACTTCCATTACAAAAGTTAGGGCCTGCTGCTCACAGAGGTTTCTGTGTAAATGAAGGTCTGCCCTCGCACCGCTGCGGCAGAAGAAAGGAGTCTCAAAGCAAAAGTTGCCACACGCCAGTGTTAAAGTTCCTCACAAAGGCCATGAGGATAGCAAAGGACGTGCAAGGCCCTGGTTCCTCCCCTGCATGGCCCCACACACACTCAGGGTGCTGAGCTCTGCCCTGGGCAGCCGTGGCCACGCTCCCATTACGAAGGCACACGGCAGCACCGTCACTGTGCGATGCCACAGTCAGAGTACCAAATGTGTGATGAATTGCGGGGCTTTCATGTGACAGCTGACTTGCGGCCAGCCTACCCAGAGCACAGTGCACGTCCTGCCCTCAGCTCTGTCTCTGCACCCCCAGGGACGCTGCAGACTGCTATTGCCAACAAGCAAATACAGACACGGAACTTTCCTTTGTAAGCTTCTGTCTCTTCCCTCATTTCAGAGCTTTCTTACCCATCAATTGTTGATGTCTTGCTGTGTATTTCTCAAAAGCCAGGGAAGAGTAAATTTAGATTCTCTCAGGGATAGACTTCGAATGAGAACATGCACAGTACTTCATGGGAAAAAATAAAAAACCTTTTGTGGCTCACATAAAATTGGACTTTTTAGTTAAATATAAATTATCTGCAGTTATTATTGTCTGGTATTTCAGCTGACTCAGCTACTGTCTATAAACACAACAGTTACCAAAGAATGCTCAGTCTCCAAAATAGTCAATTTAAAAAGAAAGTTTGATTCCTGCAAAACCTATGAGCAGAAACATAGCAGCACTTATCAGCACCTAAGGGAGGAAGCAAAGCAGTGACTTACTGCCAAAAGACAGTAAGCTACCAAGTTCTGCTTCATTCACTGGAAGAAGGAAACCTAATGTATATCATACATTTTGAAGAACAGGACAATTGACAATGTCCCTCAGCTAATCCTGAGCAAACTCCAAGGTGTCTCTTCAGGGTACAAACTAAGAGGTAAAGGGCATCAATCTGCACAAATTAGAGACACAGAGGAGAGGAACCCGCTTGGCTTTTGCTTTCTACTTTTGCCAGAGCTGTTTGATGGTTGTGACACTAGGCTAGAACAAACAGGAGGGAACTAAAAGAAGTTCCATAACCTTTGAAAGTTATAGAGCTCATCCATAACTTTTGAAAATGAGCTCAGGAGTCTTCGAGTGAGTGGGTATTGTTCAATTCACACCGAAGGATGAGGTGCACCTGCAAGGAAAAATTAACTGTTCCTCTCTTCTCTATAACTGCATGTCACCAGGACCTTTTGAAGGTCATTTGAGACACAAATCTGACTTCTCAAGTGCTTTTTTTTTTCTTCTTTAGCTGTAAAATAATATTGGACAGCTCAGTGATGTGATCGATATATTTCAGATGTTTCCTGAAGCTGAATCACCTGACTTATGCAGGAGGGCAGTATATAATGATGCTGTTTTGCTTTACAGCTCAAAAAGACAGGCAAGGATGATAAAATGTCTTCAAGAGTCTTGGCATGATTGATACATACCTGTATTCCCAAATGTAATAGTACAAAATAAAACCACAGGAAAGCAAACTCTGATCAGGGTGTACCATAAGCACAGTAGTAGAGCTGGTTGCATCCCTGCTTTGCCAATGCAGGAAAGACTGGCTAACACTCGAGTGGGCACTTTGCTACTTAGCTAACATAAATGAAGCCTGCAAAGCTGCCATTAAATAAAAAACAAACAAACAAACAAAAAAACCCCACAACTAAAGAGTCTGTCAAAGTACTCTCAAGAGAAGAGGAATACCGAGGCAATGTCAGTGTGGTTGCCATCAGGCATGGCTTGATGATTGTGGAGAGTGACATTGTGAAATGCTCCTGAGAAATCTCCCTTTGGCATGGAGGAGAGTTTTCACGTTTACCCTAGAACCACTTACTGAGCTATTTGCACTCATTGCCACAAGAGTTTCTGTCAAGAGGACAGCTGGGAGCTCTGGCAGGAAAATGTTTCTTAGGGTGCCATTTACTAAGAAACACATGATACAAGCAATCCAACTTTTCTGGGTTGTTTTAACCATAATGCAAACATTACCCAGCTTGAAAACACAGAGATGTTCTGGATGAAAAAAGAATGTTAATGAGACCACAGAGGAGCCAAAAGCAGTGAGTGTCAGGAGTAACATGGACGCTTTTGCCCTGCATGGCAGGGATGAGTAAGTGCTTCAAAGAGTTTTCTCTCTTCTGCAGTTCCATATTGCAACAACAACAAAAAAAAGGGAGATAGAAATATTTTGGTGATGTTGAGGAGGAAAAAATGTTTTGGTGAGGACAAGGAAGAAAGAGGTAGGTGGGTTGGTTACTTGCTTGCTGTTTAAAAAAAATAAAATAACTTTTCAAATAAAAATCTTGGGAACAAGATGAAAGGTACATTTCCAGAAACATCAGCTTTTTAGAGACTAAAGCTATCTGAAGTTTGGTTTACATATATTTTAATGCTCACAAAGAGAACAACATTATTAACAATAAGTAGTCAAGGTAACTATTGAATGATGCTTGACAAAATGAACTGATCAATCCTATCACACTGCTGAAAAGATGTGCCTTGATCTCCTAAACTTGTAGGTAGCTCTTTTTTCAGACATGGGTGCTTCTAATACCATATGTTTAAGGACTTATAGCCTAGCTGATGAGCTACTTAAATATTTCTGCTCCACTGGGTCATGCTGCATTGTCACTTGTCTGCACAAAGTTCCATTCTCCAAGTGGCAAAACTTCCCATGCCTTGGGATTCAGAATTGGGCTTTCAGACCAAATTGCCTGTTTTCTGCAAAATTATTCTGCAGAAGGGGGAGGATGGCTGGGCATGTTAGATAAAACCTTGCACTTTTATGCTCTCTCTCCTTCACTGTTCTTTTTCTTTAAGCAATGAAATCATCTACAAATTATGCTTTCTGTTAATTAAGACAAGGATTTTGGCCTTGCTGCCCTCCTTGCTTCATTTACATGATCTATTGAAAGTTGCCCTGCTGATACTAATCACATACTGCCTTGTTGACAATCTGATTTCTGCTCAAGTAATGCACTTAGATTGTAAAAACCCTAGGTCTCTGTTGCCTAGCGCAAAATTCAGCTCTATCGGCAAGTTATTCACTGACCAGAGTGCTTCATCAACACAAGGCATTAGTTAACTTCCTACTTATTGCCCTAGTGCAGAGGCATCAGGTGATTGCTATTTTGAAGCACTCATGCCAAACTCTGGCTGCACAAATCACATGCCCACTGCACATGCAGACTGGATTTCAAAAGGTAAAAGCAATGGGGTATATTTGCACCTCTATAATGGTGGGAATTATAAGCATAAATCCTCTCATGGTGTACAGGAGGTTTGTACCGTAGTTGCTGTTAAGTGTGTGAAAAATTTGGACTAATCAGGCCATCACTAAGAGGTGAAATTTGCAGGGGGGCCACTCAGTATAAAACATATTAGGACTTTTCAGGTTCATTCTCTCTTCTATGCATTTTAGACTTTTTGCCTTACTTTGACCCTATCAAGCTATTTAAAGGATGTTAAGCGCTTTGTTCCCTGCAATTCACAGTCCATACCTCCCATCCTCTCTTTTATCTCTGAAGAAAAGGACAAGAAAAAAGAGAAAAGGTGGGGAAAAAAGCCTCTCATCCTTGTTACAATCATATGGCCAATGCTAATGCTTTTTACAGAAGTGTCTCACCTGGGATGTTTTACTCATTCCCCTTCGACTGATTGTTATTAAAGGTCTTTGGAGATACTTTTGTTTCATCCTTCTGTTCTAGTTTAGCAAGGGTGATGACATACCAACTGAAATGTCTGGAGGCTTGTTAGCAAAAACCCTGTCACTGGGAGGGATCAAAGTGTTTTTGTGCTGAGTCCCTGGGGCACTGATCCTGGCAATACAGATGGACTCAGATGGAGCCTCCACATGGTTTAACATGACAAGCAGCTGGATCCTCAAGCCAACAGACAGTTGTTTTCTCAGGATGAATAGTGTTTCTCAAAACCAAGAGGTGAAATGAGCACGACTGCCAGAAAACCTTAATTTATTTTGGGATATAGGGCAAAAATATTACTTCTTTCATCTTACTGAGAAGAAGAAGCTGATTCTTCTCTCCAAAAACCACAGAATGAGGATTTGAAAAACCTCATCAGTACATATCAAATTTTTTAACAGCAGGGGAGTTGAGAACAATTCACTTTCATGAGTCCAACCTTTTGTGTTAATAAGTAATGGGTTTTAGCTGAAAAATAAGCCCACATTGACTGTCAAATGTATATGTAATCTTTGCAGTCTAGCTGGAAGATGATCTACAAACACAAGCTGGCTGTACATCCATAATCAAATAATTGACTGGCTGACAACTGAGACCAGTATTTGGCTTGCTGCCCCTTACTAGACAGGAAATGGCATTTCCTGCATCTTGATAAAGCAGATGTCACTTGGTCCCTCCAGCAAAATACATAGCACCAGGGGCATCTTTAGCAAAGGTTTCTTCCAACATATGCAGTAGTGGTCAGCAAAAAAATATCCTCCTGCAGTTTTATTAGGCACTAGCTCTTAACAGGCTAAACATTTAGGGAAAAAATTATGCAACAGATATATCTTCATAGATGGTTACATCTGTTGTGCTGCTTATTTCTCAAACTGGCATTCCTGCTGTCATTTAGGCTGTGGCCCTCCCTGAGGACACGTTCCATCCTGCACAGAAAAACATCACTTTCTCAGGAAACTGGGGATACGCCAAAGGCTCATGAGTTCAGGGTGACTCTTGAGTTAAGTACAGCTTGGTAGTTCTGAGCTAGTTGTTTTGCTGTCTGTCTTGGTTTCCATTAACTTAACTTACAAGGTTTCATTCTTTTTGTGGTTTGCCAGTACAGAAATAGTAACTGTGACTGCAGTTAGCAAACAGTATATGATTGATATTTTCCAGTTTGAATATGTGCCTTTCACTGGCAATTTGCTCCACAGACGTGGATTAAACTTAAATCCCTAAGTCAACTTGCATGTTGTTTATTTTGTTGCCCAGCACTTCAGAAAGTCTTGTAGAAGGTAGTCAGCTTCTCTGGGGGTAGCCAGAAATATGGAGGAAGCAATGTGCAATATGTGCAGGCACCAGTCTCCTCTTTCCTACGATTACATTTCAGTTGGTTTTATTCCCTGGACCAGCTCACCTCAAAATCACACAAATACCATCAAAGAAGAAAGAGAGAAGATGAAGAAGGGACGGGGGTCAACTGCAATCCCAGATGGCAGCTGCCTCTGTGAATGTGAGATCAGGATCTCAGCAGACCTCTATTTATAGTCTTTCCCAGAGGGAAGGGGAGGTAGTTTAGTTCTTGCCTTCTGGAAGAAATAAGAGCATTGCCATGTTGCCAGAGATCAGTGCTGCCAGTCTGTTTTGCCAAGAAGCATTTGTAACTGCAGAGTAAATGCTCCCTTGATGAAATATGAAGAATTTGTATTACCAGATTACTCCACCAATCTAATGCATGTTCTGTCCCTGACAGCAGCCAGCACAGGTTCTTCAGAGACTGAAGTCGTTTAATAAACAATTTTACAGCCAATGGAATTGTGAAAGCCTGTATGCAGACAAATCCCTGCAGTTTCCACATTTGGTTTGCACAAGTTGAAACTGAGAGTTGACCATAGGATTTGGCCTAGAAGAAAATATCGAGTCCCAGTTACCCTCAGCGCTTATGCAACTAACAAACAGCGGAAACACAGAAGCAGTCCTAGAGTTATCTGCACAGTAACAAAGGGCTGCCCTTAAAGGACACAGCCTTTAGTTTATATTTACAGGGAAGATGGGTACATGTTCCTGTAACTGCTATTTTTGCTTTCCACTCCAAGTGCTGATGTTTGAAAGCATCTTTCCAGGATGAGTGCTGCAGATTCCAGAAGTAAAATGTAACCCCTGTGTGATCCATCAGGCCAGTTACAGCACTTGGTATGCTGCAAGAATAGCTGAGCTGAACTTAAGGAGGCAAAAATCAATTCATAAACAACGTTTAGATTTGAAAACTGTCCAAATGTTTACTGCTTGGATGAAGATAATTTTACTTGCATGCATTTCTGAAACCTATGGCCAGGGTGAAAACAGGTATCATTCAATAACTCATCTCAACAGTAGCTGTAAATAAATGGGTTGATCTATAAAGATGGCTTGAATTATTTTTTTGTGTTCTTTGCTCCACTAGTTCTTCATTGCCTCCTTTTTCTTTTACTCTCCCCACCTCCCTGGAACTAGTTTTAATTTGCACAATCCCTGTAGTATAAGCATGCCATACACTTACACTGCAGCCTCTTAGGACCCCACATGAGGAGTAGAAAAGGCTCAAAGTTGTTATAAGCTTTAACACTTGCAAGCAATAACAAACACTGCAAAGACTGCTTTGGAAGTTGGAGGCAAGATCTAAGGGGTTTTTCATTCTAGATCGATGGGAGTGTTATAGATAATAAAAAGACCAAGCTGAATAAAGTATGATCAAAATAAGCAATTTTTATTACACAACCAAAATGCAGTCCTTGATAGCCACAATCAAAAAGGACAATGCCAAGCCTGGGATCGGCGCCGGGTGAACACACACGCTGATCAGAACTCTATCGCTTTGGACTCCCAGTGTTCACGAAGGTGGTCTCCATCAGTCTGGTTTTATACTGTTTTTTCAGCCTGGGGCAGAGGTCTTCCTTTCTTTTTGCAGTTCCGCATATTCATGTAGCCTCTTTTCTCTGCCTTGGGTTGGACAAAACCATTTCTGGGAAGTGATGAATTTGGTGAATGAAGATTTTGGCTTACGGGAACCTGGTATTGAGATGTAGTTTTTTCCTGATTACTCCGGTTCTCTTGATGGGTGGTTTGGGTATTCCCTGAACGTTCTCTGAGACAATTATTTAGGCATAGTCTGTAATCAAGGGCTATATATAGCTCACTTGCCAGGCCTGAAACAACATTAAGCACTCAGAATATTTAACGAAGATGTGGTTCCTTAGTAAATGAGGTTGATCCAAATCAGCTGTGCTCCAGCCCAGCATCTCTGCCCACTCTCTTGCACACAGCAGCTCTGCCCCCAGCAGTGATCTTGCCCACTCCCTTGTGCCAGGATTGATACCCACACTGCTACATGAAGAGCTTCTTTGGGGAGACAAAACTAACTGTATAAAACTAAAAAAAAAAAGCTTCAGAAGTTTTTTGTTAGTTTAGATCTCATGTCATGACATTACAAGCAGCAGCAATAAAAGGAAGGGAGGGAATATACAATTGGGGTCAGAAGGGGTGGCAGAATCAGAGCAGCTCTGTTTTGAAATGGCTTATGCTGCATAACATTTCATTCTTACTCTTTTCAGGGCCTACTCGTACACTGCTTTTGTGGGGCAGAGAGACTTCAACATACATCAGAGTCCCCACACTTCAACATATTAGGTTCTTCTCATGCTTCCAAATGCAAACAAATGTGCACCGTGAAGGAAGGGTCTGACTCGGACTCTAAAACCAGCCTTCTGATAACATTGAGAAGAGTGTAGGGTTTTGTGCTGGTTTGTGCCCCTAGTCGTGGAGGAGAGGTGAATTGGGAGATAGAGAAGGACAACTGCACTGGTTTTGCCTTTCCACCTCTAATCTTGCAGTTCCCCTTACTTGCATTTATCTATCACCCTGGGGATACTTCATTAATGTATAAAATTATTTATAAATTCTCTTCATTACTGTTTCTGAACCATCCATTAGAGCAATTTTCATCCCATGATCTGTAGAGACCTGGTGGTTTATATCATTTAAAGCACAAAGCAAATGTAGCTCAAGGGCTTAAGTCATCATAACTTGTCTTGCCACCAGCAGATCTGTCTTCCCACTCGGGCTTTTCATTTCCACCCCCATGTAATTTTATCTTTTGACGGGATGCGAGAAAGGAGGTAATGCAGGGGCAGGACCAGAAGGCTGAGCATGGCACAGCTTCATCTGGCTGTGGTACTGGTCTTACACTGCCTGAAAGCAGATATAAAATAATAGACTGAGAAACTGGGGATATTGCTATAGGCTAAAATTTGACAAGGATCTCCTGCTCCTCTAAAACATTTTCTGTGGGTTCACAGAATAGAGGAGGCTGTAACACCACAGCATTACAATATCCTGTGTGTATCAGGGCTGCTTCAAGGAGGAGAACAACTGCCATCTGACACAATGCAATCAGACCTCTGGCTTCTTCTCCATGCCTTTGGGATTTAAAGCCTTTCTTCTTTTTTTAACCTTCAGTTCTCCTGCAAACCTAATCTATCTCTTAGTCTACACAAGCATGTAAAGGTTAAACTTGAGTTACACAAAGTTCATAGTGAGGCAAGCATCTATTATTGCTTCTAAGCACCAAAAGTGAGCTTGTTTCTTTACTATCCTCATGTTAACATTTCACCCTTGTCTAACACAAAAAGGGTTCTGCAAGAGAGCACAAAGCATATGGTGGAAGCCATATGTTGAAGTCAATGTATACTCTGCTTGCCTCTTGAACAGTGTGTTGAGGTACAAGCAAAATGTTTCATCTTCATGTATTAACCTGATTTGCAGTGGTACTGTTACAGTGTGGGGAAAAAAAAATTGGGAGAGGTGGGGAAATACAGGGATGAAGTGTTGAGCTGCTCCTGTCTAATCTGCAAGCTGATGAACATTGATTGTGCAGTGCTGGACTACTGCCTGCAGACTGCCCAAATCCTGGATTGAACAATCATGCACTGAACTGCTGACTCCACTACATTCCTGTGCAGCCCAGTGCCACAGATATCCATCCTGTTGTCATTTCTGTTTAATAAGAAAAGCTTTGTATTGTGCTACATGCAAAACCAACAACAGTGAAAGAACATTGTGGATGCAAAGTCAACTGTTCAAAGGTTAGGAAATGGCAGGTTTAAGATTTTCTGGTTCTCTTCCACTTACAACACAGCCTTTCATTATAAGACCACATACTATTTTTTCTGATGAAACCCTGTGCCTCCCTCAGTGCAATAGATGGTGCCAATGCACAGCTATGCAGTGTATTGTTTCATTCCCTTCACCTACCATCTAGTTCCAGCCTCTGCTTAACTGTACAGTAGTAACCATATCCCTTTCCTCTGCATAAAATAATTTATCTCTTCATGGACTCTCCTGTGGTGCTTCTCAATATGCCACTTGAATGCTTCAGAAGCAAAAGTTAATTTATCTTTAAATTAGAGAGGAGTTTATATTCCCTCAATTTTAAAGATGGGAAGCCGATGAAGTGAGGCTGCACTTACAAAGCACAGCAACCCACCAAACTGTTGGGCACCCCATTTCCTCCACTCATCCATTCATACACCCCAGCTTGTGCACACACCTCTCTCGGGGAGTGCAGGCAGGTGTGGCTGTCTGCCCCTAGAAAGAAGGATGTGAGGAGAGAGGCATGCACCTCTGCTTCACCCCTCTGCTGTGGGGCTGCAGCGCAGCCCAAGCAGCCACCACTGCCATGCACCCCTGGCTGAAACATTAGCCAGGGAGATGCATTGGAAAAGCCATCAGATATTTCTCAGGAGTCAGGCAAACAGGCTCCAGATTTTTGGAGAACTTTTTCTTCAGCCCTGTCAAATTTGATCACTCTTGATCTTATGTACAACCATAACTCAGCATTTTGGTGTGGGGTTGTAAAATCTCCAAGATCTCCAGTCAGGGAATTAAGGAGCACAGCCCAAGCCTGTCTGCTGCTATATTTAGTCCTGCATTTTTTCCAAAGGGAGGAGTGTTTGCATACAGAATACAGAATCTTTAGAGTGGGTCAGACCCTTCTCAGTGACTTGGAGCCTACAACACAGCTATTACGAACAATAGGTCCATTGTTCTCACAATGGAGAAGGGGTTTGTGCAGAAGAGCCGTGCAGCCATGTCACAGCAAGACATAAATCCCCTCAAACAGCTCCCTGGTCTCAGCAGCACAGATTATTGGGGCCATGGAGCCCGAACTGCTACCACTAGCACCTCAGCTCACAGCAAACAGGTCTCAGTAATGGCTTGCCCATTTGGTAACTAAATCAACAGCAAAAAACACACACTTCCTCTGGAGGAGGTGTCATAGATATTTCCTTGTCTCTGAGACACAGAACTGTGGATCCCTTCCCAGGCAAGGATGCCCTTCCCATGTGTCCTGACAGCCATATACACTCCTTCCTTGCCCTCCCAGAGCTCACTCCTATTAATGCTATCCCGTCCAACCTGATAATGCCATCCAACCTGAGCCTGAGTCTTCTCCATGCTGTCTGCTTTTTCTAGCAGAGCATAAATAAAAAGCATCTGTTTAGTTACTCATAGTGGAACTTTTTTTCCCACATTTCCCAGGCTTTTCATTAGTATACCTGTTTCACAATGATTACTTCTTTCACCCCAAGGACATGGAAGACCCTCCTTCCCTTCCAGATCTTTGATTATCTTTTATTCTTTTTTTGTTTTGCCTGCTGTATCTTCTCCCTGAAACTACTGACCGGCTGCTTTGTCACATTAGTTTTTCTAGACCCAGTATTCTTCTGGCGACAGTCTTTTTTGTTTTACCCTCACATCTCAGAGCAGCCTCTCATAGCCTTATGCTGACTGCTTTGTATCATCTGAATTTTTCACATTCAGTGAAATTGTTTTCAACACCACTGTAATTATTGTTGCATTTATAATCTAACCTGCTTTCACCTTCCAACATAGCAGTCTGGGCACTGTGTTTGCTAGCCACAGCGATTCACTCCCAAAGTAGCTGAGTTTATTGGAACATTTTGCTTCAGACATCACATTGCTTCCTTGCAACAGTCAGAGAGAGACTTTAGGGAGAATGCCTTGCACTGAACAACAGTCACCTTTAATTTTCAAGCCAATTCAAGAGATTTCAGAGACTCCTGTACAGCCAGGAGGCATTGCTATACTTAAAGCAATCACCTCTTAAGCAGCACTGGATTAAAATAGCTTGTGCTTGTTATACTCATAGCCCTTACCACTCTCAATCAAAAGGCAAAAAGTACTTTTCTAAGATCTGCTCCTTTTCCTGAGAGCCTGTAGGGTGATGTTTATGCTAGAGCAAGGATTCACTAATAATCTTTCTTTGGTAGCATTTACTGCACAACTTGACGGGTTCCTACCCCAACAATGTGTGTGATCTGACAGCTCTTTCCTTTCTACTGTTTCTCCCCCATCTCTAATGAGCTTTGTTCTCTCAGTCTTGCAATCTAGTCTCAAGACTTCCAGTCATTTCCACTTCATTGTTCCCAGGTACCTTTGCTTGTTTGTGAAGATCAAAGGAGTAAAGGGGCATCTGCCAACTCCCTCTCCATGGAAGTGGTACTCCACTGGCCATTCTGTCCAGGACCAGGATGAATTTGTCATTTAGTGTTGTTTTTCCTTTCAACTTCCTGTTCTATCACAAATGTTTGGGCATATTTTTATATTTGTCCATTTTGAATTTGTTTTCTTTTCCAAATGAAAAAAACCCAGTTCATGTACTGTTTAAGTGAGACTTCCCCCTGCAACACATCACACAATAAATCACACAACAACAAAACATGAAGCTATCGAGCTTGCCAAGATAAGCCAGAATCTCCAGCTAGGAAATTGTCTTCCCTTTGGCTTACAGTTCTTTTTTTCACCCCATAAACCAGACTGTTCCCTCCCAGTGCCCAGCTGCTCCCAGGACAGCTGCAGCAGCGCATGGCAGGACCTGTGGAGCATTTCTGGGGGTATGGTTTGCCCTGCAGCCAGCAGCTGGGAATGCAGCTCAGTGCAGGTGGGACAACAGGGCCCTGCTTGCCTGCAGGCAAAGGGGGACAAGGGCTAAGTGTTACTCTTAGGGGCATAAGAGGAGAGGAGAAGGGGGAGAGAAGGCAACCTCTGCATGAGGAAAAGAGAGGAAGAGTTGAAGAGCAAGAAGCAGTTCTGGAAGGAAATAAAAAAAAAAGCCCATTCTGAATTTCTAGATGGTGTCATTCCCATCTCTCTCCACTTATCACCTATCACAGCAACTAATAATTTCATCAGATCTCTCAGAAGGGGGAAAGGATAGAAAACTAGGAACGAAACAGCTTGAATCCTGAGAAAAATTTCTGCTTATAACCTGGGACTTCTCTCACAGTGCTGCTGCCTGACACAAGTGCTTTCAGAGAGTAATAACCTTCCCCATAACTGTTTATGTGGAAACTGTCTAATTCAGCCAATTCATCGCAAGGAACAGGCTCTGACACCCCCACCCACTCCAGCACAAGCCCTTCTTTTGCCTTCCTCATTCACGTAGCAGCAGAAGGATCTCAAAGTATTCACTTAGTCCTCAGTTCTCTATCCAGGTCTCAAAAGCTATATTTCACTGTATCAAGTACTAAACATGGGATGACATTTAATTTTCAGCTCAGGTTTTATACCATTCCAGAGTAGCGATCTACAGATCTAATGCCCTGATGTGTGCTCTGTATGTTTTCAGCTTATAACCACGCATTTAGAGAAATACCATTGACTCACAATTCAGCTATTTTAAATTAATTAAAAGGAAACTCAATTTTCACATCCAATCCCAAATCTCTTTGCAAATTTTCAACCTCTGCTTTCTTTAGACACTTTTTTTCCCCTTTCTCACAGATATCACCTTTCTCAGGCTATAAGACATGCAAGAAAACAAATTAAACTGACTATGCAGGAAGGAGCAGTGTGAGTGATCATTCTCACACATACCTGGTGCAGGCTGGCCTTCCTTTTGACTCTTTCTCACAGTGTTGTTTGGAGCTTATCTCTCTGCATCTGGTACTTTTTAAGCCTTCAGAATCCAAATAGAAACCAAACCTCAATTTAGTTCAAAAAATGTAACCCGTTTCCAGGACTGCAGTTCGTCTGTAGCTTTGAGTCTCTCTGTGAATATGCCCTCCCCTCCTCCCCCAGAAACTAATCCCTAATTCTAACTTTTCTGGAACTGTACTCCCAAACTCTGTCAATTTACAGAGATGTCTGATGAACTTGTGACAGTCATCTCTTGCGTATTTTTTTTCCTTCTCCTGAGCGGCTGCACTAATGGCTTGAGCCCTTACGAAGAGCACCAGAGCAGCTGTACTTGGGTCACATCAAAGGTCCAGCAAGTCCAATACCTCATCTTTAACAGGAGGCAACAGCAGATGCTCATTATAAGCTGCTATCAGTTTACATTAATATGCCAGGCTGCACAAATCACAGCTGAAGCCTCTGACTCATCATCTATCTTGGATTTAGCTGCCCTTGTTACAACCCTCACTCCTGCTTTTGGGGGTGGATGTGGTGGGGAGAAGGTAATCAGTTTAGCTACAGCTATATGAAAGGAAAAGTGATCCAAAGCACATAGACTTTTCCCAATGGTTTAAATGTGACCTCTTTCTTTTCAGTCAGAAATTGAGCTGAGGCTCCAAATTGCTATAGCTATCTGCCTAGCTTCATTCTTCTGCCCCTGACCCCCAAAATGAAAGTATTTCTTCTAAAGATTTATGTATGGTAAACTCACCTGAAAAAAGAAAGTGTTTGAAAGTGTAAATTAAACAATAGAATTAAAAAACAGGGTTGCTTTACCTTTGCTTGTCTGAGCATCTAGATACTACTTGCAGCAATGAAAGCTGAAAAATTTTTAGATCAAGGTGATATTTAAATTGGAAGATGTCCTTCTTTAGAACAGTTTTGCACATTTGACAGGGTGTTAAATCCCATAGAAATCCTCATGGATTGTCACCACTGGTAAAGGCTGTGAATGTACAGCTTTTTGTTGAAATGGTCATTATAATTTGGAAATGTAGCTAGTAAGAAAAAGTTTGGATCAGTGTTGTCTGGTAAATTAGATCATCTGGTAAATTTTCCTTGTTTAATGGGCTTGTATGTGCTTAAATAATTTATAAGCTGTGCTGTTGCTTCATGAAGCATAGGCAAGTACTGAGTCACTGAAGTAACAGGAGTTACTTCCATAAGGAGGGATATGTAGGAAGAGAAAATGTACAAAGTCTGTAATATTGGTATGGTGTTAGAATAACTTTACTACTAGCAGATGGCAGGACAGGTTAATATTTTGAATTTGAACTCATTAACTTTATGAATGAATTTTAGCACGAGGCCTGAAATCATCACTGCTTTACTACCCTTCCCTGGACTTTGGAAGACCTTAGGGAAACAATCTTAGCCAAATTTTGAGTGCAGTACTAGATGGAAAAAATGAGGTTTAGGCTGAAGGGATGTTTTCATAGAAAATATTCCTCTTGCAATATTTTTGTCATTGTCAAAGTAACTAAATGCTTCAACACCACCAGAACTCTCTCAATTTATCTCTGAAAACTATTCTTTGCCCTTCTCTCTTCTAGACAGATAGACCTATACTTTTCCTTCCATGGAACCTAGTTTTCTAGCCAAGGACACTAGTAAATCAATATTTTTTACTGCTTTTGCATGTGTGTAAATAGCTATGCAAAGTGATGAAAAAAGGGGCTGTGGGATTTCCATGTACTCAGGTTTTTTTCAAATCCATTATCCTCCATGGTTACAGTGGGTTTTTCCCCCTCTATTCCTTATGCCTTCTTTTTACTTGCTACACAGTAAACATTAAAAAAATCCCCAAATTCAATGGCAAAATTCATAACAACAGCAGGTTGGAACAACTGCCACCTTTCAGAAACCATTGTTTAATTGAAAAGTTATGAAGTAAAAGCAAGTACATGAATTGTAGAAATTGTCTACATGAAACATTTATAGTGAAAAACTCCATTTCGTAGAGCTAGATGGAAAGACATCTTTTATGCAAAAATAAAAAAAATTATCTGCCTGCAAAGCTGACATCTTGTAAGTGTGCCTCTGAAGAACAAACCGGAGGACAGAGCTGCAGAAAAATGCAAACTCTACTTGCCAAAGCATTCCTGCCTCCACGTGAGTGACCTAGGGAGGGTATGGGGAGCCAAAGGTGGCACTGAGATGAAATGAATTAACCTGCCTCCTCCCATGTGAGGATGTGTAAATAAAAATCAAAGGGATCTTTATCCCACTGACAATATGGTATGCGAGGTCACATGGCCTAATATTTTAAGAGGATTAAAGCTAAATCTCTGCAAACTTTGAAATGGCCCAACCAAGCCTGTAAGCTTTTCAATTTAAATGGGTGCACAGCATGACTCCTACGATCAGTTAGAATCTGGTAGGATGAGATGTAGTGAAGTGGACTCTGAAACAATTCAATCCTGCAGTGATAGGTTTTACAGATAGATTATCTGTTAATTTGAAGCTGTTCAGGAGGTGGAAACAAAGCAGATCACCAAAAATAAAGCCCATTATGAAGAAAGTTTGTGTGAAGAGGAAAAAATCCTTCATATTTATTATTCATCAAATTAGGAACATCATTTCTGTAGTTCTGCTTTATTTCTAGGAGCATTGCAAACACCAGGGTCTAACTGGAGCACACGATCCACTTAAACCACGCTTCCACCACTCTTAAAAGCCATAGCCCTCTGAAAACATGAACAGCATAGAGCAGAAAGCCCTACTGCAGATAGAGAAGAGCAGACTTTCACCAAAACATCTCTATTTGAACCTCAGATGTTATCACATGCAAGGTGCACGCGGAGTAAATCTATTCACCAGATGGGGAAAATTGCTAATTGTCCAGCAGAATGTAACCACCAGCTGGCAGGCAGCTACTGACATGCAAACAAGAAGCAATCCCTATAACCACACGTAAAAATAGTGTAACAACATGCATTCAACCTGAACCATCAATTCTTGTGAGGGGCACAGCTGACAGAAAAAAAAAAAAGAAAGGAAAAAGCATCTGCTCTGAAAGCAGCATGTGAATTTATGTGCTCGTGTTTAACTTGTGTTTTGGGAGTATTGCAAACTGTTTCCACGTTAAAAACAGTGGTAGTAAAGCAGCTGGGAGATACATTCCCTCTAATGCTGCTGGCTGGCCTTTGGAACTCAGACTTGAACCCTCACATATGGAAGATGTGAACATTTGCTTTCCAGAGTACTGTCCCAGACAAGTAGCTTTGAAATAATTGTGCCAACATGGTACCTGCAATTACCTAGGAAATGAAGCTGCTGCTGATATCCTAAAAAGTCTGGGAAGACTCAACAATTTTGGCATGAGTGCAGAACCCTTTTAGATCTTAAGAAAATTTATCTTTTCTGAAAAAAAACTAGAACTATTTCAATTATTATTGGAAATAAGGTCACTGATGAATTTTGATTAGCTCTGTACCTTTTATCCTTCCATGTGGAAATGCTGATCTAGAGACACAGCATTCCTTTCCTTTGCCACAGCCAGTCCTTTTTTACAGCTCTTTCTTGTCCACTTTCTTCCAGCTTTCCTGTGGTTTCTATTAAACAGATTCATGAGTTAGCCAAGAGACCCTCAGGTGAAATGGGAAACTACAAGAGAGACAGCATATTTTCAGGAAAAAAATGTAGGAGTATTTAACCAATCAAGCTTTTAACTCAGGCTTGCTCAGGAGGCAATGTTCGGAATGCATGGACTGAGACTCTCCCAGTGACCCTTAAGACAACAACAACAACAAAAACCTGCTTTCGAAGTATTTTTTTCTTTTCAGTGTTATTCAGTGCCAATGTGTTTCCAGAGGCTTCCTCAGTAAAAAACGTCAAAGGCAGCAGGACCAAGAAACTGCAGTGTGGGCTCAGCCTTCTCCAGCTACAGTTCACCAGCTCAGAACTGCCCCGAACACCTCCGTGTCCCTGACAGGTCAAAACAGAAGGGTTGAGGGTAGAGGTTAACTTAAAGAAAACAACAACAAAAATACTCAAGAAAAGAGCATTTTTAGAAGGCACATTCAAGTAAGCAACATTCAACATAATAACCCAGTTTTAAGCACATATCTGAAGATCTTAATTAGCCCATTCTGCTGTTAATTTCACATATCCCCTCTTTGCCTTCAGTATCTTTATAGAATAATTTTCAAGCAACTGCATCTATGTTTAAATCCATATCTATCTAGGCAGGATATGATTATGATTGTTTATGATTAGTCCTCCAAGCATTCCCACTTGATCAGTGTATAAGAAGACTGAGAAATTAACCTGCTGCACTCCTGTCCCTAAGTAACCCCCGGTGCCCCACTAAAATAATAAATGCTTTTTTTCCCAACAAACTTTTTATCAGTTATTTTTTCTTTTCTGATACACTCTTGTTAGTTTTACAGAACAATCTCAACTATGTTTTCCCTTGAAAGACGATTACTATCTTTTTATTCATAGATATTCTAGGGACAAAATGTCAGTTTGCAATTTGGGGCCAGTGGGTTCACCTATTACTGTCCCAGGTAAGGTGCCCAGGGACTGTCCCTGACAGTGTTAGCTGTCTAAAGTGACAGCTGCTAGTACCCTCGAGGCTGGAATGGGCATGTGCACAGGGACATTGGGATGCCACTCTGGGTCACCCAGACATTCCCTTGCGGGATCAGAAGAGCACACCATCTCCCAGCCTGGAACTCACAGCCACAGGTTTGGCCCCTGTGATATGGTCAGAAGAACAGGTTTATCTTACTGGAGCAGGGCTGGCCATCAAGTATCCCCCAGCCACCTCACAGTGTCTGTGCACCTTATTAACCCTTATCTCTCCTTTCTGCCATCCTCACAACTGCCCTTGCCTACTGCAGCCCTTTCCCAAATAAACAGCAGCCTTTTTATTTTCTCATGGCTGCCAGTTTTGTTACATCCATACCCAAATAAAGTATTACTGATGCAGTTACCTAGGCACCTTGCAGTGGTGCTACCTCTAACTTCTGCCTGCTCCTCACTTTGTTATCTGTCACATCCAACAATTTCCCATGTCATGTCCTGTGCTTTCCCACTGAACATCCCATTTGTTTGGATTAGTGGCTGGGCAGGACCCAGCCAGAGGTGCAGACAATTGCCTGCAGTCCTGAAAACCAGGTGAGGAGATCCAACAACTCTGTTATTTTTTGTCTTCCGAGCTAATTGTTCTTTTGTGTCCAAATGATACCGTAAACTCATGTCCAGTGTTTTCTGACCAATCCTTCACCAAAGACTGCAGTGCAGGCCACTGCCTTTGGCAGTCCTTTTCCAAACTTAACTATTTTCCTATACCTGGTGCTTGAGTTTTCTTCTGGGTTCTGGTTTCATAGTTGCATTTTCTGGGCCATAACTGAGGCAATACACTGCACTCTTTGAAGAGTAACTTTCTGCCCACATGCCTAACAGCAATGAGCTGGTGTGTAAGGGGACACATGAAAATGGGAAGCCCTTCTGATCTTGAACATAACGTGCCTGTGAAGTGGTCTGGCTAAAGTTTAGCTGCTCCGTGAGATGGGTATAAAATGAAGCTTCACGTTACTTGTAAACTGACCTAACAGATACTGAAAATTCAATTCCCAGCCTTCTTGCAAACTCTTCCCTTACATCAGCTCTGGCTGTTCATCCAACCCCACAGCACACTGTTGCAAGAGGGAAAATACAGCAGGAAGCTCTTCATCAGTATAGACAGCAGCTCACTAATGCAGGCTTAGTTTAGGCTGGAGGCTCCATTCATTTTTTACTCAAATCAAAGTCAGAGATTTGACTCTTCAAAGTAAATGCAATCTGGGTGACTCAAGCCTCTTGCCTGAGTCTCTGTTACCCATGCTAACTGTGTGCAAAGCCAACTGTCCCTAATGTGGACATTATGTTTTCTTATCTTATTTTTGCTTTTTCATAGTCAAGGAAAAATCATCCATCTCATTAAAAAAATTTATTCTGTCAGATATGTCTGGATAGTTACCTTAAAAATTGAAACACTGCGAAGGGAAAAAACCAGTCACTTTTGAAAAGGCCTGAGATATAAATTTAGCCCAGACCAAAGAAAGGATAGCATCTGAAAGAAGCCAATATGTTTTCAATATTGAAAAGTAAGAATACTTTGTATTAAATTTGTAATATTGTCTTTGCTGCCATTGCCTCCTTTCATTCAAAAGCATTTGAAGCCTTTCCTCTGCCATGGACATTCAGACAGTACCTTTATAAAGCAGAAATAATTTCCTTTTGTAAATTTACATGATATCAACATAATACCCCTTAAAAATGGAATGGGATGAAAATATAGGCTGGTAAATTAGCTTCTCTGGGGTTAGAAGTGCATTATGGGTAGCAATTAGAAAATGCTTGCGCTAACCATCAACGAAGTGAGCAGATTTAGCACATCACAGAAATTAATGAGTCTCCATGTAAGAGATGATAGCAATCTTCCCTCAAAACTACCACCTTGCTTGCAGCATAGCAAATGCAATTTAACTTCTTGAGGCGATAGAGATGGTTTTCACTGAAATGTTCAGAACGATGAATGCAGACACCACAGTCCTTGAGGCAAGGAATGCAATAGGAACCTCTGACCTAACCTGCTCTGCCTTCCTACAGCTTGACCTCACTGGCCAAGAGGCTCCTAAGCTGTATTCTTGCAGGTTTTATATGCTATGTTCCCAGCGAGACATCTCTTCGCTGAAACACTTGATCCTTTCATGCTGTTTTTCTCTGTCCCCATCTTCCTAAGTGGAATTCCTAAGTAAGGTCTTCCTTTACAAAGGGAGAAGAGAAAGAGAAAGAGAAAGAGAAAGAGAAAGAGAAAGAGAAAGAGAAAGAGAAAGAGAAAGAGAAAGAGAAAGAGAAAGAGAAAGAGAAAGAGAAAGAGAAAGAGAAAGAGAAAGAGAAAGAGAAAGAGAAAAACTTGTGTGAGAACTAGCAAAGTGAAAGAAACCAGAAAGCTGAAAAGCAAGACAAAGCACAGCCTGGCCTTGTGCAATTGAGATTCCCATGCTGGTTTATTTCTAGCCAATATCAAAACTCCCCAGGCCAGGTTCATATGGTAGAGATGGTCTATGTGAAATAAACAGCCCGTCTCCTCACTGTGAAACTGCCACAGGCCGAGAAAACAATCAGCCACAAGGGAGGGGAAAAAATGATGAGGAGAGTGTAAGGATCATAACACTAATAGAAACAGTGAAGCAAGACAAAGCAGAAGAGTCTGGAACATCCTCATCTCATTGTGAGAAACCTGTAGGGAGAAGGCTAGCAGCTTCCAGGGAAACTACTTCTCTTTGAATGCACTGCAGGGGCTGGGACTTGAGGTAGGTCCCTGACACAAAGCAACTGCATTTCAAGCTGCTGTGCTGTAATCAGGCAGCTGACTATCTTCCTTATGGTAAGTAAAGGAGTGCCAAAAGGCACTGATAGAGAGAAAATAAAGACAGATATTAAACCACTGTAAGACTTTGATTTGCTGAACTGCAAAAAGCACATATTTTTCTTTTTTACCTCCTTTTTTTCTTTTTTACAATTGTCCAGGGAATAAGAGGATTTCATCATAATTGTATTCAGGTCTTGACTGAGTAGTTAAAAGGTCAGGAGTTTGCCTTAAAAGTGATTAGTGGAGAACAGATCAGAACAGAAATATTTAAGTATATTTATGAAATAAGATTCATTAAAAGAAATTCCTTCATTGTTGCTTCATTCCATTATCTCTAATGTCACTGTAGTTCTGTCATAAGAGGACATGTTTCTAAGGGCTTCTTTTCCCACAGGGTCTCACTTTCTGTCCCAATTTGTTTTTTTCTCCTCAATCACTCCAAGCCTTTTTTTCTCTATCCCTTAAAAATCATGTTCCAACTGAGTGGTTTCACCCTTCCTGAGCAGTGGGTCCCTCAGCTGATGCTGCTTTCACACCTTTTCCCATCTCCTGCAGCCAGCACAGCTATGCCCTGCCACCCCAATCACTCAAATACTTCACAGGCACAGCGGTCACCTTCCTGCAGAGCGACACCCAACTCTATCGCATGGAACCGTGATATCCAGGAATTACACATGGTATTCTGCAGGTGAGGGATTAGAAGAGGACTGCATGTTCATCTAAAACAGGACTGATCAAAGCAATGTACCATTCAAACAAAGACAGGTGATGGCAGTGCTACATGAACTAAATGTATTGTTATGGGGATTGGAGGCCCTGCTTGTTAAAAGTCCTACTACTCAATTTAAAGAACGGTTGAGTAGCTTTCTTCATCTCTGACAGAGTTTGCTGCTTGTCTGCCAGCTGTTATATTGTCCCTATCTGAGGGTGCTTTTATACTTAGAGATCATAAAAAATACTTCCGATGAGCTCTCTTTGCCTTCCTAACGAGAGAGATTATGCTATGCTGGAGATATTTTCAGACATGTTCTCAAGGAAAAAATAAATCCAATACTCCAGAGGGAAGCTTCACCTTAAAAGTGAAGTAGCATATATACTGCATATCTTCTCTCCAAAACCATATATTGTGGTTGTGCAGCAGAGTTCACTGTGGTATGTCTTTAGCAGTTGTTTTTACTTCCATAATTATGAATGACATATATGTGCTCAGCTTAAGAGCAGAGAGAGCGTTAGGCTTTTCTCTCAGTCTGTAATGCATAAATGCTTTATGCAGGACATGTACTTTCAGTGGAGTAGAAAAGGTTTGTGGGTCTTCAATATATAGGAATCTCATCAACAAAATACACAACCCATGTGTCTTAGACATGCCATGGAACAGAAAATGCATTAAAACTGTGTGTGATTTTACAAAAAAAACACAAAAAACAAATCAACCAAAAACAGTGGAGGCATGCTCTTCTACTGAGTAGCTTCAGTGGGGCAACTATACCTGTTTTTAACATCTCCACTACTGGATGATTGCTCAGGGTGGGAAAGAAATATATTACAACATAAACAAGGACAAGTATTACCTATTTGGCAACCTGTAGAAACAATAGCACCCACTTCAGCTACATCTCATATAAAAGGAAAACTCATCTAAGAGTTGGTCCCAGGCTTGTAGGGTGCTCCATGCAAACGGCCAGATGGACATACAAAGCTATTCAGGTCTACAGAGGAAGAGGCCACATCACATCATGCATCCATACATTCTTCCAAGCAACTCCAAAGGAAAAGCCTGAGTACTGCTGTACAAACCCATCATCAGGCAAGTCATGAAGACCACAATGAAATACCAAAAGAGAGTAACCCTGTCTTCTGCTGCCTCTTCCAATAGTGTGAACTCTCTCCAAGTCGGGCTGAACTTAGAAATTAAGGAATTACCAAGAAAATGACTGTGTAAAAATTATTTATGTCCATGCTGAGAAGAAAAGAAGAGTGTCAGTACTATGTGTACTTAAATCATTGCCTAAAGCATATTACTGTATTCTTATCATGAGGATTCAGCAGGATCCTTTCCTAGTCTTGTGCCTTTTTCTCTGTGTAAAGTCACATTTTCCAAGAAATCTTATTTCATTCTTCAACAAGAGAGGCAGAATACTACCCCCAAAACAGACTGTTAGTTGAGGTAGTCATGCAGGAGGCAAGCATTTGAAATTGCTAGCTCTTCAAAAGTGTACCTCTGCCAGGCATCTGATCTCCTGGGGGAATGCTGTCACAGCTATGTAACTCTGTTAAATGGAGGCAAGATTCAAATCGTCAATGCTTTTTAGAAAGGTTTGCCAGAGTCCCTGTGTTTTACACATAACACATCTGATAAATGTGAAAAGCAGGTACATCAGGGAAGTTGGCCAAAAAACTTCCACATTTTTGGCTTGTGATGAGGTTTAGGTAAGAGACAGCTGCTAAAGTGGAGTGGTTAGTACAGAAGAAGGTCTGGGAGTTTCATCACTGAAGATGCATTTGAGTTCTCAAATTCCAGGTCAGGGAGCCTTCCAACCACAAGCCCAGAGTGCCTTCCAACCACAGAAACACACCAGTAAAGAGCTGCAATAAAAATTATTTGTCTAGACAATCAGGGAACTGTCTCCTAAGGCGATGATGTTAAATTTAGATGCAGCAGTGGAGAATTTTGCACAAGAAAACAAAACTGACTGCAATTTTTCAGATGCAGAATAAGACAGGCTTTAGGCATGACCTTTTTTTCTAGTCTTAGGAATAAAAGTCATTTTATGGGCTTGGATTCCTCTCATTTAATTTTCTGGTCTCATGCAAAAGATTCTTTCAGTGCCTGAAAAAGGATCCACAAGAATGATTACCTTGCATATGGTCAGCCAAGCCCACCTGGTTGGGTGGTGCAGGTAGCTGGGTCTTCACCTTCTAAAAAGAAGCACTAGACTTTTAATAGCTGACAGCCCATTTACTGGCAGTTGCTTCTTTGTATTGCTGTACTATTTTGTACTTCTAAGGGTTTTTTTGTGGATCTAAATGAAACGGAAACTGCTGGAATTCCCACTCCTATGTGCTGGAAATGGGCAATGTTCAGCAAACCAGTTCCATGGGAGAAGCTGGGAGAGGATCCATAGTCTTGCCAGACTGTAGTTGAAGCTCCTGATTTGTTTTTTGTACACTTGATGGGTTGAGCTGAAGTTGTCCGAAAAGTGGCCTGTGACACAGGCCAATCTTAGAAATATTGACTAATAGCCATGGTTTGAGCTTAATAAATGTTTAGATGACCTTCAAGGCTTTTGATGATAATCCTTACGGGCTAAGACTGGGAATAAGACATTTTGTGGCTTCAAATGTTATTGGTGGTCACACCATTTAATTGCTCTCACCACAGGGTAGAAAGTGGAGGGTAGTTTATTTAAATCCCCTGTGAACCTTATCTCCTTCATTGCCTACGCTGCAATCACTTTCATCGCTTGCTCTTGAAAATCTTGTAGGAAACTGAAGGATTACATGGAGAACCAAAACAAATTGTGCAATGACTGAAACAGGGAAGGTGGAGTAGAAATATCAGGTAAGATACATTCCCACTGTATTTTTGACCAAGAGTGAGGGAGCTTGTTACAGCCTATCATGACAACAATTTCTTCCTTTTGTGCCAGCTACCGCTTTTTAATTTATTTTTTATTTATCTCATAGTAATTGACATTCATGCTTGGGTTTTACTTAACTTTCTGTTAGTATTTCCAAAGTCTTTACCGCAAAGGGGTAAATCCTGTTGGAGAAAGCCCATACAGTGGATGGTGCTGGTATTCTCTGTGAACCTGGTCTGTAGGTACAAGAGGGCCACATGTATAAAGGAAGTTCAATCATGAATATATATAATCATCATAGAATAATAGAGTGATTCAGGTTGAAAGAGACCTTAATGATCGTGTAGATCCAACTTGCCTGCCATGGGCAGGAACTCCTTCCACTAGATCAGGTTGCTCAGTATGCAATGTATATAATATATATATAAATACAAATGTATGCATGATCCATACATGTATTTGATCAAATCCCATGTCCATGTGAAGTGACAACCAGCCTGACACATTCTTTCCTTCCAGATAACCTGGCCTCCACATATACAGAGAAGTCACACGTGAGGCAAACAGGAGCAAGAGCTGGCTCCAAGAGGCTCAAGAATCAGCCATTGTATCATTTTTTTCTTCAAATCAGGTTTTAGAAGACTGTTCACAATCAGTTTATTCACATAAGTGTGTGTTTCCTCACTCAGATTCCAGTCATCTGTGGTACAATTAAATGCATGAAGTAAGAGAGCTTTCCCTGGACAGTACTAAATTAATTCTCTTCTGAAAAGAAAAGTTGTTTGGATGAAATTCACGATAAAGGCAAAGCTGTTGATCTACATAGGCAGAAAGACATACCATGCCAAGTTTCATTTATGTATGTTTTTGTTTTTTCAATGTTTTGTCAAGCACCCTGCAGCACAGTTCAGTGATAGCGGGTAGTGTTTGAATGAGTGGGTAAAGGATGTCAAACTGAGTAGAAGAATGAAAGTATTGGCCTTGACTATGGAAGGTCTGGTTGATTTAAAAGCTAATTCAATGATACAAGCTTTCACTCAGCTGGTTTGTTCAAAGTATGCAAGCAGACTTTTTTCTCTACTTCTTTTTTTCCTCCTTGTCTTTTCAATGTGTGTTGCAGGCCTCAGGGATCTGTTCACAGGCTTTCTTTTTCTTACTGCAGAGAGAAATCTTCTTACCTGTCTGAAAGATGGAGTTAGGACACCACGCCACTCTCATTAATTGTGAAATGGTTTTCTTGCTTCCTTTTGGTTCTGGGCATGCCTTTTTTTGTGTCACTCATGCCTCCTAAACTTCCCCCAGCTATATCACCTCAGGACACTCACAGCCTAGTACAGCAAGTTGTGAGATGCTCAGCATTTTCCTCTGATCAGTGCTGGTCCTCTGTGAGCCAGCTGCTGTGCCATGAGGAAGATGGTGTGGGCATGAGGTGGGGATGGGAACTCTGGTTGCTTGGAAATTAAGCCAACGAGCTCCTCCTTGACCTTGTTTCTAGCCCACTGGCCTGCAGAATGACAGTCTGGGGGTCACTTGCTAGTCTAGATCTCCAGCTGGGCTTGTCATGACACCTAGGTGAGAGCTCAGGCTGCCTCATCCTGTTATAATTGGATCAGTCTTCTGGCTTGTCTGGACAATGGAGGAGTTTTGTGACATTTGTGTGTATATCCAATACTGTATGGACTTGTCTTGTACAGACTTGTTTTGTCACAACCAAAGTGCCACAGTCATGTAAAAAAAAAAAGAAAAACAATAAATCTTTCTGATCCTGCAGGATGAAAATGGCCTTCTTGAATCAATCCTAATTTGACATTAGTGTAATTATGGATTATTTCCCAAGATCCAGTCTTCTACTCATAGCATAGAAATTGTGAAGGTGCCTGGCACTAGTAAATTAGATAACAAAGAGGGTGATTTGTCATTATTACAAATCGTTAGTCCTTTTCATGTTTAAACTTTCCCTTTCCAAAGACAGACTTCTTTTGGGTGTCTGGAGGATACAATGTGCTTCAGTTATGACGCAGCTGGTCTGTTGGTCATTGCACTGGGTTGATTCTGCCCTTGCCCAGAAAACAATGCAGCATTTAAAGCTACATAAAGTGTGAGCTAAGAAAGCAAAGTGCAAGTGGACAAATAAGTCTTTGACAACAGAGAGATTGTAAGGTCAGGAGCTTTATCAGCAGCCAAAATGTGAAAAATACAGTTTTTTCACCTTTCCTTGGTCTGACACATTCTTTGTTCTTCAGCTCTTTAAGAAGGGGAATTTCTTAATGGGGGATATGTGAAACTCCCAGAGGTTTGACAAAACTGTCTGAACTGGACCACTTGAAGTGATGGCATCCTAAAATCCTTTTCCTTGAAAGTGGGAAAGCGTTACTGTGCTGCCCTCTAATGTTCACAGCCTTGCATTCACTCATGGATGGAGAGGTTTGAGGTTAGTGTCTCCTAATAAGCAAACCACTGAAGAAATGGTCCGCTCTCATCACATAAAATTGGAAAAACAGGGCTTTATGCTAGATTCTGTGTCACTTTACCTATGTAAGCACACTTGTTATTACACAGTGAAAGCATGAATTATGGAGTGCTTTGGGGCAGTAATCCAATTTGTAGATATTTCATTTAGAGTGTGCCATGAGTGAATTGTCCCACCATGATGTATTGATAGGCCGTAGGCTCATAGTGTCACTGAGAGGTAAAAATAAGGCAACTCAACACAACTGGAAAAAACAGGTGAACCATCCTTTTACAAAATCGTGATAGACATGTAAGGTTCCTGTGCCTTTAAATTTTAGAGCATGTAGAAATGATGTTCTATGGTCTATTATATCTTGCAGAACCATTTCAAAGGATTGCTTAATCTTTTTTAGGAGCTTCCCTATGCTGACTGTCTTATTGTTCTCCCTCTGCATCACCTAAAACCTTGTCAAAATTTAAAACTTCTGTCCTAATCCAAGACTGAACGCCTGAGCTTTGTGCTTTCATACCTTCTGTTTTGCACTTAAATAGATGCCAGCAATCCCCCTCTTCTTCCTTACAAAGAGATGAAGAAAAGGGGGAAGTAGCAGTGGTCAGGAGCTCCAGTTTAAGGCTCAATAGCATTCAGGCCCCTTTTAGCTTCAAAACTTGACCTTGAAGTCGGAGAGCTATAGCAGTAATCACACAATTATAAGCAGGATGGGAGCAGGAGGAGGAAGAGGAGGGAGGGTAGGGAAGCAAGCAGAGACACATCTCCAGAGAAACCCAGTGAGGGTCAGGATTTAAACTAGCTTATCAAGCTGCATAAATATGAATTGTACTGTTTAAGACTATTCAGCTCCATCTGAAGAGTTTCACTCTAAGAGGTGTCATCTCTAATAGGGCATGCTATCTCCAAGTGTCTTTAATTAAAAATTAAAACACTATATCTCGAATTACCAACTGGTTCGTGGAAGTTAATGCTATGTTGCTAATGTTGTGTCAGGCAGGGGAGAGCCTACTGCAGAATGCTGAGGTGAAGGGGTTAGGTATGCAGCCTTCTGCCTTTGTCTTAATTATTTACATATCATTGCTTCCTAAAAGCCGTGAGAACGTGCCCTTCTTGTGCTAGGCTCCTGATCCACACCTCCTTTGCCCATCTGCAAAATTACAATGCTTTCATTTGTCAAGATCTTTGAGGCCTGCCAATGAAAAGCATCATAGATGAGCTGCCCTGAAAAAGAAGTTCTATGCCCAAGAGCTTGTTTGTTAGAATGTACCAATGGCATTTTTAGATGCTAGCACCAACAAATTTTGCTCTGCCTGTGGTCTTAGCCTGTCACAGGCAAGCTCTCCCCCTCCAGCTTCTGGAAAAAGAAAATACATATTAAGGAAAGAAAAACATACATTTAAGAATTCCTTTCTGCCAAGAAGGAACAGGAGAAAATGCAGCACAGTGATTCAGCAGAGCTTCAGCAAGGAGTGCTGAAAGGCACTAGCAAGACTCAAGTGGTGATGGTGGAGGAGTGTCAGTGCCATGGACTAATAGGTGGAAAGGTGGAAGGATGAAGCACCAGCTCATCATACAGCTTGTAGCACACCGGAATGTGCATGTGACCAGCAGCCACCCCCCTTCAGGGACCTCAGCCATAGGAAATGAGAGCAGAATAGTAATAAAGAGAAAAGATGCAACCAGACACAAAATATTTTAGTTGTGAACTTGTGTTTCTTTTTCCATTGGAGGTGAATTTGCACCTGGAAGCAGGCATTAAAGCGTGTAAAAAGGCAAGTCTGTGGCTCCTGGTCTGCCACGACAATAAAGAGCAGGGAATGAAGTAGAAATAGACAGCATTGAGGCCACAGAATGCAAAAGGGACTCTGCAAGAAAGATATCTAAGGAAATAAGGATCCAAGATTATGGCTACTCTACCAAGATTATGGGTTTAGCAATGGATGTGGTGAAACTGAAGCAACCAGGACTCTTCTGGAGTGTGGTATTAGAGCACATCCACACTTGAAATTAATTTTTTTCTGGCCGCTTATGATGTACCTGGATCACTCTCTGCTCTACCAAAATGAGCAGAACAACTAAATTTGTGAGCACCTCTATCTCAGGTCATACATAGTGCAAGCAGGTGTTGCATGTACTTGTGTTTCAAATTCCTTATGTCAAAATCTCTTTTTGTGTCTGGAATGGTGTAAAAGGATTTCAGAACTGAGCTCACATAATTTGCAAAATGTCACCCACATTTTTAAGTCCAATGCAGATTAACTTTACATGGGGATGGGGGTGAGGAATCTGATGAGAACAGTTAAGTTCCCAGTGAAGCTGTTGGTGAGCTATCTGATTTTTCCAGATATGGGAAGTTATTTGTTCTCATCTGCTCCAGTCATAAGATTTTTTTAGTTCTAAAATAATGCCTGGATGCCAGATTTATTAGTTAACACATCTGGAAGAAGTAAAAGAAAAAACCCTAAGAAGCAGATGTGATGAGATTGCTTAGAAAAAGGTTTCTATAGTACAAGGCACTCATACAAATGGAAATGAACTTTTTACTTCCTTTTTGGTAACTATCTTAGTACCCGTTGCCTTCTTCGCTTCCCTTTTGTGCTCCTATTGTCATTATTTTCTAATTCCATTTTCTCATGATAGCTGATTCACAGGAGGCTCTTAATCTTTTGGCAAGGTGTTGTAATTCTGTGAAAAAATATTAGATAGCTAAGCTGAGGGACAAGAGAATTAAGGGACATGTCTGAGGTCACACAATAGGTTAATGGCTAATCACAGTTTGAATCCAGGAACTTCTAGTTATTAGACTTTTTCTGCAATCGACTGTGTTGTCTCCTGGAACTCTGAAGTGCTATAATATCACTTAAAAATTGATGCAAGTGTCGCATAGGTGGAAATTAAAAATGTAGTCAGGAGAAAAAAATTGAATTATTGGGAATCATTAACAAGCATCTAACACTGATCACTTCTTAAACAAACAGACTGAACTCTGATAAGATATATCTGACACCCTCAGAACAATTAATCAAATCTCAGAAGTGGCAAGTGTCAGTAATAATATCTTACTTGTAGATCACTGAACATCCACTGAAGACTGTGCTTGTAATAAAATCTTTCTTCCTTTTGTTTTTGTGGTGGAATGTGTTGGCACTTACTGTTCTGCTGGGAATGTTATGTGGGAGAAATTCTGGATGAAGGCAGAGTACTGCTCTCCTTTACCTGTCTCCTACCAATTAAACCTCCATAGATTTATGTCTTAATAAAAAGCAGTTATACTTTCTTTTTTTCCGTTCAACTTTGCAGTTAAAAACCACTACTCCAAACATAATAGGTGCTGTCTGCAATTGCTTAAATTGGGCATAAACATTTGTTGCCTCCTTAGCTAACAAATGCGACCTTGCTGTTCAAAGGAATGAGGAAAATTCTACTCAAGGTCAAGTGACCTGATGTTTCCAGGCAGCCTCATTACCCACATTAGCACAACAGAAGATGAGGCAGAACATCTGGTAGTGCCATGAAAAAGATAGAAATGCATCAGATTTGCTTTAGCTCTTCATGTCGACATTGAGCCTGTGCTTTAATTTTGGGTCAATGTTCTGAAAAGCTGCTGGTCTCAGTGTTTAAGCTGAAAATGTTTCTTGAACTCTACAATTCCTTACCTCCAAAACAAAACCATGGGGATACTGAAATTGTCTTCTCTGGCTGCTTGGCAGCACTATCAGATTTCAGGCAGAGATGGCCCAGCCAATCTGATAGGGATTTTGTCTCAGGCACCTGACACCTTTGAGGTAGCTCTTTATTGGAGAGCTATTGCAAATCCTCCGTCATCGTGTCCATCAGCAAAGTTTGCTCACCATAATGAAAATGATTTACAAACCTGGAAGAAAAGAGGATGACTTTGCAGTACTACAATTTCTGTGGTTCTCTTGTACTGGCCTTTAATAGAGTTTCTTCCCCAGTGGCTTTGCTTTCAGATTCTTTGGGCGGCGGGGAAGAGCAGCAGCAGCATCCCACCAGTTCCTGCAGGAGCAACCCTCCTTAGCTCATTTGAGGTGCATGCCTGCCATTTACAGAGCTCCTTGTTTCTTTGCCTGACTCCCATCCTCACAAGAGTAGCTCTGGATCTAGTTTGCATCCACAGGTTATGATCACATACTGACAGCTGAAAGATATTGCTCTCTGGCTTTGCATTTCTCCTGAAGTCTGACACATCTGAGGTGTGGAAGGAGGGAGGTGTAAGATCTAGCTCTACAACTCCTTGCCATGTGGAAACACTGCTGCTCAGAGTATCTTACTATGGAATTTTGAAGAGCTTTCCCTCCCTTAAAGGCAGGGTAGCACTGCAGAAGAGTGGTGCTGGGCTGAAAGGTGCCTGAAGTGTTCAGTAAAGCTCATCCTCACGGTGTGACTGCTTTGTATCCTACTAACAATCCTGTTTGTTTCAGTACAGTGCAAATGTCTCTATTCAACATTCAGGAACTCCTGCTGCAAGTGCTATATCAGCAAAACCTGGACCTCTTATGATAAAAAGATCCCAGAAACTCACTCCTGGAAGGTCCAGAAATAAAGTCATGAAACAGAAAGTTATCCAAAGGGCTGCTGTGGTCTGGTCCTTGATGTAAAAGGCAGTCAGGAAAAACGGAAGAAACTGGGTGGGGCAGTGTCAGATTTGAAACTGGTCCTCTCCCACTCCCACCCATTCCTTCCCTACCTGCATGTTTTCAGTTAAAATATAGAAGGGACTGTAGATCATCCTCCAGTGAAAATATTCAGCCTCAGTCATCCTAATACTGTGACCAGGGATAATAAACACACACTTCTGGTGACTGTTTTAGAAACTGCTGCAGACAGAAGCACAGGCATAGTACCCAGTGATTAACAGTGGGAAATACTGCCTTTTCCAAGGTGGCCTTAGTGGAGTTCCATGCAGAGATGTGAAACCAAGATAATCTAAACCCACATTTCACTCCATATGTTGTATTGCCTCAGCACACTTCCTTGCTTGTATTTTAAAGTGCTTCAATTCAGAGTAATTTAAAACCTCATCAGTACTCACTAGAGGGTTGGGGTTTAGAACCTCAGTCAATTAAGTCCATGTGGATGAGTAATAGGAGTAAAAATCACAGTTTTCAGTGCAGAAAAAAAAAGAGAAAGAAAAAGAAGAAAAAAGATTCTATAGCCTAGCTATTCAAAAGCAATTATATTTTTAGTTACACAGAGAGACATTTTCAGACTTCTAATTGCTCCAAATCTATCTGCTAAAGAGTCATTACATTCCATTTTAACCCGTCTCTGACACCAGGAACTAATGCTGTAATTGAACTGTGTCACCAGTGATCTCAGTTCAAAATCATTACTGGAGTTGGTTTTTTTTCATATTTGCTCTAACATTTCTGCTCATGGCTTACAGGCATGGGGCCAGATTTGTTGCCAGCATATGTGGGTACAACACCACTGAGATCAGCACTGTTGTGTCCAATTAGGCCTGTGATGAGGTTGGCCCCATGTGCTATGAGCTTTCATTAACCAATATATTGCCATTACAGACTGTGATCTCTTCACCCAGCTACATCCTCTTAAACATGTGGCAATGCAGTAGAATAAAACTCAGCAGGGTCATGTTTTGAATTCTCTCCATTTTTATTTTTTTTTATGTCAGAACCCCATCTTTGGGTAATTTCATATCCACACATATGATTCTGATTTCACATGCAGACAATCAAGGAGCAATATTTTTTAAAGAACTTGGGTTGCTGTGTGCTCACTGATTCCTTGTTTATAGCAATGTGTGCATGTAAAGGACCCTGGGTTCATCTTCTTTTTCTCCACAGACCTTAACTGAAGAATGAGAGAAACTGAATCAGAATATTATGGTAAACATGTTAATAAGGTTCCATACAGCTTATGTGTTACGGGTTTTGTTGCACTTCTGAAAAAAGAAACATTAAATGTCAGGGATATTTCTAAATGCAGGCTTATAAGGTGATATTTAACGGTAAACAGTATGATAGTTATTGGCAACTGATAATGTGAGTCCTATAGCAATCTGTTAATTAAGATTCCACCCACATTTCTAGTTTAAACTCTGCCATAAAAATATGCTCTGTACTATAATCTGGAACACAGATTTTAGCACAGCAGTGCTTTTTGTTTGTTTAGTTTTTAATTCCAAAAAATCGTTCAGCCATTTTATAGCTGAGAAAGGCAAAGAGTAAGCTAGAAGTTTCCAAGCCCTCAGTTATGATCCTACACAACTCATCTGAACTCAAGATTAATGCTTGCAGATGCAATAACTCAATCCCATTCCCATGGCATTTGACAGCTTAGAGCCCAGCATTTAGTCAGCAGGTACTGGAGGGGTTTGCTGGTGCCAATGTCTATCAAACTTGATTCATAACCTGCCTTACTCCTCTGAGCATGTGCAGGCCAGAAAGATGTCATTATTTATGACCTAATCTTCCTGTGCTCCCCGTGATGGAGCGTGCACCATTTGGCTGTGTTAGCACTTACTGCAAAGCTCTCCTCAGTACAACTCTGGTATGAGCACAACCATGCAACTAGAATTTTCTGGCTCACATCTGATTAATGCAGAGCACAGGAGAAGGTAGTTTGTGGCCATTTATATGTGATTGTGTAGATAGAACCTGAGGAGAAAATTCTGGGCCAAACTGGCTCGTGACCTGTTGGAAGGGCTACATTGAAATGAGCAACCCGATTTCCATTTTTACATGTCTGATGTTGAAACCAAGCACCCTAGGGACTGAAAAATGAGCTTGTATCTGGGTCAAGATCCTGGCTAACTAGGTCACCGCCATGACTGTGCCACCTGCAGTCAGCTTTGCTCCCAGGGGAAGAGCAAGTGCCATATGTAACACACACAATGTCGGACATGCTTCCAACACTGCTAACAAAGGAAACACAACTTCTTTCCCTGACTCAGTCAGCTGCTGGCTTAACAGCCCTTCCCTCTCTGAGGAGAGAGCACCAGTGCTGGTGGAGACACACAGTGGTACGGAGTAAAGAATGGATCCTTGGTAAAATCAACCCAGAGGTGAGGGGGAAAAAAGGGACAAAAATCCCTCCCAAATAGTTTTAGCCTGCTGTGTTTCCCAATCTTACTCCCTTTTAACTGCATCAACACTTATGGCCTCATCCACCAGCAAGATCTGATGCCAGTCCAGTGGGAGATCAAAGCAGAGGAGAGTGCAGAGTAATCTGCTGTAGCAGCACTGCTGGCTGGAGGTACCTTAATGTACAGGGATCTATGGCTCAAAAATTCATGTGTGATGGTTTAGTGATGACCAGCATCACTCTGTAGTCTGCTGTGTTTGTTTGAGAACTCAGTTTTTGACTCAGGCTATGACCAATGCATAATAGCATAAGATCTGATTGACTTCATGAACCTTTGATCTGGTTTGACTTCAGCTTCTTTCTTTGAAGCTTAATAAGAGGTTTTATGTCCCTTTCACACAATTGTATCTAAATTTACATTAGTTTTACTGTTATTATGTGACTACCAAATCAATAATATAATCTTTTTTCAGTATTTACTTAGCATAATAAAACCTGGAAAATTACCTAAAAAACCAAATGAAAAACATTCCCCAAGCACAAATGGAATTAAAAGACTAAAAAATCCATACTCCCAGTTCCTCTCACTTTATGTAAACATTAGCCTGGGCTTCTCTAAAGCACTCAGTACTGTTTTAGCTCAATTCCCCAAGCTCAGGACCTGTCCACATAAACACCCCTGGCCTTTTCATGACAACAGGAGGGCAACTGTGTGAAACTTTCCTAAATGCCCTACTCTACAGCAGGTCACAGGCTCGCTTCTCCCCCCATTTTCTTCATTTACCTAAAAGGTACCTTCCCCTCAGCCTACTGAATACATCCAGATCATACAGGAGGCAAGACACCAGCATAAATGTTGATTATTATTATTACTGTTGAAAAATAATCACTATGTTTCCAAAATTAGGTTCCACATTAATGTCTTCCTGTGGTGCCCTTTATATTACATCATAGAGATTTAATCTGCAACTAGTCTTTCTTGCTTCTGTGGGATTATTTTATCACACTAATGTTCCTCTAATAGACAGTATTTTTGGCACATGAAATGATGAGTGTGTATTGTAAACCAATTAGGCTTTATTTTTAAAAGAAACTGTGAAACTAGGCTATGGAAAAACATCTTGAAGCACTGAGAAATGCTTGAATTTCTTGATAGTTCCTGCCATCAGAAACTGTGTTGTTTAGCCAATCTACTAAACAATTTGAGCTGTTTTATTTTTAGATTATATGGGTCCTCTGCTAAAATTTTTCCTGTTCTGTAGAACTAATTGCCATCCCATACACTATTGTACATACCTTGATTTAAAATCAAAAATTAGATTTATTCAGTGATTCTTTCTAAAAGAGCAAGAGACAAAGACATGCATGCCCTCTAACTAATATTGTTCTGTGGAAAATTTCATTTTAGCCACCGTCATATTTTAAAGAGTTAATTTCCATTTTGACTGTGTTTTATTAATAGGCCACTGGAAGCTTATAAACACTTCAAGGCTTTTAAGATTTTGTTTTTGCAAAAATGATTAATTAGGCAGTGTTATGGATTATGATGCCCTCTTTTCCATGCTTTCCAGACTTCTTGCTTGTTGTCCTATAGCTCCAAACACAAAAGTATTTTTTCCCTGTGTGTTCTAAAAGGAAGTGTGTTCTTTATAAAGGACATATTGCAAATTGAAAAGCTGTCATTCACACAGTCAGGTTGTCCTGTGTTTTATATCATAAATAACGGCTCTACACTTCCTAAAGACTAGTTAAGATCTTGTGCAAGACCCCAGACTATCAGCTGCAGAGACTGACAAGCTTAAAGCTAGCAGAGACAGTGGTAATCATCAAGACTGATTTCCCACACAATACAGACCATATACATTCTCTCACTATTCCTTCCAAAGGAGACAATTTTTCTTCCTGGAGCGTAAGAGCTATTTTATCTCTTAGACAGCAAAGGGATGGTGTCACCTTCTACTGTGCCAACTCATTTTTTGATGAAACAATGTCTGAATAGTTCCTTTACTTAGTAATTCTTAGAATCTTTATGGATCATGTGAACTGAAGCTGATTAAATCTTGAAACAGGTATGTCTACTGGAGGTTATCAATTTCAGTTCTTAATTAATATAGCCAGTGTGTCCCAGCCCTTCAAACACAAACATAGCTTTCCTACTGTCTTCCTGAGAATATCACAGTGAGTGAGTGGATTTATTCCCAGGAATATTCATGATTTTCTCAGTGCACTGACACTGCAGAGAAATTACACTTTTGACTTAATTGCAAATTCCTACATCAGAAACCTGATAGAACAGGCTTGCTCTACTCTGCTGGGAGGGCATCCCTGGGTTGCAACAAAACTGTTTTACAAATGCAGGCAAGAAGACAAGTGATATACCAGGAACTGTACATTGATGTTGCCTATCCACAGGGTGGTGTGATGACCAAGTGCATTCAGGAACCCTGGGGCTTCTTTGCTGATGAGGCACCAGCAGAAAGATGTGGTAATCATGAAGAATCACATTTTGGCCTGGCCTGTCCATCCATGTAAGAGAAGCATGGTAAGGAGGTAGAGAAACCTCTTATTCCCTCGGGGATTTTTCTTGCTACAGGAGACCAGCAATCTATGTCTTGTGCAGTAAACAGGCAGACAGGGGGGCCATTCCTCTTGTCCCTGATATAGTAGCAAGCTCAACTGAGCTTGCATGAACAAGAAAATAGAAGAGCCTAGAAGGCAAAAATGACCTATCTCCTCTGTAGTCTAGGGCTGGGGGTGGAGGGGGTTGCCATGACCTATAGTCTGGCATGCACTTTTCACGCGGAGCTGGACAGACATGAAGCCTGTCCTCCAGGGACACTGGGAGATGGAATTCTTATCTGCCGTGAATAGTTAGCATGGAAACCATTTACTTTGTTTCATGGCTAAAATGCAGCAGCTATGCCTGCCATCACTCTGTTAGAATCTGACATAGCAATTCTTAATCATGCTTTGGCTTTTCTTTTTGCTTTCCATCCTTGTTCTTGGAGGGATTGGCACAGCTGATGAATTCTGCCTTGCATGAAATTCAGAGAAGAGCATCAAGCCCATGTTTCAGACAGGAGAGACAGAGCATGCTGACCAAGAGCATGCAGACATGCAGCACAGTTTGCCTATTCCTAAACTGACAGAAGGAGCTGCTCCAGTTCTCCCAGTGCACTGGCAAATCACTGCTCTCACAGTAGAACCTAATGCTCCTTCAGGCTCCTTCAGCTGCTCACAGGAAACCTCCCCAGCCCATTTCAGCTCAGACAAGTGGGCCCTGCTTGAGAGGGTGATGAGTAAATCTCTGCTACCCCATCTGGATTCAAGCACATTCCTGAAAGCAGCTCGGGCTGCTTTGCCTCTGGCAAGGATGGGTAGCTAGGAGGCAGGGTCAGGCTGATAACCTCTGCATCTGGCACTGTTGCTGCAGCTAGAAAAAGGATGCATGCTCACACAGTGGTTTGCCCAGGGTCAGACTGTAGCATAAAGAGACTTACAGTTGCTTTAGTTAATAAGCAGAAGATGAGCACAGGGAAGGCAGGAAAAAGTGCACAGCAGAAGTTCTACAGTGCAGCTGGAAAAAGAGAAGAAGCAAGGGAGGCAAAGGGGAATAACAGTTTAGTAGAATAAAGTCCTTTATTCAATTTTAGAAGAAAGCACATTTTCTGTCATTCTTCACTTTTTGCAACAAAGTCTGTATACAAACAACTCCTAGCTTCATGAGGCAGCAACCAAAAAATTCTTCTCCAAAACTGTTAGACAGTGATAATTAAAGCTGCTTTTGAAGAGACTGGACTGCTTGACAAGGAGAGAGCATTATGCAGCACTCTGCACTCCCTCTGCATCATACAGACTTTCTTTTGCAATGAACTCACTCCAAATGAAAGTTAAATCACATCAGACAAACACATAATGAGCTTGTGCTGCAATGTTTAATAAGTTAATCAAGTATGTTAATGATATATACTTACAAGAAAGGACTTTGACTCAAAATCAAGTCAGGAAACAACAAAGGCTACTAATAAGAACAGCTATGCATCGACAAAGTCCAGATGAATATGAGATAATTTGAGCATCAAAAAGAGAGCAGAGAAACTGGTAATAGATGGAGCTATGAAGAAGAGCTGAATTTCATAGCATACCCAATTACAAAAGTCATTACTGATGGGACTAGCAAAACAATGTGTCTATACAGGATATGAGTGGAACTCAGTGGATTAAATTGTCTAAATCTGTACCACATTTCATATTTATTTATAAAAGTGGCTTTATATGTGGAATCTGAATCCCAGACTCTTGGAACATCTGGAAAGTCTCAGGTTTTTGGTTGGTTCATTAGAAACTAAGGCAGTGGTGAATTTTAGGGTTTCAAACAATATTTCCCCCTTTACTACATAAAGCATGCTTGGAGTAATTTGGCTTGAGGTTTCTGTTTTTCTGGTCAATTCTTATGACTTTAAAAACAAAATTACTGGAGTAGAATCATCTAATTGTGGAAGCCCCCATTTTAGACAACATGATTGGTTGACCCTGGCTGGATGCCAGATACCCACCAAGGCCAATCTATCACTCCCCTCCTCAGCTGGGAGAGGAAGAGAAAATATAATGAGAGGCTCATGGCTCAAGATAATGACAGACAGAGACCACTCACCAACTGTCATCACTGGTGAGAGAGATTCAGCTTGGAGAAATTAAGTGAATTTGCTACCAATCAAAGCAGGGGAGAATAATGAGAGGTAAAACCAAATCTTAGAACACCAAGAGTCACTACCAGGGTCACTGATGAGCTCAGCCTCAGCCAGCAGTGGGTTTATCTTGGAGCCAGCTTACATTGGCTCTGTTGGGCATGGGGAAATTCCTACGAGCTCCTCAGAGAAGCTCCCCTTGTAGACCTCCCACTACCAACAACTGGCCATGCAAACCCAATACAGCGAAAAAATGTTATCCTCTCTTGATCTCAAAACCATGAGACACATTTAAAGGGTCAAAAATGAAGGAAGACTAAGTGTATCCCACCTGGGATTTAGCTACACGTCTTTCACTGAAGAGAATTTTGTTTCCACTTCCTTTAGAGAGGAAAATTATTGGTCCAGATGCAGAAATATTTCTTGTAGTTCTAGCCCTAGCTTGAACCAAACCTGAACAAAACATGTCTGAGCTCAGATACACACCTACTATACTGTATTAATCCATTTATTTGGGTGCATTTTTGTTCATCTTCCCATATTCAAATCCTTCTTGACCCCTCAAGGATGTGTAATGTCTATTAATTATTATTTAGTGTCTATTTGGTTGACTCTGGTGCACCCACTTTGCTTGAAGGAAAGTTCCCTGGGGCCAGATATAACTAGGCCTTAAAAGTATATTTAAAGTATCTGGGTTCTCTTTCTTTAAAATCTTTTGTTTCCTTGAATTTTCTTAGGTTTATTCTCAGTGGTAATAATTCAAACTTAGAATTCAGTGATACTCAGCCATTTCAAATCCCTTTCATCATACATGTTTATTTTCTTGTAGAACTACATGTATTTTTTTTCTTTTAATTTAGTATCCTGGTTTTGTTTTTCAGTATTTGTCCATAAATATCCATTAAACATCCTGTCCCAAAATGGAGGCTGTTCTTAAGCAACGTGCTCTTGGGTATCTGAGCTTTGTGATTGGTTAACTGAATGGTAGAGACTGTTTCTGCTCCCTCCGTTGGAGGGCAGAAGTGTTGCAATTTAGATAGTAAGGAGTAAGAGAGGTCTTTGGACACCAAGCATTTTCTGTGCTTGAGTGCCTAACACTCCAAAGGACTGATGTATTTTTCAAGGTGAACACTTTTTAGCAAAGTGTGATAGTGAGCTAGCTAATGTTTTATGTCTGAAATTCAACTTTACTTGTATTAGGGACTGCACTAATAGCTTAATCAGAAGTCTAAACATTTTGCTGAAGGATGAAAGACATTGTGACAGTGCTTGAATGGTTAATGTTTTTCTCTTGTAAACTTCATAAACCAGATGTTAAAACCACTTGGATCTATCTGTGATGACTCTTGTGAACTCGTTATGTGTAATTGGCAGTGGCTTTCAAACCATAGCATCACCAAACGCCACTGAAGACCAGTGGCCAGCAGGATAGAACATCAGATGCCTCTAAAAGGTTTTTGTTGGGCTGCTTTGACAGCCAAAATGCAGCATGCCTCAGACCCTGGCAGAAAGGGAGACTGTAAACGACTGCATAAAGGAACAGAAGATTTCACAGTGCTGCTTCTCTCTTCCTTTGTTTCTTTCCTGCTCTCATCTCAAGGGCTACTTTCACTTGGTCCTTCTGACTGCTACAGTTTTGCCTCCCATTTCCTCTCTCATCAGTTTTTCTGCTTTTTAGAGTAAAACACAGACACCAGGTAGCAAGAAGATGTTTTGTGCACTGCAGTAAATATCTTTTTCCTTCAGGGTTAACCTCATTGCACACACTAAAGTTTTCCCATATAGTTCTTGGCTTTTTTTTTTCTCTACACTGAAAAGCTAAGCTTTAAAGTGCATTTTCCTCTCAGCTCTTGCAGCAGGAAAAAAAAAAAAAAAGAAAGCAGCTGTGCCACAGTTTTACTTTTTAAATTTCTTCTAATTGTTGGACAGACTATTTTTTCCCACTACAGCAGACTGTTTGTCTATGCCTGGCTAAGAAATAATGGGAAATAATAATAAAGCAGTTAACACATTGAATAGTTGTGTGAGGCACGCACTTCATCCCAAGTCTTTTCTGCTCTTCGTATGCTCCTGTTCAGTCCCTGTTATTGTTCGCTCAGCATTTTATAATGACAGGCACATAAACATTATAGAATCATGCAGCTGGAGCATTCCTGAATGCAAATTACCTCGCACAGGAAAGTGTGTAGCACACACAGTATCTGAAGATAAAGAGCCAGATAATGAACATGGAGAGTCTTTGGATGTGAGTAGAATTACACTCATTTACAGCAGCTAAGGAATTGCTTATGCATATACCTCAATAAGCAGGTGAAAACCAGCTTGTCCTGTTCATAATTGGAATCTTTCTTGACACAGTTCCTCTCCCCAGCCCCTCAAAATTAGGTGCAAATTTCCCCCCTTCCCTCAAGATTGAAATGCTGGGGCTTGAGGAATTTGACTTGTACATGATTTAGGTATAAAATGGTTTTAAGTGCATGGACATGTCAATCCAGCCCAAAGGTTAAATTTCCTCAGGGAGAGAAATCTCTAGTCTTGTCCCTTTCCTTGAACTGAAATGTCCTCCAGATAAAATGCCAGACAGTTCAGGAGGCAAGGAGCAGATTTAGAAAATTGTAATGAAGGGGAAAAGATAGGCTCTTTGGCAAGGAGCTGATGCAGTGTAGCTACCAGAGAAAGCAAGTCAATTGAGCTATGTTGACAGAAACTGAGTCCTTCCCAGTAATTCCTCTCTCCTTGTCCTTTACAAAATCTAAAAGGGTTTATTGTATCCCCATGACAACTAATAGGAGCAGACCTAAAATTAATTGAATATACACAGTCCTTTCACAGAGAAAATGAGTTTTGCACCAAAACCTCACAAACAGTTACTGTTTTGGATATGGCAAATTATAGTAACAAATATTATAGAGAGAATAGGTTGGGCTAAAGTTCTAATACATTAATTTTACTTGCACCAAATGTGTGCTTTGTTTTAATTACTGCTTTGTGAAAAAGTCCAGCTGCCTCACACACCATACAAGCTTTAAGGAGGGATTTGTAGTGTTTCTTGCTCTTCCATTTTCCTCATGGAAAATGTTGATCTGTTCACCTGAAGAGCCATTTGGGTTCTGAATCAAGGCAAGGAAGGAACAAAGAATACTCCTGCCTTACATCTTGAGTGGCTGTTTACGCTTCAACAGGAACAGACTAAATCAAAATGACACTTTCTGATACTTTCTGTTATGCAAATTGTTCCACAAGGGGTAATGCCAGCACACAATGTGGTCCAAAGACCCACAGAAAAAGACTTGCACAGAAATTAAATGTGAGCTGAATGAAAGGCTGCTGTTAATTCCTAGGGCCAAGGGCTAAATGTCTTCATTTTGCAGCATGTGGAGGAACGCTCAGGAACAAGGCAACCACTTAGAGCAAAACACAGCCTTCACATAAACCTTTAAAGACTTTGCACAGGAACTTGGAATTCTTCTGTACTGAATACCAACAGTATTATCATCCTGGGCTCATTGTGACAGCAATGAAAAGCATGTTGTGCACAAGCTAACACACAATAGGTTCTTCTGCATGTTGGGAAACATGATATCTGTCACAATAACCCACCCCCCATGCATGCCCACATCCTATTTTATTTTCGTAAGTTTTTTCAAAAAAACATTAATTCATCCATAGATCCATAGTTTAAGAGGGATTTTGCATGTAAACAAACCAGAATTAAGTTCAGAAACTACCTGGTAGTACACACAACCAGTATCCAAGTAATATCTCATCTATCCAAAAATGTAGCAGAAGACTAATTAGAAAAATATTTTAAAAGCTTTTCAAAACATAATCATCAGCACTGTATAAATACAATTCAGTCATGCATTCCTCAACCTGACTTGAAAACCTGCCTGAAGGTTCAGCTGGACCATTGCTATTCCTCCCCCAAACAGACCTGAGATAAAAGTGAGCTAGGGAAAAAAAGGGAAGGCCTATGCAATTGTGCTCTTGAATGTCTGGCTAAGTTTCTTGGTAACATGACATCAGTGGGTTGAATATGTTGGGTTTAAATTCCTTGAGCGGTCGCTAAGCAAAAAGTGCAGAAAGGTCAGGGTAGCACAAAACTAATACTGGTTCTATTACTACTTTTCATCCTTATTAGCTCCCTAGCAGGAGGAAACTGCCACCTCCATCTCAGTGAAGAGCAAGAGAGGAGCAGGGCATCTTTCTGAGCTTGTCCTCCATGACACATTCATAATTTTGGTTTATTTCAGAAGACTCCTTCAGTTATACTACACTAGACACAGAAGTAGGGTACCTTAACAAGGAGCTGGAAAAGAGAGGGAAGAAGGAAGGAAGACACCTACACTGATACAGTTAAAATGGCGAAATCCCCTTTATTCTGTTGTGCACATTTCTTATATATGATAAAATAGTTTACATTCCAATCCTGACTAAGATTCTGCCTAATTGGCCCATTATTTTAACCTGTCTCTAAAACACTCTATTATTGGTATATTTTGCAGAAACATAGATTAGACTATTTTCAGCTGCGTCACAGACTCAGCCTTTACAGGCCTCTACAGGCCTCAATTAGGCCACAGTTTGGACAAGGCTGGATTGCCCAATTTCAGCAGAGGCACTCCCTGTTCCCGCTCAAGGAGGAATTCGTCTACAAGACACCAATACTCCTTCGCTGACTCTTGGGGTGAACCATGTGTTATCACAGAATTATAGAATTGTTTAGGTTGGAAAAGACTTTTAAGATCATGAAGTCCAACTTTTAACCCACTGCTTCCCAGTCCACCACTAAACCATGTCCCCAAGTGACACATTACACACCTTTTAAATATCACCAGAGATGGTGACTCAACTACTTCCCTGGGAAGCCTGTTCCAATGCTTGATAACATTTTTGGTGAAGGAATTTTTCGTAATATTTAATCTAAACCTTCCCTGGTGCAACTTGAGGCCATTTTTCCTCTTCCTATAGCTTGTTCCCCAGGAGCAGAGCAACCCATACCTCAGTACAAATTCCTTTCAGGTAGCTGTAGAGAGCAATAAGATCTCCCCTGACCTTCCCTCCTGAACTCCTTTTTTACCAAGCAGCTTTCCAGACACTGCCCCCAGCGTCCAGCGCAGCATGGGGTTGTTGTGACCCCAGGGCAGGGTCTCGTTGAACCTCAGGGCATGGATCTGTTCTGTCCAGATCCCTCTGTAGATCCTTCCTGCTCCCCAACAGATCAACCCTCCTGTCCAGCTCAGTGTCATCTACAAACTGATTGCAGGTACACTTCATCCTCTTGGCCAGATCATTGATAAAGATATTCAACAGGATTGGCCCCAACTGAGCCCTGGGAAACTGACTGACTGCCAGCTGGATGTAACTCCATTCACCACCTCTCTGGGCCTGGCCATCCAAACGGTTTTATACGCAGAAAAAAATACTCATAAAATCCATGAGCAACCAGTTTCTTCAGGACAATGTTGTGGAAAATGTTGACAAAGCCTTTACTAAAGTCCAGGTAGACAACATTCACAGCTTTTCCTTCATCCATTGAATGTGCAAATGAAAAGTGCATTTATTTCCAGTTCTATAAGGTCAGCAGAGAAAGACGTTATTAAAAAAATTTTTTGAAGAGTGGTATGAAAATCATGGCATGTTTCAGGATTTTGCTCTGGTTCTGTTAACATTTATGCACAAATCGTGGGTGATAAACAATAGTAATCATGTCTAAGATGAGGAACTGATCATAGGGAGAGTAGCAAAGCCCATTGCAAGATCAAAGATGATGTCCTCTCATCCTTGGGGAACTTTGAGGAATGAGAAGTCAGAAATGTGAACATGGGCTTTTCCTCCTGGGTGCCATCAAATTCCTGTTCTGTTTCACTTGATTGAATACAATGCCCACCAGGAACTTCCTATGATTCTGTCTAATCAGGGGAAAACACAGTGAAAGATGTGACTAGCCATCTGTAGGGAACAGTTTCTGGGCTACAGGCAGGAGTACACATTTGCCTCGCTATAAACTAATTCAGTCCAGGGATTCATCACCCTTCCTGAGGACCTGCTTCAAAATTCACTGTGATGGATTATATATGCCATTACCAAAAGCATCTGAGAACATGTCTCTGTGGGCTACATTTATCAGCACAAATACAGATATTCTTTGTTAAAATTGATCTTATACCCAGTCTAGGTAGAAGTAAGGGTGATTGCTGCAGCCTCTTGGGTTCTTAGAGGTTTTCATATTGGGATTGCTCAGGAACGAAAGTTCTGTTGTCTTTATTATCATTGGTGGTGGCATTGTTTTCTTTTTTTCTTAATTTTTTTTTTTCCAGCTGAGAAGGGAGGCATAGGCCAGTGACAATAGATGTCCAATGACACCAAATGTGAAATGAGCCCAACTCAATCAATCACATAATGCTTGATGACTGTTCCAGATGCTGGAAAAAACAGGAGGAAAGGATATACTACACACTGTGGAGAAATAAAAAGAAGAAAAGAGAGGAAAGAAGCCCAATAGGTGCAGAGAATAGGCTGAATTCAAGGGAAGGTGGTCTTACTGTGACATAGTTGGGTAACAGAAAAGGTTATGATTGACTGGAAGATTAAGTGATTTGCTGATGTTCTCAAGCAGCAGCTTTTCACATAAAGCAGAGGTTTCTGTTTATCCTGTTCTTTGTGCTGGGGATACAGGTGTCTGCTTTGTCAGCATGTGAAATATTACTGCAACACAGCACACAATAAGACTCAAGAAAACTTTTAAGACATGGGTGCAACAGTAAAGAGCTACATTTTTTACCATGTATTCAAAATCTTTGACATCAGCAACATCTTATGATGTGGCACATGTGACAATTTTCTACCCAAGTACAGTCATCTCTTTCTGTTTTAAGCCTCTGAAACAGGACTGGGAGATGTAGCAACTTGTAGAATCCCAGAAGTGAGTTTATGAATGATGCATGAAACAAAATCTACCACCTCCTGACGCACAAAGGGAATATCAGACAGAGTTGTGAAACCACTGCTGGGCTGGGGTGCTTGATGTGATATTCAGCTCAGACAAAGCTAGTGAAGTCCACCAAGCACATTATTTTCAAAGTGTATATGCAAAAGTACAATGAGAAAAAAGAGATAATCATATTAGGTTGTTTGTACAGTGGGTTTTTTTCCCTTTTCCTCCCTTTCTCTTGCTACCATTCTCTTTCCCTAAGCAATTTTCTTCATGGATTGGGCAAGAGTAAAGACTGTTTTCATCACTCCTTTTATAGATTCTTTAGAAACTTGTTGTAGTGAAATATGCCTAATATATTTTCAAGGAAGATGTTTCACTTAAAAACAGTGTTCTGTGACCTTTTTAATAATTAAATATCTTCTCATATTGCACATACTAGTAAATGGATGTAAGAAGCACTGGAAGTTATTTCTGTGGTGTAAAAAAAACTTCTATATTGTCCCCAGATTATTCTAACTTTTCAGATGACTAAATAAAAAACAGTGGCAGTTACCAAACCAGTTCTTATGTGTATGTATCTAAAACATGGGGGAGGGGGGGGGAGGGGGTTCTTAAATGATTACCAAATAAGAATGCAAAGCCTAATGAAGTCAAAAGGTCAAAAAATGTCTTTCAATGCCGCAATGATCTTATACATCACTTGGAGTTTTAAATGTTATGTTACAGAAACCTTATTTACAAAACAGCAATGAAGGTAGAAAATACACTTGAAAAAATTTTCTTTACTGTTCTACATTTCAGCATAGTCAATATTTAGTTGCTAAAACCTCTTTTTTTGTTAACAGGCATTTGTAATAGCCTTTAACTGAATTTCTTGTGCCAATGGAGAGATGAGTATGAGGATCAATGCAGCTGTCAGTACCAGCAAAGATGACAAATCAGCAGGCAAAATAAGTCACCTTCCTACTCCTATGAAAAAGCCAAACACGGTATTTTCTTGACGCTGATGCACCATCAAACATTCCACATCACTGTAATCGGAAAAAAAACCTTTGGCTCCCTGTTTCCTACAACTCCATACTGATGATCTTCAGAATGTAAGTGTTAAGACTGACTATTTTCTCCAGCATTTTGTTAAGATGTAGGGTTTAAAAGACTTTTTTCTTTTATTGGATTTACAAAACAAATAGAGACAAAAAAAGTACAGGTTTTAGAGTTCTCTTATAAACTCTTGTATGAAGCATCACCTTAAAAAAAAAAAGCTAAAAACAATTTAGATACATTTGCTCATAGCTTAATCTAATTTTGCTAATTGACTAGATCACTTGAGAGGAAAGTACTGACAGAGATGTGACACACATCAGCAGGAAGAGAGTTGACAAATCCTATGGAACAGGCACAAGAAAGAAAACCACTCATTGTTTTCCCATGAATATAGGTTCGGATGGCTGACTGGAATAGCATATAATGCAATATCTTCATTATTGTCCCTTTGAGCAATCAAGGGAGTTACAATTTTTAATATATACTTATTATTTGAAGGGATTTGTGGGTCTCCCTTGAGGTATGCTACTGAGGAGCAAGAGATGGTTTGTGAAAAAGAGTAGAATTGAAGATTTCTGTCGTTTATTGATTATCTGCAAAAGTTCTTGCTTCTGCACACAGTATTCAATTTTTAAATGACAGCACTGGCTGTCATTTAAATACTTTTTGTCTTTAGATAATTTTCTAGAAAGACTATATGTAAAATCAAAATATTTTAAGGGTCTATTTATGGGGACATTCTTGATGTATTCATTATATCAACCTGGAAGATTTGGGTCCATTCAATAAGTATTAGTGTGTGAAAATGTTTGAAGAGTTTATTGAGGATGGTATTGTTTGAGAAGCAGAAATGAAATACTGCAATGTAGTATTTACATGCATTATTTCCAAGATCTCATTTCTGCTGTACAGTGCAGAATACAATGAGTGAATCTAACAGTGGTCAGGTAGAGCTGTGCCTGGAAATAAATTACATTCGAGATAAAAATGGTACATTGCAGTGCAGGATTATATCTGAAGACTGGTCCTTCAGTGGGGGCTTGGTGCCTATTTGTTTTTCTGAAGTTTTTCCAGGGAAGACCTGCTCATTCCTTTCACTGTGGAATGCCTATCACATTTGAAGTACTGAACAAACATGATTTTAATTCAGAGAAGTGAGGGCAGGTCAAAAGACAATCTGAAGGCAGAAAACCTGGGGGCAGCTCCTACATCATAAAGTTCACAGAATGCTTCTCCAAGTCTGCTTTTACTTCCAGGGAGAAGTAGGAGAAGTAAAAAAAAGCAGAAGTCCAGCACCCAAACTCAGGCCCTGGGTAAAGTACATATTCCCCTGGAGTGATGTGAACTGCATCTTCAGCAGCCCCACATTTAACACATCTGACACAAAATAGCAAACCAAGATAGCTCCTTCCGACTAGTGTTGTCAGTGGTCAGGACAGAAGAAAGGAGAAGGTGGTGAGATAAAGACAAAAAAAGGTGAGAACAATTAACCTCTGACATAGAATATAATATATTCTGGTCATTGCCAGCTTAATTGAGAACAGAAGCTGCATCAGAAATATGCTCTAACATGCATAAGCTTTGCAAGGTTCATTTGCAAAATGCCACATATTTGCATTATCCGAGAGTAATTTGCGTTTCTGTTCCCCAGTCATTTTCAGACAGGTGAATGCTAATAAAGCTCCCCAGGTAACGAAATATTAAGAGGATTTAGAATGTGGAAAACCACTTAATGTGGTTAAGGGTAACCACAATAAAGTGCAGGTCATCTAGTGGAGTTTAAAGGAGGATGCAATTCTCATTGTGTCTTAGGAAAACTTCAGTCATGAGGCCTTCCAGTGACAGGCACACAGTATGCTGTCTTGAAGCCTGGAGACCAAAGTCGTCTTTCTAGATCCATCAGTTGTTTCATTTTCTTGGGCATGTTGTTTTGCTATTTATCCTGGGGATAGGAAAAATGTCTGCACACAGACTGATTCTGCATCTCAGAAAAAGCATAAGCTCTACAAAGTACCTCGCTGACAGACACAAAACACACTTCAGTGAGCAGGGAAGAATGGGTGGTTTGGTTACAGTAAATAGGAGCTGGCAGTAAATGGGTAATATTTAGTTAGGTCTATCTGCAGATTCCTCATCCCCAAAATGGAGCCATTGGAACTTCACTCCATTGTCATACAGCTTCACATCATGGGGGTAAATGTTTGGAATCGCTTAAATTCTCCATATTAATAGAGTGACCTGCCATCTGCTGCTCTGCCCACGCTTATGGTCTGTTGCTCCATAGTTAAACATCCATTCACAAGAGAGGAATGTTTGTGTGGCAGGCAGCTAGGACTCTATTGTATAGGTCTTTACAAACATTGCACTGTTTTCACAGGCATTTTGAGCTCTGTCTCTAAACACATGGTTTGCCTGTGTGGTTGTGTTTCTCAGGTTTTTTTACCTCAAAGATAACAGATCTCAAAGCTTAGTGAGTATTTTCGAAATTTAGAGATACACATGCACACATATATAATATTTTAATATAGATTTATATGCATATATATATGTATAAAAGTACAATTACAGAGAGATGGAATGAATATCAATTTTTGGAATTAAATTCTGATGTAATTGAGTCTGGAGAGAAATTTTCGTGGCAATTAAATATTATTTTTGCTGACAAGACTGCCTTGGGAAGTTCCTCAGCACTGCCCTGACCCAGATGCTGCCCCTCTGCTGCAGTTTGCTGTCTCCTTGATGGAGGCAATGCAATTGTTTGTGGAACACTCTGTGTCTCAGACCCTTGATACAATCCAGGGCAAAAAGAAAAACAGCAGGAAAAAAAAGGCTTTTGTTCTTGTTGGGTTTTTTTGCTTGTTTGCTTTTCAACACAGATCTCCCTAATCTGGTCCATGAAATGATCCCACAAGCAGTTGTGCTGGCACATCTGAATGAGTGTGGGAGCAAGCATAAAGGTCCCAAGGGCGGTGGAGGAAGGGCAGCTCATTTTGCCACCAAGGAACACGTACCATGTAACTAATCCCAACAGCTCTCAGCAACAATGAACCAGAACTTCAAATCTTCTAAACCATTACTATATTTGATTCATGTATTTGATTCTAAATATTCTAGGTGTGGGGGTGTATTTTAAAAAATATTCTCTTTTGGTTTTTCACTAAAGCGTACTGACAAGAGACTATTCATTTCTTCTAAAAGAGTGTCAGACAGTGAAATGCAGCTTTAAGCTAAAGGATTTTTTTTTAATGTAACATCTTTCTTGCCAGTGAAATAAACAACCAGCATGTATTTCCATTTGGTGCTCAGTTCTTCCTCATATTTCAGTCAGCTCTTGTACATTATTACGTGAATTCTGTTGTTACAGTTAAATGTATACAGGTCACTAGGTGTTTGTTCCTCAATGAAGCAATTTTTTCCCCTAGAATAAATAATTGTGGGCATTTTATTTATGCAAAACTGAGTACTGAACACGCTCATGCAGGTCCAGCAAATAATATAAGTGTATGCTTAACCTCAGGGGTATAATTTCTGCTGCATTCATCAGGGACAATATTTACCTGCTGAGAGCAAAGCATGGGTCTTACTGAATTATGGCCAGTGTGCTCAGAACTTCCCAAAACTGAGTTCATAGCTAATTGAAGTTAACTATATGTGCTTCAGCAGGAGTTAGTCACCTGAATACCGTTGGAGATCTGTTCCTAAGGACTCTTAGGAATCCTACTGTTCACTTTTTCTCAGTCATGTTTTACTGCAGTGTATACACAGCTGCATGCTATTTATGCTTCCAGAACTATCCTTTTAACAGTTCTAAATTGGTTTCCTTATCATTTATGGTGTCTCTGTAATTTTTTTTCTAGTATGAAAGCAAACAGGTGCCTCTGTCTAACCTTCTTTGTTCTAGTCAGTACTGGATATATTTATGCTATGTCATAATTTATTTTCCCCTTTCTAAAGCATTCATCTTTATAATCACCATGCACACAGGAGACATCTTGCTATTCTTCTGATACTTTTTTTTTCTTGTCGTTCTCCGGATCCATTTGCTTTACTCTTTTTGAGGTGCTGTGCCCAGAATTGTAAGCAGTATTCAAGGTGAATGTAACTCTCAGTTTACATTATGACACATTCTTAGTGGCATTCCTTTACTTTCTTAAGATAGACTTGTTTGTTTTATTTGAATCTCAGCTTCCATCAACAGGTGGTTTTCATCAAGGAGACTGTGATGAAGGCTTCTTTACATTTTTTCTGCCACATGGAACTCATAAGTCTTCCTGCAGTTCAGTATTTTGCTGTCAATTTGCTTCCATTCAAATTCCTTGACTTCTAACATTTTGTCTTTGTTTTGGGTTTACCTGTCTCTTTCTCAGGGCCTTCTCAACCCAAAGATTCAAACATGGAGAAACAATGGTACTCATGCACACAATAAATCGTGGCTGAATTACCATTTAATTTATCCTTCCTTCAACTGTTCCCCAGCACAGTTTAGGACATTCTCCACACAGCCATCCAGCTAAGGTGGCAGTCCCATTGAATGTATAGATGGGCAATTCCTCTTCCCCTTCCAGGCCTACAAATGCACATGAATAAGCAAGAAAAGAAGCAGAAGTCCTACATATACAGATCTCCACATTCCCAGGATGCAACTTTTTGTTGTTTCAGTGGAGGGGCTCCATTGTCCAGAGATTGGCATAGTCTGTATTCTTAACACAGTTCATTCTTTTTTTCTGTACTATGCTATTCTGCATTGTTCACAAGCTTTGCTTCATCTTCCTTTGCTTCTTTATGCAAACATTTATGAATTTGCTGCACCCTTCTAGTCAAGGAGATGGGGGTTTTTTAATTTATTTTGCAAGTCAACCCCTCCCTGGGCTGAAAACAAACTGTTTACTACAGCCTATGCTGCTGACAACTTCCCAATTTCTTTTTCTCATCCCACAACTGCATAGCTGCCTTTATGGTCTCCCAAGGGACATTGTCAGGAAATCTACAGCAGGTGGGAGAGCTCATGTGTCATCTCCTACAAATGAAGGCTGAGAGCCTACTTGCCCAAGCTCAGGCATAGATAAGAACCCTAAAATTAGCTGGGCATTTGGTGGCAGCAGCTGTATGTAGCAATGCACTGCAAAATGAAGAAACAGATGGCATTGCAGAAAACATGGATGTTGTGTTTATTGTCTGACAAGAGGCCTCTCTACCTCCTTCCTCTAACACCTTCACAGAGCATTTGGGGGATAAAATGGGATTCCCTTTCTGCTTACCTTTCTACTGCTTCTGTAGTCAGCTCCTCTGCAACTTCCCTCCATTCAGAGTTGGTAGCTGATCATTCCTACCACTCCTCTTCTGCTTTTGACTTTTTTATATTAGAGCCTTCTTCTTTATATCTTTTGCATGATTCTCACTTCACATGGTAGCAATAAACATAAAAATATGGTTCATAGAGCATGTTGACATTCATGAGGAGGGCAAGTGTACATATTAGCATTTCCTTCAAAGCCATCAAAGGAAAAGTTTTAAATATTTATACCAAAGGATATGCATGGATGTAGGTTCTGCAAAAAAGAAAAAAAAAATGCCAGTATACATAGAAGAAAGCTTTGGGGGTTTTGTTTTTAGTTTTTTTTGTTTGTTTTTGTTTTAGTTTTTGTTTTTGTTTGGTTGGTTTGGTTTAGGGGTTTTTTTGTGTAGGTTTTTGTTTGTTTGTTTGTTTTGGGTTTTTTGTTGTTGTTGTTGTTGTTGTTTTTCTTTTCAGAGGATAACCAGAAATGGGAGACCAGTAAGATTTTGACAAAGTTCTGGCAAAATTTCCAATTACTTCTTTCAAACCCAAGGAATTTTTTTACAGTTTAGTTGAATTTTAGGGACATTAAGTTCAAAGAGATTTCCTGAGCACAAGTTCCCTGAGCTCTGTCATCTACAGATGGTTCCAGACCTCAGATACCCAGTGATTTTCTTAGTGAAGCAGTAGTGTTACACCACACTTCTTGGGGAGCAGGAGGAAATAAAAAAAATTGAAAAATTGACTAATAAAACTACAAATTTCAGAGGAGGTTAAGTGAAAGTATCAGTGTGTCTCAAGGTGTAAGAAGGTGTAGTATCCACAGAGGTGTGTTCCATGGCCTCCAGAACATGTGGGAACAGATTGCTGTTTCAAACACCCCAGATCAGCTCATCCATCCCTACAGGAGGACGTGGCACAACCTGCAGGGAGACCAGTGCTACGCAGATGTTTACACCCAAGGCCTAACATGAACACACAAAACCAGAGCAAAACACCTATTGCTTCCAAACAGCTGGTGACCTTCCCTCAGCAGTACCATGGCCACCCCTCTCCTCAAGAAGCACATCAACAACTAAATCTTCTTCTCTTGGGCCTTCTGCACCTCCACTCTACTGCTCTATACCTTCCCATTCTCACCTCTCCTTTTATACTAGTCTTCTCCTCACCATCCCGAAGTGTCCCTCCATGGCATGGTTTTATGACATCGCTCTGGCCTTTGATTTTGCTTTGTCGGCGCTGATACAGCTCTCGCAGTCTGGCAGACATATTCTTCTTGCAAAAGAGCTGCTTCACAGCTTCATTTACCCTCTTCCCTTTGAAGTCCTCCTCTCTGTGAAGGGCAGAAGTTAACTAGGTCTACCCATGAGGGACCCACCCTGGAACAAGGATCCTCAGAAACAACCTGGCAGGAAAATGAGTGGGAGACAGAGGGCAGCAGACGAGCATTACTCTTTGCTTCTCCCACCTCCAGCACTGCCCATTGCTTCGCAAAGGTCAGAAGAGACTGCAAATGAATGATTTACCCATGTGTTTGTAAGTCCTCAAATTCTTTTAATACTTTCCACTGTAAGTTTTTGGTTTTGGCAATGAACTAAATAAAATTTTCTCACCTGAGTCTGCTTTGCCCAGACGCCCTCTAAATTAATTCTGCCCATGGGACAGAAGTCTACTTCAAAGAGAGAGGGTGCATTCTTATGCTCCATGACACAGCTTTCCCTAAATACTTTTACCCTATAATAGCAACAGATGTAAGCCCTGTGCACTAGCAATCTAGATGACAAACTTGTGTTCACATACTCCTGACAAACACCAGCCACAAAATCCCCAGGCATTCACCAGCCTGCTGAACATTGTTGTGACCTTCACTCTGACATGGGATAGAGTGGCTGGGGGCAGAAAGGAGTTGCTGATCTGTGATTGCTTTTGAGGCAGTGAATCATAGTCATGTTATCCCAGAACAACAGGACTGCGTAGCTTCCAAATCACTGAAAATTTCCATTTCAGCCCATGTGTGGAATTGTTTGACCTGTTTTGATAAGAGCTTCTACCTATCTTTCATCAACTGAAAATAGCTGAACTGCAATCTGTAGACACTTTGCAGTCATCTCTACCTTTTCTACAATCTTTTCTTGTTAATTAAAATCTGAAAATGAGATTTACATTACATTATAGGATTTTCAGCCTACAAGTATTGTCATGTGTGTTTGCAAACCAGCATGTTTACAGTGGTGAGGCATTGTTTTCTTGTGGCAAGAAACTCTATCAGAATTTGGGGCACCAATTTTTAAGCGTTTTCTTTTTGTTTAATTTTGGAGAAAAATCAAGGACTGTTGCTTCACAGGAGGTGTTAGGGGTGATGCTGTTTGCTTGTGTTTCTGCAGCTACAAAGTAAAAATTTACATAGTTCCCAACTTCTGTCAGGGTAAACAATGAATGGAGAAGAAATATACTAGAATTTATAAGTATAGGCATACCTTAAGGAATTGGATATCAAGGTATAAATGTTTTCTGTTCCTTAGGAAAAAATATTGTTGCAATCACAAGCTGCAGGAAATCACAGTTCTTCTGAAACTTAAAAGAAATCCACTTTTTGGCTATAAAATATGTATTATTCATTTTGCCCAGGTTAACTTTATTTTTCTTTTAAAGGAGCCTTGACACTTTAAACTGGCATTTGTGAATTGTGTAAATCTTTGCAATATTAACCAAGTGACAAGTTGGCTTCAGAAAATGAGAAATATGACCTGTGGAGTAGCCCATTAAAACAGAAGCATGAGTTAGGATTCAGTCTATTTACAAGCACTAAACAAGGTGCTCAGATATCTTTGCACTGCACTTTATCCCAGTGCCACAATAGTTCTTGGGCTATATATAAATTACTTTCTTTCCCCCCATCTCTTTCCTAAGAAATTAATTTTACATTTAGTAGTACTAAGTAAAAATTTCCTGAGGATAATCACTTAAATATAAAATTGAATTAGGTCTGGCCATGTTCTAACCCACTTTGCCTTTGTCTTTCATATGCCTCTAAGCAAGTAAATTTTGCTAACATAAGTGCTGAATAAAAGTTTTGGAATTCACAGTGGAGACAGCATATTTTAGGACATTCAATGTTGTTTACACAGAGAGTGTCTGACCTTCCAAAATCCTTTCACACGTCTTTAGTGCAGAGACCAGGCGATGATTCAGGAAATGTTTTGGCCACACCTTCTGATAACTGGGAGTGCAGATGCAGGCATATCAGAGTGGTAAGTGTTCATTGCAAAGTTAATTTGGAGAATTAGCATCGGGAAAGATGAGCAGAAAAAGCAGCCAGGTTGAAAAGCCAGAGCATATCACTGTCTCTACTGCTGATGCACTTGTGTTACTGCTTCTGTATCTCATATTACTGTTAATTAAGGCTGCAGGAAATGGGGCTGTTCCATCACTGTGAAATACTGGAGAACCTGTCCACCTTTTTGAACAAACTGCTGGAATATAGTCAGCAATTTAGTGTTTTAGAATGGGCACTCTAGATGTTTCCCAAAAAGGGCACTATTTCTGCACCAAGAATATAGTTAAAGGATGGGAAAATGTCATGGACTCCAATGAATTCAGTTGCAGCCCTTTCTTTGTGGTAATAAAGCCATATCTCTCTCACATAAAAACATCTTTCTTTCCAACCATTACATGGATCTCTGCCTCCCTACAGAAACAGCAAAACAAAGTCACATAAGAAACTTTTCATGGTTGGGCATGACTGGTTTTGAGTGGGGCAACTGAAACAACACAAGGAGAAACTCAAATCCCTTTCTTTTTTTATTTTTTTGCCTAGAAACACTGCTCTGGAAAAAAATCAAGAGCTTGAAGCTGAATATTGACTGAAACCTACTTTGAACTATGAGCAGATGCCTTACCTGCCAGTGTTTCATTCTTTCAACCCTAAGAGCCATAGGAGTAGAAAGGTATATTACCTAAAAGATACCCAGCACTCTCATCCATTTTTACTTCTAACACAGAGCTCTGAGGCTCATGAACTTTGGCCAACATGAGAAGTCAAAAGCATCTCCTACTATACTAGCTGAAAAGAAGACATAAATGAGGATGGACAAAGGATGTCAGATATCAAATGGTAAGTGAGAGAAAAAAAGTAAGTGGGTGAAATTATCCACCCAAGCAGCTAAGACTAGAAGGATTCCTAGGGAAACACTGAACAAGCCAGGCAGAATATTTCAGTGCATACGAACACAAGAGAAAAAAATGTCCAGTGGAGAAAAATTGAAAATCTGAACTCACACTGTGAAGGAGAGTAGGATTAACAAAATTCATTCACCTTCAAACTTACAGAGTGTATAAAATGAATGTTCCAATCAAAACATTAGAAGATTGTTGCACTCAGATGAAAACTCTGCACTTGGTAATCATGTGTTCCCAACAGCTGGCAAAAGAAGGCAAGGTATCTGATTACTTTGTAACAGCCTTTCAAATATCTTTCATATTGATGTTGGAACATCCTGCAGAAAGAATAATTTCTAATAGATTTACAAATTATTTTAAAAATGAGGTGAGTAAGGCACAAACTAGAGCAGCAGTAATCTCCATAAAGTGCGTGGAGGCACAACAGGCAAAGGGAAATCTGTGCATGGCACAAGAACAAATGCAAAGGCTGACATAAGATTGTACAGTAAGCTCTGTTTAAATGGAAATTGTGTGATAGCAGATCAAGGAAACAAATGCATACTTGTATTCAAGAAAGAGAATGAGCTTAGGCAAAAGTCCCCAACAAATCTCAGAGCTGTGAGCAGCTAACAAAATCCTCCTAGATGACAGCTTTGAAGAAAAACAATTTTACAGGAAAGGTACTGGGCTGAGCCTCAGGAGGTTGGTGTCCCCATTGCTACACTGCTGCACGTGTTCTCTGGGACTCTGGAGGAGAAAAAAAGATTCAGCAAAGCTTTCTTTTATAGAATGGCAAGAATAGTTCCCTTTCCTGACATCCTTTGCCTTATGTATTTATGAGGTATGAACAACTCTGCATTCTCTCTCAGCGAAACCTGCCAGGATTTACCGTGAAAAACAGCATTCAAGAGACCCCTTATAGAAGAAAGCGTGTACCAAGAGGACTGTTCTGAAAACCTGCAGATTCAGAAGAAGAATATCAGGCCATGAATACCACTTACACAGAGAATGTCTTTCATGAAATTGCAGGGAGGCTAAACCCACTCACTTCTTTTCGTGTCAGTCTAGGTACTTTTATGCTCTACAGATTCTCAGCAGGCAAATCTTGCAATCAAAATGGGGTTTCTTGAAGTCCATTGGCACACATTTAACCAAAGAGACCTCTAATGGTGCCTTTGACCTTCCTGTGAGTGGACTGAAAGATATCCCAAGGTTCATTCCAACCCAACCGATTCAATGACTATTGTACTTTGAAATGTCCCAATTAACGACAAGATTTCTGTCCAGAGCATGGCACAATTAGAGTCTGATCTTATGATATGGTCTGAGACAAATAGCATACCACTGTGAAATTAGCAGGTCCAGCTCCACTCATGAATATCTCCATACATCCTGCTCCTAGCCCTGCTCTCCCACTGCTCACTTTGAGATGACTTTGATACTCATGTAAGTCACGCAGCAAGATATAGCAGCCCAATCAGATGGCAAAAAAGGACAAGACAAAGCACTTTCATTTGAGATCAAATAAGCCATTGCAATGGAATCAGGAGAGAAAGTTGATGGCTGTGGTGAGAGATGGGTAGGGGAAAAGGGGAGGATGGAGAAAGGAGGAGTCAGAAGAAAAGTTACTACAGTTTCCCCCTTTAGTCACTGGTGAACTTGTACATCAGCTTGGCCATATTGTGAAAATGTATCCTAAAAACCAGTTAATTTAGCTCTACAATTAATCTCAAAATTATCCCACTCTACTCATATCCTATCAAGATGTTGTTTGCAGTGAGCAAGGGTTTTTGAACCTCACCAGAACTCCACTCAGGAATTAAGCAATAGTCATAGTGGTGACAATGACACAGGACAGAAAAAGCTGTTGCTCTTGTGTGCTATATGATGGCCTGTGGTTGCACACAGGCTGAGAAAGTCTGAGAGGCCTGCAGCTCTTCCCAGGCTTGGCCTGGGGGGGTTGCAGAGGCCTGAGAAAGGCAACTTCTCTCAGACTGTGCTGTGTGAGAAAAACTTTTCAAAGAATGTAAACAAGGTCAGCAGAGATTTGCACATGCAGTAGGTGTCCAGAGCTCCATGAGCTCCGTGGTGTTTCTCTTTCAGAGAACTGTTTTCCTCCTCTCACCAATCAATCATTTGTTTATTCTCATGAATCAATTATGTTCATCTTTGCAATCCTCTCTATATGACATGACAGCTCCTTCTTAATAAAATTTTTTCTAGCTCTCCAAGCCTTCTGAATTCATGAGTCAATGTGTTGCTGCGGACTCAGCAGTGACAATGGCACTGAAACAGGGTGAAAGTAAAGTTGGGAAAATGAGAATGGTAGGAAAAACCTAGTCTGAAGGGCTTGATCCTTTACAGCACAGTGTTATGAGTCAGGATGGAGGAGGACCAAAGCTTTCCATCCAAGGAAGGACTTCACTGTGCCTCCAAGACAGAGTTGGCTCCCAGTTTGTCAGCTGCAGAGGCAAACTGAAATATTGGGGCAGGGCAGAACAGACGGTGAGGCTGTGGAACAGGCAGGTGTTGGCACAGGGAAGCTAAGGCAGTTACCAGTGCCCCCTCTCCTCTGCTGCCTTCTTTCCTGCTAGACAAACTAGCAAAGTAACTCTTCTTTCCATTGCCTATTACTTCTCACCAGAGGCAGATTGATTTTCACACCCCCTAGTTCAGCCAATGATGCTGCAGGACAATGATCAGCCCTTTCTGAGGGGCTTGCTTTGCTGCCCATTACAGGCAGTTGTTGGTTTTATTTTTCCCCAAAGCCAGTCCTGCTACCAAATCTATTCCTACCGAGAAGTCTAAATTCGAAGAGGAAAGTATACACCTACTCACACTACAAATTCTGCTAGGTTTTCCATTATCAATGTCCTCACTGATGATGTCCTCATTCCCTGAATATACACAGTGCTCCTAATTATACACTTTCCTCTCTGATTTATTCTGAATGGAGCAACATGATGACTGCAGTGCAATGCTCTGTAACCTCCTAACAGGATATGTCTTTCTTCATATGTTTTTCTTCATATGTTTTTCTATAACGTGTCTGTTGCAGAGAAACAATTTAGTGTGCATATGTATCTTTGATTCCCAAGACTATGCAGCAAAAAAAGCCAACCCCAAAATGCACTACAAGGGCCATAAATGGAAAATGAAAAGTTTTTGATGCAGGCAAAATTATACATTGAGGCAAAATCTCAGGATAATCTAGAGCTGCTCATGATTAGTGGTACAAAAATATCAGTGATAATGGACATGCAGCTTGCTGTGTAGCAATGGCTTTGTGAAAAAAATACTATTTAGGGACAGTCAAACTGGAGATACAAAAGACTGTAAGAAGTGACTGCATAGCCAGGAAGCATCTTTCCAGACAGAATAATCCCAGAGCTGAAAATATACACTTTATATTATTAAGGAGAATTTAATCCAAAAGACTGAAAATTACTCACTGCACAATAACAGGGATGGATTTAGATCACCATGCTTTCCTCTAAATTTGACCTTCCTCACACCTTACAAGCATTCAAGGCCAGGTTTTCAAAGTGAATATCTTCTAAAGGGTTGCTGTTACCACTATGCTGAAGTGGCATCAGGAGCTGGTTCCTCTGTGCTCTTGGATGGAGAAACACATTCGTCTCCTAGGGCTACCTAGAAGTGGAAAGGACTTGCTGTTCCCATTGTCTGAGCGAATGAAGTATAGCCTGAAGGAGACTGCATGGTTTAGGAACCTAAAGAGAAAAGAAGTTTTGAAGATACCTCTTGATCATATCTGGTAGCTGTGGGGCCAGTAGAACTTAGTACCAGAAAAGGACTACGTTTTAGGGCAATGAAGGGTAGCTGACTAGGGAAAAGTGAATTGAAAAAAACAAGCTGCAAAACCAGCCTGATTCACACTAGGACTGTGCGTAAGTTGTGTGCACTGCTGACTCTAACCGTGTCTGAAAATAAAATTGTCTCCATTCTGGTCGCTTTAATGTGCAAACCTTTCTTCAGCAGAATTATCAGTTTCTCAGCTACCACAGGCTACTTGCTTTATTTTCTTCACTGTTTGCAAATGGCAACAGTTAGTGCTAACACAAAAGAACAGCCCTGTGGGCAACATCACCGTAGCCTTGCAAAGCTGCAGCAGATGAGTTGGGACTTTTGCCACGGGATGGCAAACTGGTGCCTCTGCTTGCCTGCCCTGCCCTCCAGCTGCTCACAGCAAAGCCTCAGAGAACATTCCTGTCCCTCAATGGTACCCACTTCACAGTCCTACATGTTTGTCTGATCCACCAGAGAGGAAAGTTTGGAAAGATTGATGGAGAGGACTGGCATGGCAACACATGGCCCTTTCTATTTTAGGGTGAAAGCCTCTGGTGGAAGGGAGACAGTAACAGCTGGGGCAGCAATGCCTTCTGCGGCCAAAAGGGTTTTCACACTGAATGAGTGAGCTAAACTTGTTTGGGATACAATGACAAGGTTGCTGCTTGAGCAAGTCACTCCTTCAAGAAGAGATATGCAGTTCATTCTTGCCGAGAAAAACCACTAATGTGACTTTTCAAAGTTTTTCCCTCCTATAAGGTCAACTCAGAGAAGAGTTCAGCAAGTCCACAGTTGTATTTCTTTTCTCTGGATGAATGGGTACCCTAAATTGTTAGTAAGGTGCAGTTTAAGAGAGTTGGTAATAGACTTGCCAAAGTCTTCTCTGTAGAATCGATATTAGCTTGTACTCATAATAGCATTTCAAACCATCATGTACTGAAGTCCTGACCATATGGGCCAGGAAATGGCAATGTGATTAGCATTTCTTCTCTGCTGTCCCCCAGTATGCTACCCTGTGGCTATTACAGCCATTTATTTTGCATTCTGTCTCCCCTGTGATATTGACAATAAACAGAAAACAGAGCACTTGGTAATAACTTCTCCAAAGGAAAAAGAAATAAAACAAACAAACAAACAACCCTCAGCAAAAAAGCATTATGTAGACACACTCAGTAGGAGTTTCCAAGATGGTTTGCAGCATCTACCCAGGCATCAATGCCAAACAAAATTATCTGAGTGGTAGAAATAGGTCCCCAAACAGCTGCCACCAGCTGTAGCAGGCCAAGATAGAAATAATGAAAAGAAGATTTTTTTCCCTGTGTATTACAAGAAATGGAAGCAGAAATACATGAAGTATCTGGATCTTCTAAAGACTCTTTTGTTACACATAATCTTTATAGAAATTTACATATGTCACCATCTGCTGGCACCCTCCATTACTGCATCTCAATATTATGTTACTCTATAAGAAGATGATTCATAAAATTTCAATGACTGTATTTAGAAAAGAGTGGATTGAAGATGTCAGTGTAATGAAAATGGCCAAACTGGGGTGAAACCACCAGAGCCTGAGATTAGTTTGCAAAGGTTCAGCCCATATTTTCCCCGGGAGAACCATACAAGAGGTTTTAGAAAGCTATGCCTGAGAATGGGAAAAGGGATTTCCATGCAGTGTTACTTGCTTCAGAATGATAGAGGGATTTGTTTGATTGCTTGTTATGGATGAGAGAAAGAAGGTCTACAGGCAACCAGGGATGAAGAAACATTTTAATCAGTTTGCTGTCCAGTCTTTTGGACCCTATCTTTTGCCTTTCCATCCTTTTTGCTTTACATCTGCCTGAGTAAACTCCAATCCTGCAGTTACTAATTTCAAGGGGTTTTTTTACAGGAATCTTCTTTAGTTTCTTTTGAAGGATGACTGGAATCTCTACCTTGTAACTCTTTTAGTAAATCTGTTGGTAAATCTGCCTAGTAATGTTTTCTTTGTCCAGAGACAAAATTCTTCACATGGATCAGTCTAATGCTCACAGGCTAACATTGTGTAATGGTGAATCCAGGGAGCTTTACAGGTTTAATATAAAATAATCTTCCATAAATTACTCTCTGAGTGAAAACATCATGTAAAAAAAATTTAAACCTGCCACTTGACAGATTTGTTCACTTGCATACATGGCTTTGATATGTCCATCTACCTCAAAGCTTCTTTTCAAACCAAAAAAGTTGCATTTTAAATTGCAGGGAAGTGATGGGGCACCCAGTGAGGACCAGTTGAGTAATATTTCTTTCCAGCTAAATTTACTCAAGTCTTAACTTCTAGGGGGCAATGGTGTTGGTCAAGGTGAATTTAGCTTGGAGAGAAACCGGAATGTTGTTTTCATTACGGTTTTTCTTTGGGATAGAAAACACTTCCCAGATCAAGAGAAGAAAACCAGTTTTTTTGACAATGAACACCAGACACCGGAGAAGCATGAAAATAAAATGAACAGCAGAACGGAAATCTCAGAGGACAAAATGTCAAAAATACACCACAATTGCTTGGTTTTTTCATCCTTCTCATTACCTCTGAAATGAACAATAAGGTGTCTCTCAGTAATAAAAAAGGAGTTTGGGGAATATTTTTTGGTGAGGGTGGTTTTGATGGAATTTCCATCCTCACACTCCAGGCTTGAACTCAGCTTCTAAAAACTGAAACTTCAAATCATCACTTTACTTTAATCATCAGTTTAAACAGTAATCTATTAGTCTTTGTCCAGGTTTCATTGTATTTATTTTACATGATTTGTGTTACTTGACTTTTTTTTGTGTGTTTTTTTACATTCAGGGGACATGGTTTAAGCTTCTGATAAGATTTGAAGATAAGAGTTAAATTCTGTACTTTATTTTAAGGAACAAGTCACGTTTCAGAAACAGCTTTATCTAGAAAAGAATTTGAATTTTTCCATAGCTCATCATGTTTCTGTTGTATTCAGGCAAAATGTCACAATTTGGCATCTATAGGGGAGTTATTGTCAGTGACCTTTACACTACCTTGAAAAAGCAGTAGAAAGGGATTTTTTTTTCCCATTTGCTCAAGGAAAGAAGAAAGGAAACAACTCTGAACTCTTGCATTAGCAGTTGAATCTTTGCTCACTTCTAAACAACAGTCCTTGGCTAGAGTAGGTAACAAGCATTTCAGTCAAGAAAAAGAACCTAAATTAAAAGGGAAAAAAATAAGAGCTGAGAAAACTTTTGAATAAAGCTGCATTGTTTGTGGCATTAAAAGACACAGGTTTTTGCAAGTTCAAATATTTTGCTTTTTCTTCATGAGCCCCTCCACATAGGGCAACATAACTGTGAGTGCTGCACTGGTCAAATATTTTGCAAGTTCAAATATTTTGCTTTTTCTTCATGAGTCCCTCCACATAGGGCAACATAACTGTGAGTGCTGCACTGTTCAAAACCAAAATTAAGACCGGTTTGCACAGTGCTGTAGATTAAACAAGAGAAAATGTTAGGCAATTAAATGCTAATGATTCAAGCTGGGTGCTTATGTTTTGTATTACTTGCCTAATAATGTTAGCATTTAAATGGTCAGCTTTGAAGTTAACAAACAGCCCATTAAGATGCAACCAGGGAGTTGTGGGCTCTTTGGGTGCTATTGTTTCAGTCTGGCTAACTGCAGACTCAACAAAACAGCAGCGATGGGATTTACTTAGTGAAGACTATTTTTGCCATTGGAAGTGTTGGCTTTTTTTCTTTTTTTTTCTTCTTTTTGTGAAAGCTTGTATTATTGAGACCACAGCATGTGGGAAAAGTCTAAATCTACTCATTTTCTTCTGAGTCCTGGGATTTCTATTGTCCCTGCTGACCGCTTAAATACAAATCAGTTGGTTCCCAAGCTCTGTACAGTGATCATCTTGCTGCAGCCATCAAAATTTTACCAGATTGCTGAGCCTAAGCTGATGTTTCTGGACACTTGCAGGGGTTAATATAAAAATGTACTCCTGGCAGTAAAAGTTAAAGGATGTTCAGTGATGAAAATTGCATCACATAATGGAAGATCTACAAAGCAGCGGCTACTTAAAGGACAGAAATAAGATATAATTGTCAATGGAACAGAATATTATCCAGGATAATGGGCTCCTGCAGATGCAAGAACAGCAAGGCAAAGCCAAAGCATTTATGGAAAATAAATGGCATGGTGCAGCTCAGGTTTGTTCTTCTTCAAAGTGCACAACATTGATCCCATGGCAATGGTCTCTTATTCCGAATCATTGATGTAGACTTAATTATTTTATGTAATAGAGGTTGATGTGGGAGTTACTTACTGTGCCTCTGTAGACCTATTGCATTAGGAGTGCCTCTGAAGAGAAAAGCACTGTGGATTTCAGTGCCTGGATTTCATCAAGCGTTTTGTTATCCCTACTGTGACTGCTATTCCCAGTACTTTCCATGTGGTGTTAACCAAGGAGAGCTAGTTTTCTGCTGTCAAAAGGCAAGTGCTGTGACAGTTTCATGTTGCCTGGTGGCAACTGTAAATATTGACATTTTAGTCAACAACAATTGATGCAACACATTAAACTTAATGGGGCTTTTTCACTGAATTTAAAGTGAATAATTTCAGGCCCTGTTTGGTGCATTAGGAGGAACAGAACTGCTCTTAAACTGGCTTTGTTTTCTGATGTACTCAACATGATGTATAAATGCCAGAACAACCTCCTAGTAAAACTGTATTACTTCTTGGTTTTTGATCTTTTGTGGCCTACTAAAGGGCTTATTAAAAATACCACAAAAATAGGTACTGCTAGCTCTCAAATCTTAATTGAAGAAATAGGTGGTCTGGATGTTTAACAGAGACTTCTGTGTGTCAGAAATATGAAACAATGAGCTAGTTCTTAGTTAGAAACATAAACCAGGTGCACTAATTTAATGCATTTCAGTTACTCACTTGTGATCTCCATGGTCATGATGTAATTTCTGTAACTTATCATGCTTTTTTTCTGAGAAATGTTAAATAGAACATAGCTATTTATTTTGGTTTACTGTTCTACCCTGGGTTAACTTAGGGAGACTAGCCTTTAAAGGATAATTCTACATATTGCCACCCACACATGACATGACCAGCAAAATGATGGTCATTTTAATGCTATGTGGGCTGTGTGTAGCTGTAAAAAAGAACACAGATTTCGTCTCCTGTGTTTTATGCAAAAACTGAATGCAAAATCTTAGCAGATTGTGTAAAAAAGAAAAAAAAAACACAGACAAAAAAAATCCAGAATACCATAATGATATAGGTAAAGGGAGATCAATAGTATGATTAAAGTACCAGGATCCCACTGGGTTTTTTCCAAGTGTCTATAGCCGTTATAGTGAACGCCTGATGATTTTTCAACTAGCACAGTTTTAATTGGGTAGGTGTCTGAGGGAGTTATGCTTTTCCTTCTGATGTCTTTTTTTAATTTTTTTTCTTTTCACAATGGCATTAACAGCATACGGTCAGTTCTGTCACCTTGTGCGAGGACAGTCAACAAAGCACCCACCTCTGTCAAATCTTTCCAGAAGATCATAGTGGAGATTATGCCATCTGCATCTTGAATTTAGCCTAAATTGCTCCTAGAGAGGCTGATGACCACTTTTTAGTGCAATCTCTTTATTTTTTGCCGTATATGATGTTTTTGTCTAACACTTGAGAATATGTGTGCATTCATTCTGAACAACTTGGCAGGCCTCTTATATTTACTTTAATTTTTCTGGCACTGTAAATGACCACTGTATGGATGTCATAAGTAATGTAGATTACTGCAGTTTTTCCATATCCTTTTTATTATGTGTTGCAGCATTTTCTAATGGCAGTCACAATCTGGGGTCTGTCCAAGAAAGACAAGTTATAAACTAGCTGTGTCTGTCTGTCTTCTAAAATCATGGGGAAGCTGGTAACTACTGCACTGGCTTCTGTAACACTTTCTCATGACCATACCTCACTCTCAGGTTCTCTGTCCCAAAGATGCAAATTCTTTGTTTTGCAGGATCTTGATGAGGGGACTGAAAAAGCTTCTTGAGGAGCTACAGACCACCAGAGTATATCTATTTTTCTTAGCACTCTTCCCAGAGACATAATTTTCAATGCACTCCAATGCTGACACATTTATCCACTGAATGACTAGTGTACTCTACACCTCCTCTTCAAGTCTTTTCTCCTGTGCCAGAATATCAGACTGTAGGATTTACACAGCTGCTAGGAAGAAGTGATGAAACAACATTCCAAGGAGCAGCTTTCAGGTGGGAAGGTATAAGCAGCCTGTGAGAGTGTGGCTGTATGGCATGCACAAGTTTCTCTTGCTAAATTTGCTGTTGAACACACTCACAGATGTACCTACTTGATGATGATGTCATACTGTAGAGAATTTACAATGCTTTTCTGAAAAGAGGCCTTATAGTCCTTCCTATGGCTGAAAGTCCTGCCTTGAGCATGTCCCAGGCTTTCTCCAAGGTTAGTCCTTTATTTCCACCTTGACGTGGTAAGGGGATAATTTGCTTACGATATCTGAAGGTTCTTCAGATCTCCCTATAAAGTCTCTCTGTGCCATTATTTCTGTATGCTGCACTTACCTGGCCACCTGAGTTTGCCACTGTCACAAGGGACAGCAGTCCTGATTCCTTCCATGTAGAATTTCAGCAGTGTTCATGACAGAGTGGGTCCTGCATTGCAAAGCTTAAGCCAACTGTCTTCAAGCCAAGAAAGCCAGTCTAGGATAGTATGGCTCTGCACCAGTCCCAGGACTGAGCTGCTCAATATTCAGACCTTGAAGAATGACCAGCACTGCTTATGGTGGATACAGAGACTTTGCTTCCAGAACAGTTAACGCACGACCCGCAAATATAACCCAACCATTCTCTGACAGCCACTGACTGCCCACTCTCAAGGTATAGATAAAAAACTATATATAGCCATCTCTTAATTTGCCTTATGCTATGCAAGGAGAGAAAAAACAATTCATATACAGTCAGAATATGCCAAAAATGTTGTCACCAAACCTCTACTAGTCATGAATTTAAAATAAAAAAGGCAACTACTAAAATATTGGTTTCTATGTTTTGTGTTTTACTCAAGGTAGAAAAATGATTCTAAAATTCATCTGATGTTTTAGAGTTTACCTAATCTTAACAGAAAACTAGGTGTGCTTCAGTTTTAGTTGAAACCCAAAGAGATGTCAATATGTATCCATGTATCCACAAAACACAATTTAAAAAATGCAAATTAAGCACTTCAAAATGTTACTTTCTAAAGTAAAGTTATTTTATATCAGCCTAGTTGTATTCTCACTGGAAGCAATAGAATGGTTGGCATTGGTGTTAGTAGAAATGGCTTAGTAGGTCTAACAGTTGCAGCACTGTGTATCACAGGTTAAAATGAGCTCAGAAAGCAGAAAATTGGAATTTCACATGCCACTCTCACCCTCTGCTTCTTCAGATAACTAACTCTTCATCGCTTTCTACCTGGATGTCATTCAGTGCTTTCACTTTTTTGTCCAGGTGTCTCCTGGTTCCACCACCTCTCTTTGCTGACCTCTACCATTAACAGATTTGCAATATCTTTATGCAAGACGGCTGGCTCCCAAGATCTCGTTCATTTGGGATCACCAGTCTCTGGAATTGAGTAATTAAGTTTTTAAAAAAGAAACCTCATGAACAGTTTTTTTATCAGCCTAGTAAGATGGAGGTAAAATGGGAGAGACAATGGGCCCACAGGAAACCCGAGGCCTTTGGAATACCTGTGGTGCTCATGTTAGAGGCACCTGCAGTGGAGGAGAGCCCCCCACTGTTAAAGTGTGATGGCTGAGTGGGAAACCAGCTGTGCCTGTGACATTAGAGCCCCTCTACAACTGAACAAACATATCAAAGGGCTGCATCAGATTGTGAAAAGCAGAACTACTTGAAGCAATTCACTCGCCTGCTGCCACTCTTTGATTGATACGAACAAGTCTTATCTTCAAAAATATATACAGCTAAAGTGAGTATTTCTAGAATAACTTCAGATTGCATCTTAGAAAGGAAGAAAATTTTGCCTCCTCCCTGTCCCTCCTCCTCCTCTTATGTTTCCTCCACTCTGGAATAGTCTTACGCATGGCTAAAACATATGCTAAGTGTGGGAGACAAAAAAAGGTACCTTCCAAATCTTCATGTCTTTGAGAGCAAAGCAGCTGTATATATCCCTGTTCTATAAAAGTATGAATTAGGGCTGAGGAACTACTACTCCAAAATCTTTTACCTTTCGACAGATCATTTTTGTTTGTGGTGGCTATGCTTGTCAGTAGCAGTTTGTCAAGCTTGGAACAGTATTTGATATTGGATGGAAGGACCACATTTTTTCTTTTAAAGAAGAGGAAATCCAGGAGGGGAATGACTGTCCATGCACACACAGCTGTGCATGTATTTTCAGTTTGACTCATCTCATCTTGCAACGACAGTCCTTGTTCAACAGCACGGATCTTGCACTCTACAAGGCAGAGTTGTGTACACTCATGGATGGAGCCCCTACCTCCATCAATCTCAGCATGGAGACTCAACTCTTGGTCCAGATATAGCAGCATTGCTAGTGGACAACACTTGCAGTATCAAAAAATTTCCTCCCACAAGGTACATTGAATGTGATTGGCTATACAGGGAGTGAATTCAGTCCTCTATTTTCTTAATAGGTATTGAATTAATTTGTAAGAGTGCTAAAAAATATTTTGGTTTGAAAAGCTGATTCTAACAAAGAAAAAGATTCTAAATATCAGGAGCTGAATACAAAAGCTTTAGGGTGAACAAAACAAGAGATCAATAGCTACAGGAAGACAGAAATGCAGCTGATTTTGATGAAGAAAAGAAGTCCCCTCTGAAAGAACAGCTGTATTTAAAAGTAATGAGGAAGAAAGTAGGCAACAAAATAAAGAGAACTGACTCTAGGTTAAGGACAATTCACACAGGTTGGCCAATCATATTCAACTGCTGTGCTGATGGTCTTTAAATAAAGGTCAGACAAAATTGTACCAAAATCCACAGGAGGATTATTAAAATGCTTATTTGAGACTGTGGGTTGCCTGTGGGAGACAGTGCTAGTTTCATTATATTTCTAACAGTGTTTAATTACTTTATTATTGCATTTGGAATTACTTTCTTAGAGAATTTTGTCTTTTGGTACTGTTCCATATTCTCTTCCATCTATTTCTTGCCAGAGCTGCAACAGAAACAAAATTTTTCTGAATTTAAATTCTATATCTCAATCTTTGCATCTTATCAAAGCTCTCAGGCCTCACCAATAAGTTCCCATGCAAGCAATCAATCAAAATATTACCCTCTGCCCCATTTGTCAATGCTCGTCTTCTGCCCCTAATATTGGAGCAACATGTTATGCACTCCATGCCCTTCAGAACCTGGTCATTCCAAGACTGATGATGAAATCATGGCTGTTTACCCTTTGGAAAGCTTAGTTATCAAGCACAAGGTGACAAAAATATTTATCTAGAGTGGTCTGCTGACCTTCTGCTCTCACAGAAGTTGGATAATTGGAAAACATGTGCAGTAATACAGTCTGTAGGGCTGCACAAGCAAGAGAAAACTGTGCAGCTCCTGAAAGTAACCTACAGAGAATGCAAAGCCCTTTTGGAGCAGGAACAGCATTGTTAGATATTGTAGTTTTCTCTGTAACACACAACAGTGCTTTAAGTCAGGGACACAAGCTTGCGAACAGTTTCCCAGCAGCTGAGAATGCTCAGTATCTCTTTGCTAAAATATCTCATCTCCTTACCCAGTGAAGGGAGAAGCTGAAACTTTCCAAAAGACAGTCCTGTACGTGACAGCAGTACATCCAAAAAACTTTTCCCCCCAGTCTTGCAGCTCACACCTGTCCAAGGCTTTGCAGCTGGACCATTTAAAGCCTTGAGATACAATTGAGATACAATTCTTTAGCCTTCCAGTACCTAAAGGGGCTACAAGAGAGCTGGAGAGGGACTTCTTACATGGGCAGATAGTTGTAGGGGAACAGAGAATGGCTTTAAATTGAAAGAGGATAGGTTTGGATTGTATATTTGGAAGAAATTCTTTACTGTGAGATTGGTGAGACACTGGTACAGGTTGCCCAGAGAAGCTGTCTCATCCCTGGAACTGTTCAAAGCCAGGTTGGATGGGGGTCTGAGCAACCCGTTCTAGTGAGAAGTGTCTCTGCCCATGGCAGAGGGGTAGAAGTAGATGCTCCTTAAGCTCCCTTCCAACACCAGCTGTTCTGTGATTCCATGATTCCATGATCCTATGATTCCATGATTCTATGAAGACATGAGCATAATGGCCATGTGAAAGGCTGAGGTTGGAAACGTTGCAATTAGGCTAAGCAGCTTAAAACACATTTTTGAGACTCAAAAGGGATCTGTGATTAGCCCACACAGGTCTACTGCAGAAATCTTTTTCTCAGGTTTTTTGGGCAGCCTTCAGCTCTCAGCCAGCACCTGGCTCCATCAGCCAGCTCAGTGCTGCATGCACCGAGGGGCTGGAAGACACCATTGAGCAGCTCCAGTCACTGCCCATCTGTCATGATAAAAACCAGAGGGAAGGACCACTCCATGAGAAACATGAAGTTAGCTGATGCCTTGCTGATAACCACCCTCCTATACCATTATGGTGTCCAATACCAGAGTGTCTACAGGATTTGAGCTTGTTTGATGTAGCATGTTGTTTCAGACAGCTCAGCCTTTTCTCTTGACGGTAAAGTTTTTGCCCTCTACAAGAAACAGACTGAACTATTCCTAAAAGTGGAAAAGCTAAGCTTGCCTTGAGGAAAGTCTTTGCTACCAAGGAAGATAAGATATTTTTTAGGAGTACTCATGTGGAAAGTGAACCTTGGTTTGTAGAGAAGAAATCAGATTCAAAAACAATTTACAATCGAACTACAAAGACCAAGTACCTTGATGTCCTGGAAGAGTTAGATGTTTAGTTCCAGCTGGTGTATGTATTGTAAGATCTAACTGGAACTTTCAAGACAAACATTCTCAGGATGTGAACAATCCAGTCTCCATTATCATTACTGTGAATTTAAGCTGAATTTTACACAGGACCTGAAATGGGAGCCATGTTGGGTCTTTGTACCACTCACTATCATATAAATATAGAAGGAGCCCAGCAACATATGGACCTACTTTAGGATTGAAACTAATCTGATTACTGTTCTTAAAGGCAAAAATTGATTTTGTAATATGTGAGTTCTGTAGGGAACATTTTCCACTTTTTTTTTTTTTTTTTGCAGAGAGTGTGCAAGTTGGTCTCTATCTTTCACAAAATGGTATTTGATATGAACTATTATTAGCTGAAAAAGAGAATCTGTTCAGTGAAACATGCTCATTTTCTGGTCCTTAACTGTCTCTGCTCCCTAGAAGCAACAATCCCACAGTAATTCAGAACACAGGCTCTGCTAATGCTATGCTTGGTGCACATATTTATCAATCTGATAATTATGCTTAAAATAAGGCAGGGAAATAAAAAAGGCTGACAGAGATAGAATTCTGATCAAATGCTGGAGGCAGATACAGTCCAGGTCTGCTAGCACAGAGTTTTACAAGAAAACAGAAAGATAAAAGGCAATTTTACATTTTATTCAGTGCTGTTTATTCAGCTCTTTTTCCCTAAGAATCGTTATCAATATTTTGAAGTTATTTACGCTTCCATTTCTGATGGAACTGGGCTTGGTCAGCAAATCTTTTCCAGAATATAGTATTCTTTCTTTTTTATATTTGCTCACAGATGTTTTAGGATGAGATATTGATTATCCTGCAAATGGACAAGAAAGCAGTTGCTTTTGAACCAGAGGGTTGTTTTCCTCATTACAGTTCTAAACCACTTGCTATTTTTTAAATCTATTCAATCTCCTGGTTATGTTTCATCAGCTTCCCTTCAGGGCTGTTTTTTCTAAGCCTCTCCTCTCTCAAATCCTAAAGGCTGCAGAATTCCTGGGATATTTCACTATTCTATTAATGCTGCACAGAGCTGAGAGAACTAAGGGGTAAGTGTCTGTGTTTCTTTCCATATGTGTTTGAAAAAGTTAATGATGCTGTGATACTGCCACTCAAATATTATTGGTGATATGTTTTTGTGATGGGCTGACCTTGACTAGCCACCAGGTGCTTACTCAGCTGCACTTTTGCTATCCCTCCTCAACAATGGGTGAGAAAATAAGACAGGGTCACGATACAGACAGGGAAATCACTCACCAATTACTGTCATGGGCAAAAGAGATTCAACCTGGGGAAAATGAATTTAATTTATTGCCAATTAGAGTAGGCTAGTGAGAAAAACAGACAAAACTAAAACACTTCCCCCCATCCCTCCTTCTTGCTAGGTTCAATTTTACTCCCTCACTCCTGACTCCTTTATTGGAGGAAATAAGGAGAGACGAATGGGGGATGGGAGTTGTGGTAAGTCAATAACATTTCATCTCTGCTGCTCCTTCCTCTGCCCTCTTCCCTTGCTCCATCATGGTGTCTCTCCCATGATGTACAGTTCTTTAAGAGCAGCTCCAGCATGGGTACCCCATGGGCAGCAGCTCCTTCCAGACTACATGCTCCTGGCAAGGGCTCCTTTCCACTGACTGCAGCTTCCTCCAGGGCATGTTCACCTGCTCCACCGTGGTCCTCCATGGGCTGCAGGAGGACAACCTGCTCCCTTACATCCTTCTCCAGAGGCTGCAGGAGAACCTCTGCTCCAGCATCTGGAACACCTCTTCCCCCTCCTTCCTCCCTCACCTTGGTGCCTGCAGGGCTGTGTTTTGCACATTTTTTGCACTCCACTTTCTCACACAGCTGCTGTACCATGTTTTCTCACTCTTTGTAAATATATTATCACAGAGATCCCACCGCTGTTGCTGAGGGGCTCAGGTCTGAGCAGCAGCATATCCTTTGTGGAGCCTGCTGGAAATGTCTCTGGCCCACATGGGGGCAACTCGTGGTTTCTTCTCAGAGAGAACACTCTTGCTACCAAAATCATGCAGCATAAACCAAATGCATTTTTTTAAGACTTCAAAAGAATATTTGGATTGGAATGGGGTGGGCATTCAAGGACACTTTTGAAAATCTTAGAAGTCTGATTTTTTTTGTCACTGATATCAAAATACTGTGAGATGAAAATTAAGAGAAAAGTAGAAGGTTAAGAACAAAAGCTAATACAAGTGTCTTTTTTTCTTGTTAAACCAAGAAGGATTGTCCTCCTGAATAGGTAATTCACAGCCCTACCAGTTTCTTAAAGATCTGTTTGTACTAGATACAGATAAAGCTGGAAGCTCATGAGTTTGAAAAGCAAAGGAAACATAGGGGACAGGGAAGTGAGGGCTGAAATATCAGAAGAACATATACATAATAGTAAATGGAGGCATTTTGTGCATCTTTGATCTCATAAGAAGATTTGTATCATCACAGAGGAAATATGAAACAGCACTAGTTTTCTGAAGTTTCTGAACTAGAAAATTCATTGTAAGCATTCCCTTATTTGAATTTTACAGACGATTTTTTTTTGTTTCCCAACTGCTGCAAACTTTTGTAATAGGCACCTCTATTTTTAAACGAAAATGTGTGAATGAAAAAAAATCTTAGCACCTTCAGGCTTTGGGTGGTGAGGCAAAAATTACTTTTAGCAGAAAAAAAGTTTGAACTAGGAAGAGATTTGACACCCAGAGGCTGCTGTTATAATAACCCACAAGTGTTGTAGCACAGTACCACATCATCTAATGTCATCATTCTCTTACATGGGAAGTCGTGGGCTCAACATTTGCCTCGTGGTAATAAACAGGAATATCAAGGTCCGTGAAGTTACATTTGTGTACATTTGTGTAAAAGCTGTGTCGTTAGAGGTCATCATTCAGAAAAATGATGAATCAGATCACAATATTCTTTAAAATGTTCTTGAAGGAGGCTTGAGGCATAGCATCTCCTACAATCAGTGTTTCCTAAAATGATCCCCTTAATGAATGACTGACAAAAGCACATGAAAGAAAAAGAATTTTGCATCTTATTACCTATTCTGTGATCTAGACTAGTAGTTTTCTATAGCAGTACTCGACCCCGTGCTTCTGGTCAGTGAGAGTGAAACACATTCCAACTCACAAATGGGGATAAAGCAGCTCAGCAGGGTGCAGCATGCAGGGCTGCTTCCTCCTGCCAAGGGCTGTCTCAGAGGGAGCACTCTGCCTTGCTTTACACCGATCACTGTGTGCAGCTTTACACCTCTTCCCTTTCCTTTTCACTGTTTATGGTGGGGCTGTAATTATCCCGACTATTTCACACCTCCTTTTCCTTCCTGAAAAGTGGCTGAACAGCTTCCAGGCTCTGGTAGGACCCTGTCTCCCCATCAAGCTGACACTCATACATCAAATCCTTTGACAGGACACTTTATAAAGACAAATGTTGGAAGAATTTGGAGAATTTGACAAGCAACACATGTTTGGGTTGGTTAAAATTTTTAGCCAACCAAAGCAAACTGAAAGCATTCACACCTGTTTTCCTCTTGTTTTCTGAGGTATGTTCCAGGCTGAGCTGCCCATGTAAGACAAAGACCAACCAGTGAACATAACACAGAGAGCAATAGGAATTATTTTTATCTTTCAAGGAAGGACATTCTCAGATAAAGAAGAAAACCAAGCAGGTGAAAATTCTGTTTTGCCTGAAGTGTTTTGAAGATGTGGAAAGGACTTTGTGTATTTAGTGCCCATGAGAGTCTGGAGGGGAAGTCAGTGGTGACTCCAAGGGTACACATCATTTTGGGGCTAGACGTGGTTACTATGTTGCTACTTCTACATCTTGCATCACTAAAATCTCACAGTGGGAGCCACTAATTGAATGGTACATATAAGTGATTTTTGTAAACACAAAGCAAGTGAAATAAATAAAATTCTTAGCTAGTATAAATTAGCTTAGCCTGAATGGTTTTAGCAGTTATGCAGAACTGGAGCAGGAGATCAGAGAATCTGCCCCAATATACAAAATATTAAGTACTATTAATTTATTAATAAATTAGTAAATATTAAATACATGTGCGGGTATGTGTGTGTGTGTTCACATCCATAAGACCATAATACAATAGCAGCATTCTGTTTTAATATTTTTAAAATATTAAGTTAAAATAAAATTTAAAATAATTTTAAATATTTTTAGATTTTTTAAACCTCAAAATGGATAAAGTTGATGATATTTTGAGGATATCAAGTTTTATTAAAAAAAAAGGAATTCTTGCAGTGTATGAAGCTCTATCTCATAATAGTCTTTCCTATTTAGGGCAAGTATTTTATGTGGCAGATCTTCAGAGCAGAACTGGAACAGGTCTCAGGTTGGGTGACACTGACATGGTTCTCTGAGAAGATGAGCCACTCAAAAGTAGTGTCATTAAAAAGAATGCACCATTTTCCGACACAACTGAATACAGGACTTTGCCTACTAAAAAACAGAAAAAAAGCACTCGCCCTGGAACTTTTCTCATTTCTCTCTGAACTCCAATAAAAGCCCCCATGATTCCTCCCTGCTACCAAATTATTTTTGGATTTTAAAACCTTACTTTTCCCTTTAGCCTCTGATGATTAACTTTCCCTGTAAACTGCTTTGTAATACTCTGCATGGAGGACAGTATATAAAAATAAATTGCATTGAGTTTGATCCAAACCTCATTTGACTCAAAATTACACTGAGGTTTTGGACTGCCTTTTTTTCTATCTCCACATTTCTAAGTCTGGCTGGCAAGCCAAATAATTTCTATTTGCTATCATAAAGGCTAAATAAAAGGGCAAACAACTCAATGCTTTTTCAATAAAATTCATGTTGTTATTTCAAAACATAGTTCTCCTTTGTCAGTCCCCACTCCCATATACTCATTCACACACAATGCCACTTGGGTTGCTCATGTCTTTGCATATTACAGTCTGCAGAAATTATGGAATAAGGTTCTGCCTCTTTTGGTAAACCTGATCGCTGAAGAAAGAGCAAGTCTGTTGGAAAATTAGCCTTTATTTACAACACTGACAACAGTGAAAAGATGCAGCTTCGTGCTATTGTGCTGAGGTTATTACCTTCCTAGTAGCAAATCTCAGGACACCCAATTAAAGTTAACTTGCAGTTTGCAACAAACAGCCCGTAAAGTTTGCTGGGAAGGAGCTGCCATATTGTCATTCAAAGTACTTTATATTAAACAGCACAAGACAGTGACAAAACATCTAATTATCTGATTACACTGCAAGAATAGTTTCTTACATGCACTGAATTTTGCATACCATCAACGAATACAAACTGTGTGCGTCAGTGACTCACATAAAGACAACAAAAAAATGAAAATAAGATAGGACAATGTGTCTCTGCTAATATTTATCGTTCCTAAACTGCAAGACAGTTTTGCAAATACTTCAAATTAACAGTGGTTGATTCTGGGGACGTCCAGCTCAGGAACAGAAGTTTGTTCTGTTCTGGTTTTGGCCCTGCACAAGATGCATTGTGGCCAGAGACTGGACAGTCTGGTGGCCACCAAGAGTAGAGCTGTGCACCAGCTGTTTGGCAAAGATGGTTCTCCATGGTGTCAAAAGAGTTTTCTAAGAGATGATGAAGTAAAATAATGCAGCCTTAGTCTTATTATTCCACATATGCCTGCCCCTGCCACTGTACAAGGAGCCTTTTGGAGGGCGGCTGGGGCTAATAAAAATATTCCTGTGGTGTGGAGGGTGGGGATTAGCAGCTGCTTCATGAAGAAGTTCTTGTGCATTTGCCCTTACCCTGGAAAGATCCCAGAAAAACCATCCAGGAGCCCTGGTGGAAACTCAGACAAAGGCAGTTAGAGAAAATGAATAAATTTCAGTTTTATGCCCAGGTTTACCCTACAGCTGCTCATTTTTCTGAGCAATTCAACAGGTGACAAAAGCAGAAGAGCATCAGCAAGGATGCTGCACTGTTTCCCATAGCTTTTCTGCTGGTTAGTCCCACCATGGTTGGGTTGCCAGCCGATTGCACAGATAACATATCTGGTACTGCATGTGCAAAACTAAACATGGGTAATGCACTCTTGCTTCTTTTACTACAGTTTGGGGCAAGACAGAGGGGAGAAAAGGGTTTCTTTTATATCTTATGAGAATAATGAATTCAGTAGAGGCAGTTTTTTACCGTGCCACTGCTTTACTGTGAGGATCTTCACATCAGCCATAACATAGTCCAACTTCTTCACAGTTCCAACTCTTTACACCATTAAACACAAATCATGGCCTCTAGAGACCCCCTTTTACAGAAGGGAGAAGCAATTTAGCCTCCATAACATATCAGTCTCCAGCTTGTCCTGAAAAGGCTGTCAATTGTGCTGAATTATGTATAAAATCAATTCGAGGTGCTGTCTGCCAAAGATAGGTTGACATTAGCAATTTTATTTTCACTGAGGGGGGTCACAAGTCCCAAATCTTCAAGATCACGGAATAAGTGCTCATTCCAGCCCTACTTCTCTAGTTCTAAAATTATACCCATTTTCATTCTTTTTAGAATTAAAAAAAAGGTCACAATAAGATGCTGATACTATGAAAAATCTCTTCAGTTGTCTGCAATGGGCAAATTTATACAGTGTTGTTGATGGGGTGCTATTATAATCTTCCCTTTCTACCAACTTTCATTATAATCTCTGTTAAGTGGACAATCACAAACATTTTCTTTTTGTCAGGGATCTCACAATATTCAACTGACAATTTGAATATTGTTATATTCAATTAAAAAAAAAAAATTACACTCAAGACTCACTAAGGATTTTCAAGTAATGGAAAAAATCTCCCTGAAAATAAGATGCACAAATATGCAGAAGTACAACATATTCATGTGAGCAGAAAGGAGAAATAACCTTATGATGATCTTCAGGGAAGCATATTTTATTTGAGACTGAATATGAATCCCATCCTTGCAAAATCACCATCATTGTGCAGGTGGCCCACAGACCCACAATAAATATTTACACAGCGTCTAGCTCATGACTCAGCATTTTACTTTATGTTTTTTTCCTACTATACTTATGAGTGGAACAGTGTTGAAATCTAATTTCACAGCATCATCTTCTCTCTCTCCTCTAGAATGGCAGCTGATCTGATATTCCTGTGGCAGCTACTAAAAGTATGAGTGGCCTAGTGGGCTTTGAGACCATCAGCCAACACAATTTCCATAAAAATTCTCTTCCAAATACTCAGTTCTGAAATAGATTTCTGTAAAAGCTCATTTAAACAGAATCACCTGTCATCACATCACAGTCCAGAGTTCAGCAAACACAGCACCTTAGTGAATACAGTGAGTTGTTAAAAGATATGAAGTCATAAAAGGACATTTTTCAAACGGAAGTCAACCGATAATTGATAAGAACTTGGAATTGTTATGTCGGTCTCTATTTTCTGAAAGAAATGTATTCATGCATATATTACTGGTGGTTCAAGGTGGTTTAGCTTCAAATGCTATCATATATGGCTGCAGGAATAATACAGAGGTAAATGTTTCCCTGAGCTGAATGCTTGGGGTGCATCCCAATGGGAGTATCTCGGTTGACTCAGGAGCTTTGGGTCTCACCCTCTCCCACTTTGGAAGGGCTGTGTTCTGCCACTCTCAGTTACATTCTGTAGTGAATGCATTGCTCCAGCATATATGTTTACACTACTGAATTTCAAAGGGGAAACATTTTTCATGAGAACCTGACCTGATGGACTGCTATTCAGCAAAAAGGATTGCTTTCCGGCCTCTGAAAGGACAAGACTGAAGGCTAGTGCTCAAAAGGTTTCCTTGTGTCATCAACCCATATGAAAACCTTATTGGCATTTAAGTCTTGCCTTCAAATAGCTGAAGGCTGAGTGGGAATGTCCAGAAAACAATTCATTTTGTGAATAAATGCAAAGGATTTCTGAACTATTTCTTTCACGATAAAATCTAGAGATTTCCACAGGAAATTCATGGAAAAACTCATTAGTTTCAAAATGATGGCATTCACTCAGCATATAAAACACCAAGGCATGGTTCCTGAGCTTGGGCTGGGGCTTTTTTACATCCCAAACAGTAGTTCAAGTGTTTAAGTATTTTCTTAGGTATAGTAAGTATTTAATTAGTCATACCAAGAAGGAACATCTGGAAACACCAAAGTAACTAACTCTAAGTTAGAGCTTGGATTTAGACATTCTGCAGTCAGATAATTTGGTCTCTACTCAGTGTGAATTTTTGCCACACAAGAAAATGGGAAGATCAAAAAACTTGGCGATAGCCTGGAATTCTTTGTTATGAAACATGACAGCAGAGCAGGTCTTTGAAGTTGCCTCTCCCATGCCAAGAGGAGTTTTTAAGGGTTGGGTTGGCTATTTTCGGTCATTTTTTTTGTTTACTTTCATTTTGCCCAAATGAGGAAAAATCAGTTCTCAGAAAGACAGGGCTCTGAATATTGCTTCTCGACTAAGTCCGGCTAAAAGATACATTTTTGTTTATTTCTCAGTTTATCTTGAAATAACCTTACTGAGCTAACTGCTCTTTGTTAACTTCAAGTCAAAACATACCAGTAATGGCTCTACATTCTTAGTGTAATTCCCTCTAATCATCCTAGCACACTGCTTGTTTTTATAACTGCTTCACACAATGCCACCAGTAATGGATGTTCTAGAATTGGAACATAATTTTGATTATCTGGCCATTACTTTTGATTTATGGTGCACAGAGACAGCTGGGTTTTTATAAGCTCACTCTGCAGTGCTGCAGATAACAAATGTAATGTAATAATCAAACTTCTGTAATTTGGAACCCAGAACGGGTGGGCCCATGGATCTGTCTGCCTGAATATACCCCTACCATATCAACACACTTTATCTTCAGAAGCAGGAGTATAAAAGTAATTTGCACAATGCTACTATTCATTATTCATACCCAGAGCAAAATACGTTTCTTTCAGAATCAGTATTTAGGCTCTTTGGGAGGGAGTGAACCACCTGAAGGTGGTTTCATGAAATTACATAAATGTGTACCACCATGAGGTTTAAAAATGCATTAGTGCTTGAAAAAAAAAAAAAAAAAAAAGAAGCCTCTTAAAATGAATAATTTTAAGTAATAGTCATAAATAAAATCCATTGTGAACAATGAAAAATCTAACTATTTTCCTGGGTGCAACACAGGAAAATAGGACCTCTACAAGAATGTTATCCATTAGGAGGAAAAAAATAGCCAATTTAAAGAAGAGGTTGGTCACTGTTTTTTTACAGCATATCGATTAAAGGTTTGAAAACAAGAGCAAAAGAGATTATTAAAAAAACTGAAAATGGTTAAGAAACAGAAACAAAAGTGGAAACATTTTCTCAGCCTTGCCAAGCGAACTAAGAAAGTAGAGTTTTCTTATGGAAGGCAAAAGGGTTTAAAAACTATATATTAGATGGGAAAATGCAGCAAGCAACAAGAATAATTCAAAAACCAGAGTGCATTCCCTTTGCTAATGAAAGACAAATGGTCCTAGATACTCTCTGAAACATAGGTAGGGGGAGAAGAAAAAAGATGGAAGCAAGTAGAAAATAATGACCATCTTGTTGAGGCAGTAAGTGAAGGTGGCAAGGCGTGCAGGAGCTGAGATGTGTGGGTGCATTCCAGGGGTCCCCCTACATGGGCAGCTTTTTTGTGCTCAGAGAAGAGCAGCAAGAGATTTGAAATTATGCATAAATCTTCTGAGAGGCAACAGTTACACACACAGAAATGCATTCTCTGCAGCCGGAGCAACAGGAGAGCAGCTCAGAGAGCACACGGCCACCAGTTCACCCTCACTGATCTTTCCAAAAAGCTCTCTGGGCGGGGTTGCAATGTCACGTTGTCACCACAGGCTGTGTCTGTCTGTGGCAGAGAAGTCAGAGAGCACATAAATGCGAAATCTGATTAGAAGTACTTACTGTATCACTGGTAATTGCTGCATTTTTAGATGTCCTAGAAACCCACAGAGGTTTCAGGGGTAGAATACTGTTCAGGACACTGAAGTTTGAAAAGGAAGACGAGCCTTCCAGGCTATTGCTATGTGGAGAACACGTACTCCAGCCTGCAGCAGAACAACCAAAGCAAAACAAGACTTAAGACCTTTATTCTTTGCAGCTTGTAAACTGAAGATTACATAAAACCTGGTGTGAGATTTGGCACTGTTCAACTACCTAGGTAAACTGAGGAGGAAAACTGGCAAAGTGCAGTGCTGGAGCGTAACCCAGCAGGACAGGAAGCAGCACTTACACTGAAAACTCCAGAGGAGGGACATCTCCAAGTTCTCCGTTACACCCAAAAAGATGTTTGGCCAGTACAGAGCTGCAGGTTGGCTGGAGAGTGTCTTGCATTGATTCATCAAAGGGTCCCTAACAAATGGAATACTCTTTTTCTACCCGCGTGATGGAAGGCACCTTGGGTCCCTGTGGGGAACACTTAGCCTTTTTTTCTTTAGCCTTTCTTCCCTACTCACTTCTATTTCCCAGCTGGGCTTTGCTGCTAAAGGGAAAGATTTTCGTTATTCCTGGGACATAAATTAAGTAAAGGGAAATTATCCTATGCTTTAAAGAAATTCCTAGGAAGGATCCTTGTCTAGAGAGAGACTAAACATTAAAGTTTATTTAAGCAAGTGCAAAACAAATAAAAAAATAAGGACACCATACAAATCTAGATCATCCCTGGCTGAGAATTGTGTATAAAATATACCGCTGTGGATTAGGCATTTAAGCATTCGACTGACTTTTCTGATTTTTATTTGACCAATAAATATTGACAAAGGTAAAAGCAGGAACTTTGCTTTCACACTCCTGAACCAGAAAGGTAAATCTGCCAAAATCATGATACCACTGCTAGCAGTAAGGTTCCTTAGGAAGGTGGGAGCAGTTGTGTAAAGGAAGAATTGTCTGTGGCTTACATGAGACATCTCTAATAACTACTGAAAGGTTTTAGAGATCCTTTTGGGGATTGTGTGTCCCATCACCTGTCAGAAGAGATTTTCCCTTTGGTGTTCAGGTGAATGGGATCATGGTAGAGTCGATGTTTCTGGGTAAGGAGTAAATGTTTCTGGATAAGGAACCTAGTCCAAAAAAGTACTGTGTACCAAGAAAGAACTCCCAAGCAGCAGTCTTCCTGTGGCTTTTTGTCACTTTCCTGCTTTGGAACCAAAAAAACCACTTGGGAGTTCAACCACCTGGAAGGAGCATGGTGAGTACATTTTAGACTGTTATGGGATGAGTATTAGCATATATTCACTAATATATGGCAATCCCAGAGAAAATGCAGGAAGGTAGACCCACGTAAGGCCATTGGTATCCATTTCAAATGTTTATTTCCTGAAACCTCTCTTCCTCACCTTTATCAGCCCTGAAGTTGAGAAGGATACAGGCTATGGAAGGCTATCATTGGAAGAAAATACAAATTGCAGGAAGGCCGAAAGGTCAAAGTTGCTAAAGCCTCATTTCTTGTCAGTAACTTCCCTTGGATATAGTGTCTACAAAGCAGAGATAATATATTCTGCTACCAAATGCCATTTACAAATTAGGCTGCCAAGATTTCTGTTTGTCAAAAATATTGTAGGGCCCAGAGTTCAGCCATCTTCCTCTCAGCACAGCCCTGTGATGGGCACTGAAGCAGGTACCACGAGTACAAAACCTGGTAGCACATTTCTAGAATAAGAATGAATCTGAAACCTGATGAAAGATGAACAGTTCAAACATCTTTTTTTTTCTTCTATAAGCATTTGAGATGCATAAAAATCATTTGCCTTTTGCTCTGTTCAGCAGACCTGATGCTGATCTATCACTAGGTCTCAGAACTGTTGCTACCATTTCAAAGGAGCTGTAGAGCTGGCTGTTTTTCTGATCAAGATAAAGCTCATACTGCTGTGCAGAACAGCCAAGCGCTTATAAAAGATGACCTCTGTCCACTTTTAACAAAAAATTGTGCTACAGCCCAAACTGGGAATCTTTCACAGATCTCTCCCCCAGTGTGTCTTTTAACATTCAATGTCAATGAATAAAGTTCATTTAGCATTTCTAGTTTGTTGGTTCTAAGTAACAATAATAGATTATGCTTAAAATACTTTTTTGCATAATTTTTTGTGCTAAAAGCTGTCTTCTGCTTATTTAACATGCACTGACAGTTTAAATCCTGCCCTTTATGAAAGTTTTCCTTACTTAACTATGCATGGGCAGATTTTATTTTCACATCCTGATCTACATCCTTTGTTCCTTTTATTAAAAACTGAATTTGGAAATAGCTTAATGGTGCTTGCTGGTAACTTTGACACATTACTCAGAAGTCAAGGCTATATTACAGCATTAAGTTATAGTTGAAAATGCATGAAATAAATTACAGCGAGGTGTTGTGCAGAGGTTGAAATAGTAGAAACCTGAGAGAATTGTCACCTTCCATCAGGAGTAAGAAAAAGGAAGGAGACATGGAAAGCCCAGTGGAGATAATCCTCCATGCAGTGTTAACACTCCCCAAATCAGATTTTGGGATTTACCTTCCGAAGTCAAATTATGCAAATTATGGTGTAAGTCCTGAGGAAGCACTGAAGAGCTTTCCCCTTAGATTAACTCACTGCCCACACAGCTGCCCCAGCACAGAAGGTGGCTATGCCAGACCCAGAGCCTGACCCCCCTCCCTGTCCACCAACAGCAGAACTGTGGGGTTTCTGCTGAGGTTGAGCTTTACATCATTCACAATTAGGTCCTTAATGTCTGTAAATGTAGGCATTAAACCTGAGCAGATTGCTGCAAGAGGACAAAGATCGAACTGCTGTACTTACTATGCTTGCTTTGTTTGCAAATAAATCACAGTAGCAGGTCAGAAACATGTTTAGTAATGACAAATCTCCTAATGGGGCTTTTTGATAGAGCTCCATGACCGTGAGCACCTCCTTGAAGGACATGATTTGATGGGCACTCAGGTTAGCAGGGGCTTGTCTTCACTTCAGCACAAGCAAGTCCAGGCAGCAGAGGACTTCCACAATCTGCAATTTATTTAGGCAACCCGCAGCATAATCACACATTTTTTAAACCGTCAGTCTAGAAATAGCCAAAAATGATGCAAGTTCTTATTTAGATAATGCACAATAAACCAAAGAGCTAGCCATCAGCGGGGAACTGAAAATTATGAATTCCCACAAATCCCAGCACAGATCACTTTGCTTTTACCTGGGAACCCGACTTCCAAATTTGTGCTGGGCTTTCTTCTACACGCAGCTTGCTTTCCCTCCGGCAGTAGTAAATGCCAAAGAAGTCCACACAACTTCCCACAGAACTCAAACACACCTTGTGTACTTTTTATTGACTGCAGTCAGCGCTGCTCAGGTGGAAGAAAAAATACCAAACCAAGCACCAGATCCAAAATTAGCATTTTATTCAGAACGTTGGGGTCAGAGGTGTATCATTCGTATTCTGGTACACAATACAGAGGCAAAGCTGTTCTCAGAAGTCTCTCCAGTTTGAAAGCTCCTTCCCCCCTCTCCCCTCCCCACCCCGAAAACATACTGTATATTTTCTCGTGCCACCAGTATCAGGCCAACTCCCCTCCCCCCCCTTTTTTGGTACAAATTATGTAAAACTTTTTTGTGCTAAGAACCTTTCTCCCTCCCCAAACCAAAAAAATAATAAAAATAAAAATAAAAAAAATATTGATTACTCTAACTACAGTTCAACAATTGAATCAATGTCACTTGTTTGCAACCTGTTTTGTAAATACTTTATCCATAAACGAAAGATATAAACATGCAAAAACCTGAATCCATAGTCCAAATAATACATACACGTGTTCTGAAGTTTCTGCACTTCTCCACAGACTATGCCAATAAAACATTATGTACACATACCATTTTTTTACAGTGAAGTGGGAAAAAAATACTAGAAATAAAAAAAAGAAACCAACAAAAACCAAAACGTGTACATGGATTAAGACCAAAATGTGTCTAACATTCTAGCATAAGAAAAAAAAATCAATTCTGCTACAAACTGGTGATATGAAAACTCCCTTTATTTGCAACCAGCTGCATAAGTTTGAGAATTTTAGTGAAAAAAGTCCCCTAACATCTAAAACTAGAAGTAATGTACATTGTTCCACCTCATGGTCCTCTCTCCCAGATAATAAAATTGTTCCATGAGGATTTTTTTGTTTATTTTTAATCTCCTTATTTTAACAAAAGCAATGCGATGTAACAAAAGCATTGTGAAGTATATTGTGTTTCACCTTACTCCTCCCCACCCCAACATATTTTGTCTCTTTAATGCATCATTTCATAAATCAGTACCATTAAAGCCTTAAACATAAAACTAATTCCGATCTGAAAAAGGTACAAAAAGGCACATAAAATCCCAGTGCTTCTGTACTGTAAAATTCAAGTGTAACTGAGCTCAACATTTTTTTCCAAACAGCATTGGATCACTGATATTCCACGGAGCCCAAATTGGTTTGCAGCCTAAGCCAAAGCCCTCAGCAAGCACTTGTGCTAGTAGACTACAAAGTTAAAGCCTAGCTTCTGTATGCTTTTGGGGAATATCAGTTGAAATGTTTGTACTTGTCCAAAACCAAAGTTCACTTTGAAGTTCAGTCATCACCTCCACCGTACATATCAGCAAGTTTCTTGAAACGTGGGCCCCAGTCATTTAGGTAGTCATAGTCTTGCTCACCACCACTACTTGAGGAGTTAAGAGAGCTCAAGGATCCAGCTGTGGAGCCGCTTCCTTCGTAGTCAAACACTAAGAGGGAGTCATACGGTGGGGCTGTAGGGTCATTGTCGGCTGCTTTAAGTCCCTGCAAGAAGGAGAGGGAGAAAAGAAGATGAAGTTCTGTATCTGAGAGCGAGACAAAAGCATATCCGGAGTATCTGCAGTTATCTATCAAGCACCACTTGAGAAAACAAAGTGCTTCCTCTCCTGCCATTCCATGGAAAACAGGATTTACATTTTTGTAACTCTTTTTAGAATGGCCAGGTTTCCAGCATTGCAGCACTAGACTTTTTGAATGTAGCTGCAATTACAGCCCTAACACAACTTTTAGAGAGAGGCATGGCACTAGGACTGAAGCTAGTAAATAAACAGTTTCAAAGATATACAGCTCACAACCTGTGCCATGGGCAATGTGTGAATGGTTAGACAGATGAGGAAGGAGAAATAAGCATGTCTGCAAAGAGTCACTTCAACAACCATCTCACATGGTCAATAGCATATTCACTGACTTTTCTGGCCTGCAGTCCATGTGTATGTGCCAAAATCCACATTTAGTTAGTCCTGTAAACTCATGTACCTCTGTAGGCTGCTGTGAGAAAAATACATGGTATGTTGTCTTAAGCCTTTTATGTTTTGCCACATCCACCCATGAGATCCACCTGCTCTTCAGAAAAAACACAGAGCAACATCAAAGCTGAATACAAGATGATGATCGTTTTTGTTTCCTCATTTCAAAGGACTGAAGTTATCAACACACGAATAGTGGGCTATCAGCAATTTTAGATTTCCAGTCTATAGAGTTGAATAGCTCAAATTAAAACCAACACAAATTGAGTTGGAGGAAATGCTGTGAAATTGAAGAGGAAAATCCAGGAAAGGCTCACACTTCTTCCAGAGAAAACCATCTTTATTCTCTGTTTTGTTATGTAAGTCCAAACCTAAACATTCGTATGAGTAACTAACTGTAAAATATGAGACAATTTCTCTGTGCTTATATCCGGAGAAGATTTACAAGCTGAATACAAAAGTCAAAAAGCCCTCTTAGGATTTGTATTTTTTTAACCTTACAGTTTCTTCCATGGGATTAACAACGCTTTTTCAAGATCTTCCACTTTGAATAGGGTCTAGTCTGGCAGCAACTGACAGGGAATAATGTATCTTCCAGAATTCTATAAGGCTGTGCTAAGATTTTGAATTGCTCACTAATAATTTCTACCACTGATATTTGTGCTGGTTATACTTTTAATTTTTAATGTTTATTTATTTAAAGGATGGCATTATTATACTCCCACTTATTTGAAGGAATAAGTATGCCTCCTTCAAATGATTTAATATATTCTGGTTTTAGAAAAATACGTTTCACTGTCAATTGTGTTTTGTCCAAATATGACAAAATGGAACCAGAAGCTGATTTTTCTTCTACAAATATTATTATGGAATATATACATATTAAGCCCATAAATTAAAGCATTTGGCATTGATAAGGTAGAAGTGAATCCTGGTTCTTCATTACCTATTTAAATAATTCAGAATTGTGCAAAATGTACCTCAGATAATTTTCAAATCAGTGGTGGAAAAGCTTGGCATATTTATCAAGCTAATAACCTCTAATCAAGAACAAATTTTGGCCTTGAAATGCTCATTTCATGTGGTACAACACCATCAAGCAGGTTATTAATAGCCCGCATTAAAAGTGCAATTTTGAATTATAAGATAAGAATAATTGCTGATGCTTGTTACCTCTCTCTGGCATTTTCCAACCTGATGGCCACAGTAAACACAGAAGATGTGAGATTTTGAAAAGGCAATAGTAAGTTTATCCAGCTTCCAAGGGGGAAGTTCTAAGGCTTTCTCTCATTTTCTGCTGCTGAAGCACAAAGCAGTAACTTTACTTCTTAGGCAATAACTGGTCTTACGGTATTTAGATCTTTCCTTAAGCCTGCTTGGGGTGACAGATATCCATGTGTTTGGAACACAGGTGACAAGAAAGGAGAATAAATACCAGCTGAGGTTAAGGAGTGCTGAGGTACAAATGCCAGTTATCCATGAGTGAGAGTCATTTAGAAAGTCAGTTTGGAGATGAAATGTTATTTCCCTGCAGTTCTGCCTACTAACAGCCAGCCAGCCATGGGATTCCAATTTATTAAAAAAAATCAGTGAACAAAACATCTTCCTACATCACTGCAAAAACTGCGATACCTATCAGTCATCCATGACAAGGCAGAAGGCAGTCTGTTTCCATCTAGTTTTCCAAAGGGGAAGTTGTAATTTTTTTTTCAATTTGCTGCTGCTATCATGATAGCATTTCAGAAAAGGAAACTGGTTTTGAGTTACTGACTTACAAGATAGGATCTCACTAACAAATTCACTTTCTCAAAGGTTGTGCTGGCGGTGTAATCCATTTCATTCAGAGAACGTAGTTACGGGTCATGTTTTGGAGGTATTGATTCAACCACGCAGCACAAGTTACACTGACATTTTCACCTATCTTCTGGTTCACAGTGCAATGACTGAACTCAGTGTCCAACTCTTCAAACGACAAGATTTCTGCTGTATTTGTGTTGCAAGTTATATTCTAAAATGAGAAAGAAAAACTACGATGTTTTCTCTTTCCCTCTGCTAAGCCGATTCTTTGAGCATACCCAGCGTACTGCTGCGCTTTGCTGTTGGGTTCTACAGCATGTCAGACAGCCCTGGCAGTGCTATCAGCTTATGAAGCTCCCTTTAGTTTCAGCGTTGCCACCTCTTTTTGTCTATTACGCTGTCCCTTTCACTGGGTGGAGGCGGTGTGCAAAAACAGCCTGCCTGCATCTGCACAACTGAAAAGACAACAAATGGCTGCCAGGAGTGGCTTCTACTGATTTTGCTGCCAAGGCATTTGCTGTCAGTCACTTCTGAAAAGAGATCTCAGTTATCACCAGATGTGTCCAAGAACCTCAGAGCAGCAGAGTTGTTACAGTTACTTGGTTTACAGTTTCCTGATCTGAAAACGCCAAGTTTTTATCAGAGTGAGAAGCTCATTCAACAACAGAATTTCCGGGGCACATCCTCAGGAGCAGGGGAACCTGCTGGGACAGTGAATTGTCACCATTTCTTTGCATGTGCTACATCACCAATGCACAACAAGCAGTCACAGAAGAGTCACAGCAGTAGAGAGGCCAGCTTGAGACCTTGGACAGAGTCACTTTTTTCCTTTTCCTCTTTTATGTATGTAGTAGAGCTTTCACTAAGGAAGCAATAAGGGGCAGAACTGGAGAAACTACAATGACTTGGATGAGGAACAACAGTAAACTTGTCTTAATACAGGCTGCATTCTCCATTTCTCTCAAATTAAAGGAAAGCAACCTCCTCAAATCTTGAACTAACATGGAACATTACAAAATCTAATGTGTCTCTTTTCATTAATCCAACTACTTAATCAGATTCAGCAGACTTTTGATGAGAAGGAAAGGAAGAACAGAGACCTTCAGGGAAATACAAAAAAATTTGTTTATATCTGGAACCATTTTTTGACATGAGAGAACAGAAACCATGGAGGGACTCAATTTTGCATGGAGGTGCACTGTATCAATAACCATTTACTAAGAATGAATTGAGGGTCCTCCACGTCCTCATGGGATGAGACCTTTAGTTTGCAATTTAAATTTAGTTTACCTCAGGCTATGTCCTCTATTGATTATAAATATATTCTTAGCCACAAACTCTGTACCACAATATAACTTTCCTGAGATTTCTAGCGAGAATATAGGTCAGTCTTGAAAACAGGATTAACAAAACTACTTCAAACAGGTCTTATTTATATTGTCCTGCAAATCCTGACTATTCTAAGTGTTAATTATGCTCCACACTCTGCAGGTTAGGCTTTAAAAGGCTCAAAATGGAAAACAAAGTCTACAGAGGATTCTTAATAACACATGACTTATTTCACTGACTTGTCTGTACACCAGCCTGGAAGAAAATGAGGTTTTTCCCTTCCCCTCTTAAATTACAGATTCATCTATCCATTAAAACACAAAACAAGAAACTCCCTGAGGTCATTTAGCTTAGGCCTGCAAAACCTATTTTGACTATCAGACACCTCTGGAAACTTCCTATTTTAGACAGTTCATAGCTCTGTACATGTTATCTCAACTTTGTGTTATAGAAATGCACGACTTTTTTATTGTAATTCTAACTTGTTTTTCAACTGAGAAGTGACCAGAACACTATAAAGTACTCTTACTTATGTACATCTCATTAAGTAGGTTTAATACAAGGGATGAGAGACAGAAAATAATACACCAGAATAAACTGAGTACTGCTAGAAGGAAAAAAAACAACCTCAACGACCCATTAGATCTTTTTTGCTTTTTGTTTCTACAACTCCGTAACGAATTTAAGAAGAAAACCCCCATGCCTGCTTAGCAATGGGAGCTAAACCCTCCAGTATCTGAAATCAATGACCTAGAGTTTTTTTTTGGCAAATGCTGAAGCAATTCAGAAGCTAATCTGAACAATGCTGTCTGTGTGTCTGAGATGCTGGTGAGCATTCAACAGATTAAATTAATTCCCGCATGTGGACCACTATCCCAAAAGATCATACTGACCCACATCTCCTGGAATAGGGTCAAGTCCTCCAAAAGATCACACAGATCTCCAGAAGTGCTTCAACTTTTCAAACTAAGGGGCTAATGCAGACTTTGCTACCGAAGGGCGGACAATTCAAAAGCAGCCTCTCCCTGGCTCAGCTAGGGACTGGGCTAGTTTTGTGGGTGGTTTGGGTTAGAGAGGCCCAAGGGAAGAATTATGTCTAATAATATTGAAGTTGGATGCAGAGAGATATGAACTTTGCTCTTTCTTATCTTATTATGTTGTTTCCCCAGCTCAGCTTATCTTTGGTAGGAACTGCCTTAAGGAACGTCTGGTACAGGCTTTACTCAGGATATTTTTTTCGATTTACCTCAAGTGAAACTGAGAGAAACTTAACAAGTTTCTTGGGTTTAATCGTACCAGGACCACAGGTGCAATTTTCTGGAGAATCTGAAAACCTGTGCAGCCTGAACACTTATGCTCTAGACACTGATAATTTTAAAATTTAACTGTAACAATGAACAGTACCATGAAAGACAGACCCATTTCCCCCCACATCCAGTAGACAATTTACAATCGCATCCACCAGGGAAATTTTTTACATAAAACACAAATTAAGATGACCGTATTTTAGAGAAATAAAATGTCCACTTTGCTCAGACTTTCTGGGAAAACAGACAGAGCATGGACAATCTTTAGGTGGCTACTGTCTGCTAGAGAGAGGGTTAGGTGGAATGCCCCACAGTAAAACAATACATTTCTGTGAAATCCTAAGGAAAAAAAACCTTACGAAGAAGACAAGCTAAATATATAACACTTAAAACACAGAAACTACCTCATACAGTTCCTTTCAATCAGAGGATATAATTAATTCTGAGCTAACTTACAGACAAGAAAATTGCAGTGTTTTCTTTTAACTTCATATATATTTCCATATATTTTCTTAATCAATGACATTAATGACATTATTTTACTATGTATGAATAGCTGGGAGAAGCTTTCTTTTTTGGTGGATGGCAAGGGTAAGCATAAAGGGAGGTACTGATGTGATACAATAGAGAGCAGAATGAAAACGACTCCATGCTCGTCTGTAGTGCAATACAAATATACAGGGTTAAATCAAGACAGCAAGTACTGCTTCTTCAGCTCCATGTGTACACACTAACGCTATCATCTTCAAGAGTGATAACCTACTGAAAAATAATATTGCAAAAACAGCTTGCTAAGTCACTAAAAAATTCTAGGAGGCCGGAAAACCTCTGGCCCCTTTCTGGCTCCGCAGCAGAATCAGACCCATTCCCTGCCTCTGCTCTGTAACAGAGCTTCCCAGCTGCTCTGAGAACAACAAAAACCAGGGTTCTTCACTACTGCACTACTGCCTGCCAGGCTTTTTATGTCTGGTCACAGCTGTGTGACAACACGATGGGAATCGCTGATTGTTTGGAAGCACAAGGAAGTTCTCGTGTGTACACTGCCTTGGCCAACAGTGTGGGCCTTTTATTGCCCCGTGTCTCCACTATTTTCCAGAAGCCAATTATAACTGCAATATTTAAAAGCGTAAGGCAGGCAAAAACTGGAGTCCCTTAAAATACAATGTCTTACAAGAATATCTGTACATTTCCTGCTAGTCAATTCCCCTCTAAGTTTTTTTGACAGCTGTATCACCATATACCTTAAAAGGGGCAAATTCAATTTTCTGCAGCTTTCTAACACAAAAGACTTTAGTATATTAGCCTGACTTTTCTTCAAGGCAAACAAGAATAAACACGTTTGCAGAAGCTGTTCTGTGATACTCTGCAATATGTGTCCAGCTCCAGCTGACAAGGGAGATACGAGAAAACCAGAGAAAATAATTAACTACTACAATTCATGTACAGAATAAAGCAAAAATAGTAGTAAATTCTGGGTTAGCTGTGTTTTTCTATAACCAGCAAGCACAAGAAACACAGTCTATCCTAAGTACCACAACACCGATGATTTAAGACTGACCAGCGATAGAAATAATGAGGATAATTTCTTCCAGAACTATCAGTACTGTGGTATAGTCTCAATCTCAATTACATTTATTAGATTGAAGAATCAAAGATAATGCAAAATCTTTGAAAGCTCTATGACAAGACAAGTAATAAAAGCACTTACATAACATTTAATTTAGCTGCCCTGCTCACTAATCGTATTTGATGGAATTCTTTTGGTCTTATTGAAGGTACTAAATTTCCACTATTATCTAGATTCAAAGGGTAATGTATGAGGAGAATGAAAATGAACTTCTTCCATTATTAAATTACTGTGAATTAATAAATGAATTTAGGCTGCACTACAATTTTGTTAGTCTGTTTATTAGCTGGAACCCATTGCATAATCCTGCTTGGAGATACTGTGCTTGCAGCTGATAACATACTATGAATGTAATTAATACGAATGCACAGAAGTTAATTGATATATCTTCCCTTTCTGTTTGAATGAGTTAATTAAATTTGTCTGCACTTTAAAAGAAAATATTTACTTCTGTCTAGCGAGACAGTTTTAATTGTCTAAGGAAGTTTTAAAAAGTTATTATGCTCTAACATAACAACTACTCATGGGGAATAGAATAAACAAAATATAAAAGCTTATCAGATGTTAGGAGGAAACCCTTTTTCGCTTCTTTACCTCATTAATGAAGTCCCCAATGTCCCCAGGATGAGGAGCAGCTGATCTGACTGGATACTGAGGTTCTGCATGGATTGGCCTTTCATCAAGACGTCTGATTCCAACAGGTTTGATGGCATCTGGTTCCACAGTGTCAGGCTGCTGGAGCTGGCTCAAGTCATAATCCTGCAAAATATGAAAGAGACACAGTACGTTAGCAGAATTTCAAATAATATCTGTCAGGGGGAAACCTGAGCAGCAAAAGAGGGAAAATGCAAAGTATCAGTTCACCACAAGTCCTGTTTTCAGGACTGTAATGCTTACTGAGAGTAAGTCAATAACACTGTTATTTGCATACCAACAGGACGTTATTTGATTTATACTCCCTGAATCTCCTGTTTTGATTCTATTCCATCAGATTTGTAGAGCTTCTCATAAGTTTTCCCTCGAGAAGCAGGGATTTGAGTAGTACTATTAAGGGACTAAACACTTTACCTAGTAATGATGATTTACAGCACAGAGCAAAGATGCCAAATCCAACTCTTATTTTTCTAAGAAAATAAATACCATACATTCTGAGAAAAAAAAGCAAGCACAGTGTTCCGCAGTATTTTCTAATACCTTCAAAGAATGAATTTAAGACTCCTTGCTGATTTTGTGTGGCTTCCATAATATGAAAGCCAAAGGGGGAAAAATGTCATAAGAAGTACAAAGCTCCTCAGATTTGGCCTTAATTCTAAGCACTTTCTAGAGATTACTCATGAATCTGTTCATTAAGTACTTGATGCTGCAGACTCTGGCAGACTGATGAAGTTAGCACAGCAGTATGAATTCCAATAAGCAGTATGTATGTGTGTATGTGAAAAATTTAATTAGATCAATGTTTATGCATTGAACATAGATATGCCTGAATTCTCTTTGCACAGTGTGATGCATTACGTCCTTGTCATTCTCCTCACTGCTGCCATGTCTAGAAAAAAGTCATGCTCTTGGATGCCTTTACACAGGGCACTGGTGATGATATGCAACAAAGACCTGGACTTCAAGGCTTAAACAAAAGCCATTCAAGAACTATCAGCAGATGGGGGGCCCATGCCGACTCTACTGTATGCCAGACACCCTGCCCCACAAATAATCCAAGCAGTTATAAACATCCTAAATATGCTACTCTATCCATCAAAAATATCTATTTTTCAACTGTGCTGTTCTGCTAAAAATCTTATTTATAATCTCAACTTCCTGGAAGTTATCTGTTCAGACTATTTTTCATTAGTTCTTTACTGGCTCCTAAAGGAAGGAATGCAAGCTTTTACTGCTGCAGTTATCTCAAGGGATGCAGATCCTTTCTGAGACTATGACCTCCTGTGACCCCAAACCCAGACTTTTCAACAGGAGAAGAATTCTTTTTGACAGCAGTGATGGTAGTTTGTGGGGAGAACTGTAACTGATTATCAAATCCACAACACATTCTGATTTGTTACTTGGGTTCTCAGATGACTGCACACAAATATATAGTCAAAAAAGGTGGAACAGCTCCACTGAGATCTGAGAATGCAGTTTCATAGGCTTTAATTAGATTACAAGTTCCTTGGGGCAGAGCTGTAACTCCTACCCTTCGGTACTTCATGTACCAAACAGAATAATAAGTGATCTCCAGGAAGCAGTATGAATCGGAGAAAAGTAAACAGAACAGAACTTTTTATCCTTTCCTTTTTTATTACATAAAATAAATCAAAATAGTTTAGAGACACGCTATCAGAAAATCCTATCAAACAAAGAATAATGTACTTTTTAGAATGTATAAATATGTCACACGAGTGTTTTTCATACCCACCCAGAAGATAAAAGTGGAAAACGCCAACAGGGAGAAATGAAAGATTTTTTTTCTTTTTTAAAGCTAAGCATTTCACTGTGGAGGAATTCAAACTGGTATGGTTAAATAACAATGTATTAAAACTAGAAGAGCGTCTCTGTTAATTTCAATTCTATAAGGATAATTTTTTTTTTCTCACCCACACACATATATATGCAATTCTTTTACTGGTTAGTGGTCATACAGAAATATAGATCAAGTTTGCCAGTCTATTATGTCCATATCTAAGACATCCTTTTGTATGTATATTTAATAGTTTGAGACATATCCAGACTTAACAGTTAAAAAGTCAGCAAAGATAGCCATCTGTGGCGCAACAGCAGTTCAGAATGTGTCATTACGTGGAGTCCCACTTTGGTTTTCTTTTCTAGGGTAAGTTATGATGCTGTCATTTAGCCTTCTATCAGAGGAAAAATACCTTGCAGGTCTCACAGTGTCCAGACAGGAAAAGAAGATCCATTATATGTATTACCTTGGACTCTCAAATCGAGAATTTACCATTAAAATCAATCCTAACTGCACATCAGTGAGATATTACCAAATCATCCACCACCTCCCCAAACTGGCTGAGTGCCAGGCAAACACAGCACCACGCAACGACTCCAGCCAGCTCCAACATTCTGTCTAAAGTGAACTCTACTCAATTACTGCAAAGTAAAAGAAGGAAAAATGTTTTAAAATGCCAGGTCATAAGCTGTTTAGAGGTGCTGAGGTCCCATCTCTTCACTCAGTGCTGCTTTCACAGCCAGGAAAGTGGGAAAGCTTTTCACATACTACCTAAAGCTCCTGAATGGACTTAAAGGTTAGCCTAAAGCAGAGTTTGTTAAGATAGTTCACTGCAGAAGTGACAGCTGAATGGAAAACTGGCACATGAAAGAGAGAACAAAATATGCTGGGACAGGCTGAGACAGACAGCTCTGAGCAGTATTCTGGGTCATCATTTTTACTCTTAATTTCAGGACCACAATTCAACAATGTTTTCATTTCGCTCCAGTCTTTTCCCATATAACCTGTTCATAGTTAAAATTTGTTTAGGGATTAATGGCAGTTCATTGGGGAAAAAGTCTTGGCCCTCCATTAGAAACGTACTTCAGCAGGAGTGGCGAGCATCTAATTCATATGGCTGCCAATTTCTGTCAGAGGTATTTATTTGTATGGTTTAGCCCTACCTCCTGCAATTCTAGAAAAAATTCCCTTCCTTCAGTTTGGACTTGAGCACAACAGAAGGTTCGTTCAAGCTTTCTCTCCTCAAACTTCGGGACAAATTTACGATTGTTGACAAAAGAGAGAATCTACTTAGGTTTTCTCAACTGTAATATTGCTAAGACTTGTAAGTTTGCTCCCATCTAGAAAAACTCAGATCTTTGGAAACCAGGAACTTGGACTAGTCTCACAGTCCAAGCCTACAGTCAACAGGGAAACAAACCTCACATTCTACAGCAGGGATGTAAGTGAAGCAAGTTGAATGATTTTTTGTTTTTCTGCTTGTTTATGAAGGGATCTATTATCACTGGAGAAACTATAGCTGCCTTTTTGATAACTGATGGTTAATGAGATGACAACCTTAATGTGCTAGTATGAGAAGTGTCACTTTGTGAAATCAATCAATACTAATCTCACTGCCCCCCTGAACCCCACTAACCCCCTTCTCCCCTCCAAGGTGATTGCAATATTGACATTATTAGCTCTTCATTTAGTTCTAACAGCTTTAAGCAAAGACTTTGACCATTATTAGTTCAAACCTTACATTCCTGAAACATGCAATCCCAGTGAAGAGTGCTAAATGTCAACATCAGGTGGTCTAGCTCTACAAATTAACTACCTTACCAGAAGTGTAGGCAGAAGGCTCTAAAACCCTCCAAAGCACTTCTTTAAGAACATCCACACAGTAGTTCAAAGCACAGTTCAAGTACCTCAACTTGACTAGAAGAAACATCCAGAATAGAAGAAAAGGCCATTTTATGCTCCCCAGTAATCACGGAAAAACAAGATCATGCAGCCTTCAAAAACCTCCTCCTTAAACAGTTTCCTCTTGGGCAAGGCAGCTATTTACTGAACAGCACCTGAGTAATAATCCTTGATAGAGCAGTCATCAGTTACAGAAGGAGACATTTTAAACATATTTTTTTTTTCCCATACTCATTAGCTGTTCTAAATTAAAAGATTTACTCAAGTTCTTGGGAAAAAAACCCTAACAAAGTAAACATTTTTACAGTAATTGATAACTGCCTCATATGAATGTATCCTGGAGCACTATGGTGCAGAACTGCAAACAACAGAATGAAACCAAAACAAACTAAAACTGTAAAATGCTATGCAGAGACAGGACTGACTTTTTTCTGAGAAAGGAAAACTCAGAAAATATTTTAATACATTACATCTGAATTGAGCTTTCCACTACCACAGCCTAGTGCCCAGAATGTGACTGACATTAATTACTTATTTATGACTCTGGCTTCTCTGTTACCTCAGAGCTCTCAGTTTATTTCCTGGCTGTTCATGAGACTGTGTGATACACTTCCAGGGATGACTTGGGGGATGACCTCGTACAGAATGAAAGCTTTGGCTAGGCATGAACATAGGACTGGACACATGAATAATGTAACAAAATTACTATACCTGTTTCTCATTTTCAAGGGATGCACCCTTTGCAAAAAATATGGAAGTTCAGCTCTATCCCCATACAAGAAATAATCAACTTAATTGTCACTAGATCACTTTGACTTAATTTGATGGTGAGATCTGTAAGTGTCTTTCACTGAACACAATCAGCTGCAGTGGTTCAGGGGCATATAAAGCAAAAATGGCAGAAATCTGAGTTTTACCTGACTCTTTTAGAGGAGATGGAGCCTTAGTATAAAGTCAGGTTTTTAATTTTCTGAAGAGACCAGAACTAATTATGACTTTGAAGTATCTATGGATAAAACATGTGTTCTGCTTTGCCTTTGTGTTCCAAAGGCAATTACTGTCTACTCCAATAGAGAAATAGGATGGGGAAGTAAGGAAAAAAAATAATTTACTCCTGCATGTTCCCACTGAGATCTTACAAAAACAAAAAAAAAAAAAGGAAAAAGTAAGTGAAAACCAATTCTACTATATATTCTACCCCCAAACCCAGCAAACATCACCCTAAAAAAGTATCAGAAAATATTAAAATATTAAAATATTGCCTGGGTTCTGCAAACGCTACAAGCCCTGCTAAATCTTACATTTGCTGAAATGATGAGTCTTCAAAAAAAGCAAAGACAGAGAACTGACTAGATGTAGGTGAGAGGATAGTTAAAATGCCTACAACCAACAGCTGCTCTTTGTCACTTGTCTTTAGATTACTTTCTGCCATATTGCTTTTCCCATTTGTTTTTATTATAGATGGATCTAGAGTACTACAAGTTAATAATTTTAAGATAATGAAGAAGCTAGCCTAACATTTTTATAATAAAAAAGCTGAAAGTTAAACTCCAGCTGCAGATACAATGCAGTAACAGGCAGAGGTTCTAGATATGATAAAATAAAAGCAATTCTGTAATGGAATTATGAAAACATTACTTTTCATATCATGAGGTAAAGATTCACCAAGGAATGACAGTAATTTCTCCACAGGAGCACTGTATGAGTCACTTATTCAAAAAAGTGAAGCTAATGTCTTAGTAAGCAAACACAATCCCTGAAATAGCTACCTTTTAATTATAGTACTGTATATTCATGGGGAATATCATAGCAACCTTTATTTCATTCATTATGTTTGAAATTTCAAAACATAAGAACATGTTCTATTCCTAACGCAATGCAAAATGAAGGTTAAAAACGGAGAGTAAATGATCTGATTAACACTCAGGGTGGTGAAAAAGAAAATCTAATCACATGGATTTATAAGCTTATGGAGTAGGTAAGGACCATTACAATGTTTACAACAAAGGTGGTAACAAGACCCAGCACAGAAGACTAATGTTACCTCAAAATGCGGGCACACAGAAAGTTACAACAATAAGAAAGAAAAACCCCAAAACCCATGCACAAAAGTTCAGAAGGATTACCTAATTTTGCTGTTATCTATGATACATAAATGCTAGAATACAGCTACCCTTTCATAATGGAGCAATTTCTGTTTAGAATTTAGATCCTGCACACACAACAATAAACCATTCATCTTTTTAGTGCTATTAACACCATTAAAATAAATGCTACTATTTTCTCTCTTTTCGTAAATATGTAAAAAAATATGACAAAAAGCAAGCTATTGACTAACGTGAAAAAAAAAAAACAAACCTGATGTAGGAAGGACCATGAAGACGCCTCAGCAAGAAAACTAGTTTGAAAAATAGCAAAATCATTGCATTGAAATTCTTGTGCTGAAAAGATCTGAGGGCTAGATTATCCTACATGTTCAAAACAGCTCATCTGCAATACTTTAAAAGCATACCACCCACTTGCTCAGACAACTTGCTTCAACAGGACCACCTGCATGAGCAAGTACTACTAAAATTCAGAAAACATTATAGAAATGAACTCAAAGGAGAGAATCATCTTGTGCAATGAGATGTATACAAAAGCAATTAGATGAAAAAAAAGTATCACAGTTATCAGGCTGACATATGCTGCACATATCCCAGTCAAGCATCCACTGCCTCGATGTAAGTCACACAAATGGCCCGAGATATGCGACGAAAATGAGTTAGTGATGGTTATGGGCTGTGATGGGCTGTGTGCTGTGTGTGTGAACTACGCTGCAGACACATGCTAAGTGCTTCAACACTCAGTCAGCAGCAGGTTTTGCTATCTGGAACTGAGACTGGTGTTACAAGTTCAGAGCACATTGTATCAGGAAAGAACACTCACCATTTGCATCTCACACCTCCCCATGTGCTAAACAACTACAAGCTACAGATCACGAGGTCCATTAATAATCAAGAGAGGCACTCACTACCAGTTTCGTAATTTGAACTTTCTGTTTCATAATATAAGGAACTATACTGTTCCCCACCCCCAAGAGTTTAAGATTCAGATACAATTTTAGGAAAAACAAAACAAAATACCAAGGTTTAACAAAACAAAGCAAAAAATACCAAAAAATCCCAAAAGACAAAAACCAAAAAAAACTGAACACGCAAAACCTCAACACTTCTCCCCTTCCCAAATCAGTCCCACTCAACTCTGTGGAATGATGATGACTCAAACCTTCTCATGGCATATCTCCTCTAAGTCAGGTAGCTAAACTGTTAAGAGTAGAAAACAGTAAACAGAATCTTGAGAAGAATCCAAAGCATTCTATCTGGAATTCCTCTGCTTTCTCTCATTCCCTGCTTATCCCCACCTTCTGCTAGTACAGTCATTGTTCACAAAACCCAGAAAGTTGCGGCCTGGAGTACTGTAAACCTTTTGGAGCCTGTTTTTCAGCCTGCTTTTTCTAGGTGCAAAAAGTCCAGAACATTTCCAGTGTTGACAATGCTCTGCAGAGGCAAGCAGGCTGACTGCAGCTATGACCCACAGATCAAAAGCTTTTCTGGCTTAGAGAATTAATAGCATTTTTCTCAGCTGCTGTGGAGATCACATGACCCTGTGTACATCATGCCAGAGTAGAAGACAACTATAAATCATTCACGATCCTCAATTTTCTTGATAAGCATTCAGTCTGTCAGACTGAACAAAGCAGGCCAAGATGGCCTCAGATGGGATTAACAGCAGACCTTCACGATGGACTGAACTCCTCTTTTATTACAGATTTCACATCATAATTCCTTGGAACTGCTGGCACAGGAGATAAAAAAACCAAACACATGAACAAAACCAAACAGGAATTCCTACTTGTGGCTGGCAGTTGCTATGACTCAGAGGAACGAGCTGGAATTTGAACTCATCTAATTTCTTACAGGAGGCATCACTCTGATAGAATGTACAGAGAGTTTGAAAGGAACATGCTGAACATATTTTAGGAGTTTCTGGGCCTATCATGACAGCTAAGAAACCCATCTTGCACAGCTTCAAAATAAATAAACTAAATTTCTTAAATAAATAGATTATTTTAAGATAAAAACCTCCTGTTCAATTTGTTTCAGGATACAGAGAGATCTAAGTTCTATCATTTACCTTCCAGCCCTGAAAGTTTTATCTTCAAATAACCTAAACATCTGGGAAATATCAGGCCACACAGAGAAAATCTTCAAGTTGTCCTTCTAGAAAAGCATTTTAAAAAGTAATTTGCTGGCTATAAATAAAAGTAATTTTACCAATTATGAAAATATCTGAAGCTTTTAAAATATTGTTTTCACTGAGATGCACACAAGGTTTTAAAATTCCCTTTTATTTCACCACATGAGATGCAGCCTAGGCTGGATGGCTCTGTGTTTGAGTCACCTTGTGTACTGCCTTCTACTGCAGCTGCTTGTTTAATCAATCCTCAGGATTTTAGGGATGGTGCACCATAAAAAAGTTAATATTGATGCAGAGCATTTTCCTGTACTTTGCTGATGACTTATGGATCTAAGATTGACATGAAAAAATTTTTCTTGCTTTTAATAGATCAGTGGCAGTTTTACCCTATGAAGCCTCATTCTGAAAATATATTTTTGATGTAAATCCCATACTTTTTTAAAACACTCACTTTGATACTTGAATACTTTCATTAACATCGAAAAAAACACACAAAGATCTTAACAGCCAGTACCTTTTGCCCATGATGCTCTGTATGTAGCTTTGCTTATTCAGTATTTTGCTAAGCTGTGGTTTGCAAAAGTGAGATTACTGCTTGCAGAGAACTTGTTGGGACATTTGAAAAGCTTTGCATTCTAAGTTCTAAAATCTCACATAAAATGTGTGCAAAACCAAATAAACCCCAATGAAATATAATTCTCCCCCCTTACACTGGGCACAGGAGGTGAGGGGGGGTTAGGAGGGAAACAAGAAGAAACAAACATAGGAACTATTATCATCTAGTTAAGTACAGGCAGAATTTAGATTGTAAAAAATGTCTAACCAAAATAAAGTAAAATAATCTCCCTCAAAAGCAAGACAACATATTTTCATCATCCACTGTAGACAAAAAAATAAGCTGAGAAGTTTGTGCTGTCTCTTCATCCATTCTGCATAGGACCAATTTCCTAGCTTTGAAGCTATGGGAGAACCTACCATACAAAACTGACTACAGCAGAAGTGGTCACAAAAGCTTCTTATACTTTGTACAAGATGCTCTTTTCTGGACATGCTTTCTACATTTAGAGTGTGCAAAGGTGTTTTAGACCCCCAGAGACTGTCTTACCATCAATGGATCAAAGAAGGGACCTGTGTACCTGAACAGTACAGTTGCAGTGACGGCAACTAAATCGCAGTAGCAGCTTTAAAATTCAACTTTAGAAAGTAAGAAGGGAGTTTGTGACTAAAAATCATTCAATCTTTTGTAAAGCCCTTAAAATTCTCTAGGTCTAGATGCTTTCTATGCCCACTGTGAGAGGAAATGGTCCTAATTTGCCATTTCTCACTATTTTCCTGCTAGTCCACCCGCTGGCAGCTCTCCTTTCGCTGCGAGCAGACATTCACTCACTGCTGGCGGAAGGCGGCGATTAGGGACGGTTCACACGGCGCTCACGGGACGCTGCCTCCTGCCACACCGCCCCAACTGCACCTCTCACAAAGCCAGCAGTGCCAACTGGAGAGCAGCACAGCGCAAGATGGCCAGAGGAGAGGCTTCAGAACATTCCCGTTTTGCCCTCGCTGCGCGCTGTTACAATGCTTAACGTTTCCGATGCGCAGCGCAATCCCTCCCAACACCACCCCACCACCACCTAGGGCTTCCCAATGGACCATACTCTGAGAACCTAACTCAATCTGTCCTGAGGGCTGCGCGGACAGTAACTAAAAATCAAAGATCCATGACAACTGCTGAACAGATCCTCCAGAGAATCTGGGATGAACAAGAGCTGAGGATATGTGAACTGAAAAATGACTTCTCACAGGACTGAGTTTTCCTAATTTTAAGATTGTAACTTTCCAGTACAGTAACAGATGCACAAATAGGATGCAGTTCTTGCACTCAAACTCCATACAAACTGTAATACAAGCATAGACTCAAAGGGTTGTTTTCACTTTATTTAACATAAGCATTTTTCCAAAACTGCATAAACTGAAGTTTCCTTTGAAAACTGCCTAAGAAGAACATTATGCAGAAGAGCCAGGAAGTAGGAACAGTACTTGGGGAAATGCAGGAAGCATGGCAATTACTAAGGAGAACACAAATTTCAGACACACAAACAAACGAGCAGAAGGAAACTATAAAAGTCTGTACCAGTGAAGGGAGACACTTTTCAGATAACTCAAGTGCCAGATGACTGAGACTGGGAATGTGTGGAAGATTTGCACTAAATTTTTCAAGGCTTTTAACTGGAAAATTTCTGAGACTCTATTATATGCACTCTTCTCTTTGTAATTACTACACTTACTTCTACCATTAATAATGTGCATAAATGTGCTGTTTGTCATGTTCAAAAAGCACTTAATAAACGTCCTCTGAAGGAAGGAAATCACACTGCTTGAAAATCCACTAACTTGGAGAGAGAGGGGGAAAAAGAAGCTATTCTTAGCATATACTCATCACTCCTAGTCCTCTGACATATCAGTAGTGGTTCAACCAGAGGTGACATGAGAGTAAATGCATATGGCACCTGCCTAGGAAGGTATTTGAATAAACACAGATGTGCCTTGACAGCTACTTGAAACCTAAATGCTTTCCAAGCTTGAAATCCCAGTGGTGGCAAATCTGTCAATAGCCAACATTACTATATATCTAGAAAGGCATTCACCTACCACTAAGAAACCACTGTATTTTGTTTAGATGGTGTCAGGCACCCTGCACTAGTGTTGCTGTACAAGTTCCCAGACAAGGAGTGAGGAAAGCTTACAGACATCAATGAAAGCAGACGTTAACTTTCATTTAAATATAACAGCCTTAGCTGGAATCTGGTGAGAATGCTTTTACTGCAATGTAAAGATAACAAGATACTGTTTTTACATCTTATCCAACTGGCAAGCAACTGGTCTATCTGCAAAGGCAAAAAATCAAAATGAGAAAGCAACGTTTTATTTAAAGTTATTGCCTTCAGTACTTAATGTAAAAATTAGCTACCTACCAGAGTGTTTCAATGTAAACAAAATAAAGTGCATGAGAAGTGCAAATCTACACATAAAACCCATTAACCTTTCCTCACCTGATCTTCTTCTCCTCCCCCTTCTTCATCGTATTTCAGAATGTTGTCCCTCACATCATCTTCAGGATCAATCAAGAGCTGCTTTGCCTGACGCTCTTTATCACGGCGTTTCATCCATACCACGAACATTAAAACTAAAACTGTAATGCAAAAGTGGAAGAGAATAAACCACATCTTGATTCTGAAATACAGCCACAGAAAATTGTAGGAATTTAACATCAAGATTTAAAAAAAGAAGAAAAAAAAAAAAGAAAAAAGCAATGAAGTTGGATTTCACCGTTCTGGGTAAGGTACACTTTTTTTAAAAATAAAAATTGGACCGATTTTAAGCAAGACATGTTTAAACTCAGACCACTATAGCTAATTTGGTTTGGAAATCAATCACATATTGAAGGCTGTAAGTAACAAACCCATTCCACATCTGCAAAATAAACTTGTCATGAAAAGAATTAAGAAAGACTATGCTTCATAAACCACTACATTCAGAAAGAAATCTCTCTTTCAGTAAAGCTCTGTTAGTTTCATACCTAGCATTTAAAACGTATCTTGTATCGAAAGTAGATGCACTGCGTGCTTGTGTAGAATCATGTGCTTAGCCAGGCTCAATTTTTTTTTTTTATTACTTCTTTCCATAATTTTCTATGTTCTAGATGGGTGCATAGTGTATTATGACCAGGCTAATATCTCCCTTGTGTTCCACCACAATAGACAATCAGTTAACTATAATGTGTAGGAGAGCTAGCATCTAATTTACTACACTGGACAGACACAATTTTTAGTCATTTCCCTTAACTCAATGCACTTGACACAAAATAAAATACTACCACAGCTTTATGCAGTACTTAAACATACACACCACTGCAACACCTGCCCTTCTTGTCAGTCCTTATGTGAAGGGCTGTGATGTATTACTTTCCAACAGTAATTCCTACTTGCATTATTCTGAAGCACAATAGTAGTAACATCAGAGCACTCCTTAAAAGCACTATTACCCACTACGGGTGGCACCAAATCACAAAGTACTGGCAGCACAAGAGAGATTACACCCCTGGGGACTAATTACATCTTCAACCTGGCCACTCATTGATGTAACACTACAAGTGTCCATGGGTATAAATGGAGTATCTCTTTCACAAACCCACTGCAGAGCTTGACTGCCAAACAGGTGCTAGCTGTGTCCAACTCCAAATCCTGTACTATCAGCAAGTGTTCATACTTGTCCAAAACACTGAATCATGCAGCAAAAATTCCTGGACCTGAGCCTTTAATAACTCCCCTGGTCTTTGTCAAGGTACCTGATACTAAAACACAATATTGTACTTGCAAAAGAAGAGCAGAGGAGTTAGAATTAAGAGAGCTATCTACTCACTGAGCAAGATGATGATACAAAGCAGAATTGCAATGATGGCACCAGTGCCCAGCCCTGCACCAACAATCCGGTCAACATCAGTGCAGTCTCCATTTAAGTCACACTGGCAAACTTTCACCTTCAGCAGGGAAGTGCTGGATGCATGTGGATTTCCAGAATCTGTAATTACTATGGGCACGTCGTAGATTCCGGCCTCCAGGAACCGGATTCTTAAGGAGAGCTGGGCGTGATCACCTGTGTGTGAAAATAAGGTGCTGGTTAAAAAATAATACATAGCTCACATGGGATTAAAATAGTATTGGCAAAAATAGCTCATGTCTGAGCTCGGCATTAACTTCTTGCTCAAACCGCTATGTGACACTAAGGGTAACAGACTTCCTGACTGCTGTGACCACCTTTTCTTTCTTAAAATTTCTTGTTCTCTGGGGAGCTTACACTAAGGTAATTTCTTGTTCATATTAACCAAATTCATGTATGCTGTGAAATAATATCAAAGAGAAGACATTTACAAAAGTATCTTTAAAACTGTGGAGATTTCCATAATGTTAATTACCACTAATTCGAACAATGGTCCAATTCCTCTTAATACTAGCAGGTGTGTCAGGCAGCTCAAAGGCAAATGGGCCTGCATTTGGATCTATGTCAGGGTCTACAGCAGTGATATTAATAGCATTGGGCTGCAGGGTTTCACAAGTTGTGGCTTCTTTTGGATGCACTTGAGGGGCATTATCATTGATGTCCAGCAGGTATATCTGAAGTGTGCCAGTTCCACTCATTGGGGGTATTCCTAAAAGAAAAGGAAATAGCATTAAGCCTGTTTTCAGTTGCAAAGTTATTTAAACGAAGCTGTACCAATATTCTTATATATTTACCTCAGTTTTGGGATTCTGTCTTCTAAAAACCTATCAAACACTGTCACTGCTCCTTCTAAAACATCAATTCTTATGTAGTCTGTTCTCTGAAAAATGGCCCTACTCAGCAAAATTCAGCAAATAACTGCAGATCCATAGATCAGGGACTCGTCCACTTCACTGACCAGACAGACAGTTAATCCCCAGAGATGGTCCACATCAAAGACTTCAAAGAAGAAGGTGCAAAATTGGGGTGGTTTGTCCTCTGGACAAATTTTTTCCTAACTTTGAAGGCTTAAGATCACTCTTTACCATAAATGTGCTAAATAAATTCTTTCTAATACTGACTTTCAGCGTGCAATTTCTAGACATTCCTGCTATCCATATCGAATGTGTGATGCTTCCATAAACCTTGCTGGAATCACACATTGATGTGATCATTTGGCACTGAATTTTTCAGTACAACTGGCAGTGGTTCTCATTCCACCTCTCTTAATCTTCCAGTTCTATTTATGTTTTTTCTCCAGAACAGAGCAAACGTACAGAAACAGTTGATCTAGCCTCCAGTTCAGAAAATTTGACCATGTCTTCTTTCCAAGGCAAACAGCCCCAGTGTTTCAGTTTTCCCTTCTAATGTGAGAATGTTCCTAACTGTGCCTGTCCATCTTTCCGCTATCAGCTATGAACAGTACAGCACTCCAGCTGAAATCAAAGGACTCATTTCTGAGCAGCGTTAATTGTCATTAACAAACTGACAACAAAAAGATACTTTTCCCTCTGCACTGCTGCAGCTTGAATGTGGGAAAATACAAAGCCCCTCCAATGACACATCACTCCCCATAAAGCCCACTCCTGCTGTGCATTCACTCAACCTACCACGCTCCCATGCAGGGCTTTTTCAATCTTCTGTCAACTCATAAAATGTAACCAAGACAGTGTTTTTCTGCAAACTCAGAGAATTATTTTTCAGCCATTTCCCAAGTAGCTGGGAAATTACACACACTCTGATAGTAATACAGATTTCCAACAGGATGTATTCTAGGCATATCCTGTTTTCTTCCCCAGTAAAACTGAATGCCATTCAATGACAGAGAAGAAAAGCTTTATGAAAAAAATACACAATATTGATACATACCATTATCAGAAGCAAGAAATGTTGCATTATACATATTGTTTTGCACATATATTGACTCTCTGTCCAAAACAGCTGTAGTAGTTATTTGTCCATTAACAGGGTCAATTTTCAGCCAGTTTGCAGGATCTGAAAGTTTTGAGTACCTGTGTATTCAATCATAAGTTGTGTTATTTATCTGCCAACATAAATATTGACAATAAGACAGTATTGGTATTTTAATTTGTATTCTGAACATGTTTTTGGAATTTGAATATATCATTTTACAAACTTCCATTTATCAAGTCCTGTTAGTAAATTTCTTGGAAATACATATTAAAACAAGTCCTGAATTTCAATTCTTGAAGCGCCTTGCCCTGTAAATTATCATGTAACTGGAGGAAATCATATAATTACCATAAACTATATAAGATTAATACTTAGACTCAATTAAAATATTCAGTCAGGATCCTTCTTGGTTTTTCTACACCTACAGAGCTATTCATACTAATTTTCATCTTGTCAGAATGCTGAGAGCAGGAGAGAGGTAAAAATGGATAGTGTTAGCTGCACTAACTCACATTGTTCTAGCACTTCAATATCACTTTATTTTCAGAGGCCCTGGTTTTACTACACGTTTCTCATCTTAATTTGAAAGAGAAGTCTTTCAAAGACGAGACGGAAGATGAGTCTTTCAAAACCATTCTTTTATCTGATGAATTCTCCCTCTGACATTAATCAAGTGCAAGCTATCTTAGTATTGAAGTCCTCATGCTGTCATTTCTATGATCTGATCCATATGTCCAGAAATGAGCCAAGTATCACAAACTAAACAAAGCTAAACAAAAATCAAGAGAAAATAAAATTGCAATAATCTTGATTTTGGAAGGAAAGACAGAACTTAAGTTCTGGAGTTTCTTCTACATGAGCTAAAAAAAAAAAAAAAAGTTGGATAAGGTGAGTCCTGACCATGGGCAGTCACAGCTTTGCAGATAATGACCAGGCCTTATATGAGGCATGCCTGTGTAGCAAAGTTTTAGATGAAAGAAAAATTATGAAATTATGATCATAGCTATCAGTACAAGAGTTCACAGACAGACAACACCACCAATTTGCACTGTTGGAGAAAAAGTTAAAAGAAAACCCTTCAGATTTCATCAACAATTCATTTTGCTGCCATGTGAAAATTACTGCTGAATTTTAATTGCAAATGATCTTAGTTCACAGGAGCACATGTCTGCTCTGACTGAATTTGTTGGGATAGAACATATACTTTACCACAGACACGTAACTGCATTCTGTCTTAATGAAATGGGACTTAGGATGAGAAAATGACCCAGTTTACACACCTATGAATACCAGTCAGTTCACCTTCTCTACAGCCAAAAAACCCTTTGGAGAGAGCTGCAAAAACCCCCCAGGATGTGTTGGGACAGCTGCATGCTACAGCAAAGGCAGTCATTTCACATGTCATCTCTTTGCTCCCCTCCCATTCCATAGCAGAGATATCGCAAAAGGCTCATATAGACCTTAGAGACGTTTGCTGCATGTAACGATCCGGGTCCTGAGCAGTGAAAGTTGTCAACATGCTACCAGCCATCAGCCCTTCTTCCTGACGCACAAGCTTGGGGTTTGGAACAAAATATGGGCTCTCATTCACATCAATGACTGTAATGGACACGGTTGCTGTCGACTGAGGAGGATGCTGAATCCCCTTAGCCAAAGGCACTTGATTTTCCGCAGCTACGGTGAGTACAAACATCCTGTTGGTCTCGAAGTCAATGGGCTAGGAAGAGCAAAGAGCAGGAAATATAAATGTTTACTCACAGTAGCAACGGACATACAATGACATTTTAAATTTAAAGCACATTTTTGAAGATCACTTGTACTGCTTTTCTCAAAAACGAGCACGGAGTCTGAAGAGAGCACAAGATCATCACCCTAACACAAGCCCATGTGCTGAGGTTTTGCTTAGCAGCAACAGCAGTAGTTTTCAAATCAGAAGAGTCAGAAACCTTGTCATTCCTGGATTTAACCTACTCTGGTACTGCCATCAGAGACAAATGAGGAAACAAATAATTTAATCATAAAATGATGAAAAAGCTCCCAGCCTTGTGCCAGGCACTCACGTGTGCTTCCAGATGATCTCTCCTGGGGACAGAAAGCTGCCTCTTTCTGTCAGAAGGATGAAAGTTTCCTTCAAACAATTTCATGACTATAGCTATTCCCACAGATCAGAGATTCTCATGCCCTCAACATCTCATTAGAAAGACTCTTGGTGATCCCAGCCAACCTCATTTCTAGTATTTCTACAGCTTCCATCTTCCCAGTGAAGACAACCTTCAGTTTGAAGATTTCCTCACTGAGTCAGAAGTCCAGTTTAAGAAGTAAAACCAGCATGAATCTCGAGTTCCTCTGTCATGCTGCACATGGGTTGAGGCATTCCTGGAGACAGGATCTGCCTTTGTACCATGCACTGTACTACTCACAGAGATCCCAGACTGGAAGAAAACTCTGTACCTTACCAGGGCAGTTGGCATGTGACAGTATGAAGTAAGTGACAACAGACAATCTAATCTTCACTACAGGTTGACAAATCAACTCATTGCACTGCCAATTAAAAACTGCAGGCAGGTTTCCAACTCTTCCCATGTCTGGGCACTTAAAGGAGTGCTAAAAAGCACAGACACTCACATAATTCTACCTGGAAGACTGCAACACAACAACTGGTACCTCTGGGGAAGAGCAGTTATAAACCAGTTCTTAAGAAAAGCCTGAGTGAATTACTATTAATGTTGTATGTAGATTGTATCTTTTTGTCACCTAGATACTGGAAGGATAAAAATCAAACAAAATGAAACTAAATGAAATTAAAGGAAACAAAAAAAAACAAAACAAAAAGAGGAAAGAGAAAGTGAATTTTTTAATTTCCCAATGGGATTACTGGCATCGCATATTTGACTTTGAAATGATCAGCCAAAATCAGAGCAGGCCAACTCAGAGGTGAGACAGTTATCAGAGGGTCCTGCTACTGCCTGGCAGGTTTAATTATAGAACCACATTTTTATTATCACTTGAAATAAGTCATCCCTCAACACAGAGCTGTGTTGGCTAGAGAATGAAGACAGACAGGTTATTCCATAAAAGGTATTTAAATGAGGTTTTAAAAATAGCCAGTCTTTAACTGTCTCTTGTAGAAGTACCCTCCCACCTACCATCTTTTCCTCTCTGATTGTGCTTTGACTGCCTATATCTGTTCCTTAACAGAATATCTTGACATAAAATGTGCAGACAACACGCATGACTACTAACTGAGGAGGTAGGAAGTTGTTCCTTTAGATTAGCAAAAAATACTAAGCAGACACTTTTTCAGAGAGTAATTTCTAACTTTCAGCGAATAAAGATTGAAGATTTGTAACTTCCTACCCTGATTTTTAAAACTGAGCACGTAGAATACTACTGATAGCATAAACAAGGTAGCATTCGGAAAGACAGATTACCAGATTCCACAAGAAAGGGTGCACCCATTTAATTCCAGACGCGTGCTGGCCTCAGGAAAGGAATTCACATTTCCCCCCCATTAAGTGTTCTCCCACTTGTTCCACCTCTGCTGAATTCTCTGAAAGGCAAGCATGCCTCACCTTTACGACAGTCACCAGCCCATCGTTGCTGTTGGGGTCGGTGAGGATGGTGAAGCGGCCCGTTGGGTCTCCCCCAGTCATTCGGTACATGGCGTTCCACGCCGGCGTGTGCGGCTGGTCCTTATCTGTCACCGTCAGGTTCGCCACGATCACGTCCACCCTGTTTTCTGGTACTTCCCCATAGAACTGCAGAAACCATGGAAACACTTCACCTCATCTGGAGGAGCATGCAAGAGCCACACCAGGCTGAACATTCATCAAAGTGGGGCAGCCCATCTCTCTTCTCTGGAGCTCTGACAATTTATCTAATGAAGTTTACCTGAGGCCACCCAGAGAACCAACAGCTTGGTTCCCTGGTCAGCTTTTGCCTTTTGGTCAAAAGCAGAACACTGCATGTAAGGGATATATATTCTGCACATATTTTGATTCTGCCTGCCAGTATGGTATTTAATAAGTAATAAATATTTACTGTCTGTGAATATAATGCGAGAAACAGAGAAAGGTTATAAATATGCACATCCATCAGTAACTCCTATCCTGTACTTACAGTCATGGCAGTGAACTCTGGAGGATTGTCATTGACATCTGTCACAGCGATGACAGCAGTTGCTGTGTTTGAAAGACCATATGTTGGGTTTCCTTCCATGTCCGTAGCCTGAATTATTAACGTATATTGTTGTACTTTCTAAAACACAAAATGACAACATAAGTTTTAGACAAAACTAACATTACCATAGGACAGCAGGTGTTCTCAAAATTGCACTCCGCTAAGCAATGGAGCCTATTACAGAGTTTATTCTAGTTAGCATCACCCAAAATGACAGAAGCAAAGCTTGTGCCACAGGAATACAGCAACAGGTTGCTTATATTGAACTACTGGTTTGACTTTCCTCAAAGACCATCACTGTAAGGACAGGCTGACTGCTTCCTACTCTAATAAATCAAACCACTTTAGACAGTCAATGCATGATCACAGGTTTAACAACACTTTTCAAATGGTGAAAAGAGAACCAGGGTGCATTTTATACTAAAACAGGGAAAGTCCTCAAAAGCATTTGAGAGCACTGAGCCAAGGTAGGTTTGTCGGCCAAATGGCCGCAACTGCCAAGGTTTTATTTCAGCCAAGCCTGAGTATAAAACTGCTGCTGCAACTTCTTGTGATCTCTATGGAAACCAAAGACGTCGAGGCCAACAGAGACGAGTAAGGGCACTGGGAGAAAGGGGGAGGGAAGCACCGAACGGGTTATTTCCATAAATGTTAAACACCCCGGCCGCGTATGGCAGCCACGGGCCCCCTCAGCCTGGTGAGCTATTTAAAACAACATTGACAAGGTTCTGTTTAAAAAAAAAAAAAAAAAAAAAAAAAAAAAAAAAAAAAAAAAAAAAAAAAAGGAGAATCATAAAGATGTTTTCTGTATAGAATTGCTGTAAAGCTTATTTTAACTCATTGCTCTCAAATATTGTGCATGCTCCTTCATTTAGCAGCTCATCATCCTTCCTTGCAGAGAAGTGTTACCATTCAGTTCTCCCCAAAAGAAAGGATACAAACATAAGTAGCTGCTATTACTTTGAAACAGCACTTTCACAAATGGTTTACTAACACTGGCAAAAAGCATTTCAAGAAGAGCCTATTTTTATGTTTTGTTATTTGTTTTTTTTTTCCCACTTGGTACATTATTTTCTTCCACAGTCTAAAGAGTGGAATATATGACCGATTACTTCTCATAGAAACAATTTATAGAATCATGAAACATGCTGAGCTGGAACGGACCCATCAGGATTGGAGAGACCAACCCCTGACCCTAAGCAGGAACACCCCTAGAATCACACCATTTACAAAAAGGAATTACAGGTATTGATACGAAAAATAAGCAAGGATAATTCCACTGATAGTATTCAGCTTTCTGTCAGACTTTGGCCAGATAGTTCGCAAGATATGAGATGTTTAACTGTTTGCATATTTCCAAGCAGCAACGAAGAGTTCTTGAATAGAAAGTTTTTAAAATAAGTTGTATGGATCTTTATCTCCCTCTGAAGATAACAATTTATGTTCATGCCCTCTTTCCCACAGAAACCGTCACAAGACACTCCAAATGTGTATTGCTATATATGCATCCCACAATTCTTTCAAAAAGCAAGATTAGTATTAAGTCTACCGAAATGCAGTACAGATGTTTAATAGTGCATACATACATATATATATGAATTCTGGCTTGGAAAATATACTTGCAAACTGACCTTCAAAAGGCTTTAAACGTCCTAAAGGTTTCTTTCATGACACCAGTAAGAGTAGCAGTCATGAGGGAATCAAAGAAATGCTTTTACCACTTTCATCCAGGAAAAAAATCATACTTTACTTACTGTGAAGCAATAAAATCTAAAGCAGTATTGAAGCAAATCACACTGCCATATGATTCTATGTTATTGAAACAGCAGGTGCTTCTGATTCATCTGGGTATTAACACATTGATCCCAAGAAGCAAATTTCATTAAGGAAACTCCATTATTATTTCACAGAGACTCAGCTTCCTTACAATCGTCTTACTTAATTCCACCAGAACCGGCACACTAAAAACTTCCCAGAAAGTGCCCCAAAGGACAGCCTATCGGTGGTTTTGTTTAGTTCCTTGTTTTCTTTCCCTCCTCCCAGCACTCACATAAAGCAGATCAACTGCTGAGAGTGAAATTTCAGAATCAACAAGCACGCAACTTTCCAAGCATGGGGAAATTGGGGGAGGGGGTCTCCTCTTTTTACTGTGGTTTGAGAAGCTGCCAGGAATAAGCGATGGAGCATGTGTCAGCAGCCTGCACAGACACTTAGCAGCAACACATCCAAAAGCAAACTGGCAGCTCCAAGAAAGAACGCAGACCTCATCAGTTCACATCTTTCCACTTCAACACAGGCCAAATAAAAGAGCACTTCACTGAATTAACCTCACGTGAGGCAGGAATGTCTGTGTGTAAATTTAAGTACCCTGCCTGAGTTCTTCAGCACCTGCAGCAGCAAGGCAGATGTTTTAATGCTGAAGTGAATTCCACAGCATTAACGGAAGAAATAAGAGCAGCTGGATCTCATGAAACAGCATCTTTTGAGATAACAAATGAAAGATTTCTTCTGCCTTAAGCTGAGTTTCCTTACCTAAGCAAATCTCCTCCTGTGCATGTTAGCACAGATAATGCATTGTGCATGTTAATCTAAAATACCAGCAGATAAGGAATGCTATCAGAGGAGTCACTTTTTTTTTTTTAATGCCTGCAACACTTATGCTCCCATAAAAAATGTGTCACGTTATTTAAGAATTTAAAATTCTGTCTAGTATTTTATGACTTTAATTAGAGCTTTACAAAGAGAGACAAGACTTGTAGAAAAGAGTGGAAAAGCAGAAGCGGGCAGACCAGCTGGGGTACATGGACAACGAGGCACCCTTCGGCCCACTGTCAGAAGACCATTCAGCTTTGGCTCTCTAGACTCCCAGTCATTTTAATTTAATTGACTTCCACAAAATGACTCAGGAAATGGAGGAAGCAAAGCTTGGGAAGGAAACCATTTTATCTCATATTAGTCTAATTTAATATTTGAATGATTTAACGTTAATCATTAATATCCAACATGTTCAAGAAATGTTTATATATACCCATTTGGGAATCAGCACAGTGATCCATCAGGAAAACTGATGGTGAATGACAAGGCTTTTCCAACTGTTAATGTGAGGGTCTAAGCTCCACAGGCAGCTGGCTTCTTCCGAGTTAAATCCCTCCAGTATAGCTAGTCACCAAGTGATAAAACCTCAAGAATTATCGCTATGTCCTTCTGAAAGTTCATCTGTCAAAGATGACCAGGGGATTTTACAAACAAGGGCATAGCTGCCCATCATTCTTTTAATTTAATAGGGCAATACTGTAAAGTTCAGGGTTTTCCTCTGCTCCAATCCCTTCTCTTCAAAACCAACTTAAATAGAATGAACATTAATAAACCACAAAAATTAATTGCGATATCTAACAGTCTGTTTAGCTTTTCAAATCTTCTGATTGCCCCTTTCAAACTGAAATGCATCAGAATATTAACAGCAAACACAGAAGTTCAGAAAGCATTTTTATTCTCCATTTTAAATAACTATAAACAAGCAGCTAAAAGATGAACAGCAAACCCAGTACTTTGGATTTAATGAGCTAAAATGAGGTTAGTAATACAGAAGTTGAAACAAGATGTATTCAAAAGAGATTTGTTTGGATTTTATAGCTTGTTTATAAAATAATGCCTATCTCTTGTTAAGTTTTCAAGTGGTTTAAAAGTCACAGTTAGTGTGACAGATTTGGAGTTCACAGGCAAATATTTTTATTCCCAACCTCACAGATGGTTGAATCAGAGAAGAGGATCTGGCACGCTCCTTCTCCAGTGGTGGGCACAGGGAAGAAATGTCCAGACAGGATGGACCTTGCTCAGCACTTAGCAATGAATTACTGACAGAATATTTATTTTTATCATCATTATTATTGCATTGCTCTGCTTCAGCGTGTACCTGCTTCTTAAGAGCAAACAGGTTTATGGGATAAGATCCCTTCCATGACCCCACATAGCCAAGAGTAACTACATGTATGGAATATGTACATCCAATTTTCACCCCAATATCATTTTCTCTCAGTTTTTGTACTCTGGGACTAGGACAATGACCAGTATCAACAGGGTGAAGAAAGGGAGTAAGTTAAGACTGAGGAGGGGGAGAAATATTCCACAGCATCATGAAATTGTCTGGTCTAGAAGCAACCTTAAAGATCACATAGTTGCAGACACCCAGCCCTGGGCAGGGACACCTCCAACTATACCAGCTTGCTCAGAACATCATCCAACCTGGCCTTGAACACTTCCAGGGATGGGGCATCCACAACTTCTCTGGGCAACTACTTCCCATGTCTTACTACCCTCACAGTAAAGAATTTTTTCCTTTTATCTGATCTAAACGCACCTGCTTTCACAGTTTATAGTCATCTCCCCTTGTCCTATCTCTACATGCCCTTACTAAAAACCCCTCTCCAGGCTCTCCTGTAGGCCCCATTTAGGTACTGGAAGGCAGCAATAAGGTCCCCCTGAAGCCTTCTCTTCTCCAGGCTAAACAGTCCCAGCTCTCTCAGCCTATCTTCATAGGAGAGGCGCTCCAACCTTCGATGATCTTCACCCCCTCCTCTGGACTTGCTCCAGGCAGGTCCATGTACTTCCTATGCTGAGCACCCCACATCTAGATGCAGCACTCCAGGTGGAGTCTCACAGAACAGAGGAGGAGAATTACCTCCCTTGACCTGCTGGCCATGCTGCTTCTGATGCAGCCCTGGATACTGGTGATAATGGTGCACATAGTCAGCTCATGTCCAGCCTCTCACCCACCCACACACCCGAGCCGTGCATCTTTGCAATACTAAGTGCAACCCAGCCCATGGGATTAAGACCTGCCATACCTCTCTGTCAAGCCCAGCTGCTACAGTGATAATGTCACCAGTTTCGTTGTTGATTGTAAACATGTTTGGAGAGGGGCTGCTCGGGGCCTGTGACAAGATTCTGTATCTCAGCATCCCATTCTGGGCGTTGGGATCATCAGCATCGATGGCAGTTACAGTCATCACGTAGGTTCCTAGCAGCAGGATAAATAATTGATGTTATATAAACAGTTTACATTCAGATTATACAAGCTCACTTTACAAGCGGTGGTTAAAGTACATATTTCTTTTGGTAAAATCTGCACATTCCTTCTTTACTTAAAACAAACTGGCTAAACTCAAGACTCACCAACAGAGTAATTAAAATACATAAAAGGAGATAAAAATACTCTATGTTTATAAAAGACTAGATTTGCTTATAACTGAAGAAGCTACATAAACAATGAAATCCTACAGTTCTGCCACAAATAACATTTCTGTAACAAGAGAACATCTCATGTTTAGATACTTATGTTATTAATTGGGCCAAAGGAAATAGACTTATTGTTCAGAATTGGTGGACATACTGACAGTGACTGAAAATCAATATAAATAATACTCTTTCAAAAGTCTTTGATAAAGATCTCAAACGCTAAGTAAACATTGCAAAGTCAGAAAACACATTTCTGGTGCTAACCTTTCATTTTGCACTTCTGACAAATTAAGAAAGTGGTTTCAGCCATAGTGCAAACTTTAATCTGAGCTGATTAGAATTTTAATGAGATCTGAACAACACTTAGGTTTTCTCAAGAATTCAAATGACACTGATTTCAAATCCCAGTTTCTGCAAAGCCTCTGGGAATCAGAACTAGAACTGGATCTAGTGACATTTCCGAAGTCTCTTATACCCTGACCTGTCAACTAAATGAACATCAATGTCTATCATAAAAATAAATGTAAGAACTGTGATGTTATAATTAGGATTTTGAAAACCATGAACCAGAAGTCACATTCTTAAAGCCTCCCCTGGCTTTAATTCATGTACATAGCAATTTTGCCTTTTGGAAATGAATCCCAGGACACTAAAAAATGCATTAAAAATAGGGTGAAATAAGAAGATAGTATCTTGGTATTTTGTCATCACACTAAAGACACCTTTCAAAGTATTACAGTATCTGAAGGCACTCCCTTCATCACACCTTCAAAATGATACTGTAAATATGATACTCCAAAATAATACCTCTGCCTCCCAAAAGCCCATGTATTACCTGGCTTGGATCCCTCAGGAACAGTCCCATTCCAAACCTGGTGTAAGAATTCAGGCCTATTGTCATTCATGTCAATGACATTAATAACAATGTCAATAGGATTTTCCACCTGGTTTCCATTTACATCCACTGCGTGTGCTCTCAGCTGCAAAAATCATTACAAGTATTAGAATTTGCACAACGTACAGGTGCAAATAGATAGAATAATAGTGACAGGAAGTTTCAGGCCAGACATTTTTAGCTCAGTGTATTTTGTTATCTGCCACTCCTCCCTCATATCAATCTTTTAAATTTCCAAGTTCTTAGTGGAAGTGATGTTCAGACTTCCAAACTATTCTAAGTTGCAGACATCCTTCTTTGATTTGGTGAAAATTATTTTAGGTAATGTAATTTTGATTACTACTTGTGCCTACTGTCATATAGAATTCCAGTTTTAACAATGACTATTAGAAAACATCTCTAAAAATATGCAGATTTAAATGTAAATCTGTGTATTTAGACCAGAGTGTGGCGATTGCTAAGGAAAAGAGCAACTTTCTCCTAAAGCAGTCCTGCTGATGCCCATCATATATATATATATACATATACATATACACACATATATCATGGCTACAAAACTACTAGAAAGCAGCAAGATGGCATCATTAACTCCGCACTCTCCAAATGACTCATTTAAATGTAAATTCCTAAGTCAGTAAATCCTGAATTGCCAATGCTCAGTTAAAATCTTATGGATGCCAGAGCTGTTTGAGAGAGCTTTTCACTCACAACTTTCCCCCAGATGCCTCCTGCTGCATCCTCTGTTTGGGAGCAGCACTCAAAGAGCTCCCCAGAGCACAAGGCAAGGAGTGTTTTAATCCACAACATGCTGGAAAACTCTCTCCAGGAGCTGGGTGATTTCGGCATGGTTTCCCAAAAGCACAGCAAACTTCAGGCCACAGCCTGCTCTCCCCCTTTTCCTTGAAACTTTTCTTTTCCACTGGAACTGGAATCTGTGGTCTACTTTGTCAATTTCTTTAGAGCAAAGAATATCATTTTCATAAGCTGACAGGCCTAATTTACAATTCTATTAAAACGCTTAGATTTGTCCCTAAAATAAAAATTGGTGCGTTATTCTTCCCATCCATTTCTCAAATCACAGCTGCTGCAATTCTAATAGCAGTCACATCCTAATTTAAGTTGCTGAATTGAAAATAAACTTTTGAAAAGTATACAGTTCAGTGGAGACTGTGATCAATGGCTTGTACTTGAAATATAAGCCACAGTACCCATATTTCAATTTTTTAAATTTACTTTATCTAAATACATTTAATCACTGTTTACGCATGTTAATGTATTTAAGCTGCTTAAATATAGTAAGAGTTAGCCTTATTAAGTACAATAAATACAAATCTGCTACAAACTCTTCAAATCATATCTCATACAAAACTAAATGCTGGCTGCTCAAGTCATGTTTGAAGCAGATGTTCATCTTCAATTTGATAATGTGATTTATGGTAAATTAAACGCTTACATGAAAAGAAGCAATCTGCTCCCGGTCTAAAGGCTTTGTCACAGACAGCTGTCCTGAGATGGGGTTGATGATGAAGATGCCTGTTGGAGGCTGGTCAGCTCCTGGGCCAGTCACACTGTACCGCAGAGAAAGGCTTTTATCACGATCGGACCTAATCTGTGTGTCAAAAAAAGATGAAGTTTACATTAGCTACAAACAGGCGCAGGATGGGACTGCTGCTGAGACAAGCAGCAGCTCTATTTATTTTCTCCTTGCTCCTTAAGCTGTACTTGCAAAAATAATTATTCTGGAAATGGTACAGAGTTGGTATATAATCTGAAGTTTTCAACGGCACTCTGTTAGAAACTGGTCAAAGGATATTTAGAAACGTAAAATTATCAGTGTTTATTTCTCAGAGTAAGAATGATCTGTGTTAAACAAAAACAAGCAAGCACTTTTAAGCGGAATTGTTTACATCTTAGAGAAAACATATACCATCATAAAATTATACATGAAATTAAAAGTCTGGTTTGTGCTGTTCCCCTTCTCCTATACCTTCCCAAAAAGGCAAAAAAGCTACGGGTTCTCTTCCATTACAGGCCAGTTCTTTAGAAACTCGCCATTTTTGCTTAAAGACTGATCTTTTTTTCATTTTTCAAGGAAATAACTGAAGGGCAGTGCGTCTGTGAGGAGCAGCTGAATCACCAGCACACACATAAAACAGAACAGAGTGAAACTGCGTCCTATCAACTTGGGCTAATGTTCTGCCAAGTTCCAACAAATCCATTATGACCAGCCAGTACCACGGCTGGAAGCCAGCCCAAAAGAGGTGCTTGGCTCCTTGCAGTGGCCACTTCTGGGCAGCAGAGTCCTGTGGAACAACTGCTGTCCTCATCCCATCAGATCCCATTGCCTTTGGTCTCCTGGTGCACTCTGCTTCCTGCACAATCCCACACCATTGCCCAGGCAGAGAACTCCAGTGCAGGAGACTGGAGAATTTCTGAACCAGTAGAGATATCCCTTAACACACTTACCACCCAAAACAAGGCCATATTCCAGCAGTAGAGATGCACAAGAACAAGTTAAACCCCAGGAAATTACATGCATCCCAGCATGCAATGCAGAGGTAACAACAAGAAACCAGCCCAAAAGACTCTGATAAATGTCTGGACAACGAATAAGACATCCTTTACAAAAAATCTCTTCAAGAGCTCTCTGAGGGACACTGAAACCACACTTCTATTAACTTCCTTACCCTAACTAATTCCTGAGGAAAAGGTCCTTTGGAATTTTCTGGTAGGTTGATTGGAGGAATAACCCAGTCTCTCTTCTGCCTCTTCAGAGGGCTGCTGTGCTTGTACTGTTGCCATGGAAATATTATTTCTTCAATTTTCCTTTGGTCCTTTCCCAGGTACAAGATAAAATTAAGCACGTGTTAGAAGGAGAATTACTAGCAGACATTATAAAGTAACTCAGGTACAATCACATAATTGACTGAAGGGCTGTCTCTCCTCTGTTCATCGAACTGTTTTATTTGCATTCACAGTGCAGTTGGAAAATAACCTATATCATTTACAACTGCATAGCAAAATTGCAAGAGCCTTTCTTTTCCTTACTCAACCAGGAAGAGAAAGGGAATTATGAACCATTTATAATATGGCCCTACTGTGTAAACTATCTGGCACTTTCTGAGAAGTAGTTAATATTTTGCAGAATTTAATAGTATGCCTTTATGTATTTCTCATTAGCTAGAGCTTCAGTTCAGGTAATGTGCTACTGTACACTAAATTTAGATCTGGGTGTGCTATAATGTAATTTGAGTTCCAAGAGAAGTTTAATACATACTAGCAAGGAATGTCTCAAATATTTATGACCCCATTAAATCCCATAGAATTAATGCTGTAATTATTTTAAACCTATGTCAGCCATGATGGATGCAGTAGATGACCCACTTTACACACTGGGCATTAATCTCTGCTGGGTGTCAACATTCCCTTCCTATTCCCTTCTACATCTGCAGTCATTTCATCCTTTGGATGACAGCACACACAGCTAGCTTGCTTACGGTTGGAAATAGGGTGACAAAAATGTTTTCCAAATCTTTTAAAAGAAGAACTTTTTTTTAATCTAAGAGACTATGTCACAGAGTATGAACAGATGCCCAGCTAAAGGCCAGATTCTACTACTCTGCATTCTGTTGATGGTAAGGATACCTGAATAGTGTCTTTGGAATAAACAGGGCATGCTCTGGCACATCTAAGCATCTGCTCTTTTACTATGCTTCCATGAACAAAATGACAGCATTTCCATTGCTAAAAACATGCCTTAGCAGATTTAACACAATCACCAAGTAAGCAAACAAATAACTGAGGATTACACAGCAGTGGTCTCCTGTGTGTTTCTCAGGAAAAATGTATTGCATAACCACATTACCTATTTTAACATTATGCTTAAATCTTTAATGTGCACCAATTACAGGTATGTTAATCTATGAATAAATTTTGTTCTTTATCTGTAAACTAAGCACTTCTTCACTAAGGAGAAGTCAAGAAACAGCAGGCAACTGGTAATGTAACAGAAAAAGGTAGAGAACCTAATATGCTTTTGTAAAGTGAATACATGGCTAACTGCATATTGCTATGTCTGATTTTTGTTACAGCACATGGTTTATCCTATGGCAGCTTCCAGCAGAGGGAGACTATCTTCCTTACCAAGTAGTGCTGGAATCATGAATAATTTACAATCTCCAATTTGATTATGACGGGACAAGACAAAGCCAATATTCCCTGCCAGAAGTGCTTTCCTACTTACTGCTGTAAATCTACAGGTCCCATCTAATAAATGTGACTGATGCATTCTATCACAGATTTGTTTATTTTGCCGTTATATTTAACTGCTTGAATAAATACTATAATACATTCAAGCAATTTAAAATAAAGAAATGGCTGCGTGAGACTTAAATTCAGGTATAAATCTCAAGCTATACAAACAAAAAGCTTAAACACAAAGAATCCTATACAGTTAAACAGGTATGTCCTTCCATGCCTTAGCAAAACTACAGACTAAAAGACTATCTAAGTTCCTTCTAAAGCTCCAGCTTTGCAAGCACTAGGCATCCATTAATGAGCTGGTTCATGGAGAGGTGCATGACAGGCAAAATTAAACCCCTATTTTTAGGCCTCTTTGTGGAGATACATTTATACAGGCTGCATTTAGCTCTTGTTTTGTTTTACCTTTTCTGAAGCCCCTGTGAAGGTTGGTTCAGGAGTCAGCTTCACCCTCATTTGCCATTCTTGCTGGGTTTCCTTGTCTTGAGCAGACACGACAAACTCTGTGGGCTCTGCTGGAAGTTGAAAGCTTCGTTCTGCATAGACCACACCATCTTCATCTACTCTGAAATCTTCTGGCTCGCTGCTACCAAAGTGTATTTTTTTGTTTCCATCACAGCTTTGAAATCTCACTGTAAAACAGACATAGAATGACAAACAAAAAAAAACTGAAAAACTGGCCCACTTGAATTCACTGTGACATCAAATGCACTAAGAACCAACTCAAAAGCAGAGATATTTAACTTGTTGCTGCTATTATCATATGCAATAAAGAGTCAGGACTTGTACTTCGCCAGTCAGTCCACGTCATGTAACAATGATATTCTTCTGTGGACTGCTAGGCAGAGATTTTAATAACTCTAGACAGGAACAGCCTCCCTCCTACAAATTTACCCCACCACCAGCAAGAAAATCATCTCCTTCCCTGTACTATGGTACATTTCAGTTGGTTGCCAGTCGATGGCTGGGCAGATTTGCATCTCAAGCTTCATGAAGATCCAGTCAAGCCGGTTCACTGAAAACACTCCAAAAATTTTGTTACACTGCAACCTTAACTGTAAACACAACTGTGCTTCCTTCCAACACCCTATCTGCCAATGGGGGTAAGGCAGAAACCCTCAAATATGGTTAAAAATATTAAATTCTGTGCCCATATCGGCCTGTGATTCAGCTGTGCTATCTCAGGAAGATTACTTATGAGCTCTAGGACTGAGTTTCTTTGTCCCTCATTGACAAGATGGAGGAAGCAGTAAATATCTCACAGAGAAAACCTAAGTTAAAGACCTTGAGTTTTTGTTTTGGTTTTTGTGTTTGTTTGTTTGTTTGGGTTTGTTTGTTTTCTTAAAAACCTATATTACGTATCCCACGTATCCCTTTATCTGCTTAGGAATTACCTATTCTTCTTTAATTCCTTCCTTACTTCCCCCTTTGCTGTGTCTGAATAACACAGACTGAAACAAGACGTCAGTAAAACCAAATGTAGAGATAATGAGTTGTGCACAAAACCAAACTGGTAACAGGTTACTGCCTTCTCTACTCAATTCTTTTCACCAGCACTTATGTCCTAGGTTACTGCAAATAATAGTAAGTAAAAAAAATGAAAGTGGGCTTTGATAACCAATGATCGCACTTTAATGTTTCCAAAGCATTATGAAATATTTTGATTGTATGGGCAATAGAAGTGCAAAATACCATTATGAAGGTTGTGCCGAAATCCACATAGTGAAGATGAAATGAGGCTTTATGCCTCATTTCAGTTATTGCACTTTTTATATTGTGCTAAACCATGCACAAACTATTTAGCTTCAAAACCTAAAGGTCCCTCTCAAGAAAAATCACTACTAAATGTCATGCATCATATGCTTTCTTCTGTAATACACTGTTTTCAGGAAGGTACTAAGAAGAATCACACTTTTTTGCATTTGAACTTTAAGGACCAAGCTGATGTTCAGGTGACAGACTAAACTTCTTTCCTTATTACACCCTTTCAGTTATCCAGAATCCTCCATTTGCCCTCTCCTGACAGAAAAGACTGTATTTTAAAAGGGTCCATCAGACACAAAAAGGAGACTAAGTACAGCACTACTCTAAATAAATGATATAGCATCAACCTCCTTATTTCAATCTTGCTGAACTGGGCAGGGATACTGTTCTTTCCAGACAGATACCAGAGTTCAAAGGTCTTTTCCTGTGAAAGGCCACCCTCACCGTGGGGAGAAGAGCATGCCACGTCCACAAAGCACTGAGCCCTGAAAGAACAAATCCGCCTGGGTAAAAGGCTGAATGAAGCCTTACCAGCAGGGCTGCTCCTGTGATCCCCCTTGGAGAGGCTGCCTCTAGTCTTCCTCATAAGCAGAGAGAATGCTTTTCTAAAATTCTAATTAATGCTCAGCCTCTCATACAAGTTTTCACATATTTAAGCAATTCCTATCACTCCTCAAGTCCATCCTACCTGCTTTATTAGGTACAACGACTTCCTTCCCTATAATCTCCAGGCTACAGGTCTGCAGAGTTTGGAGAAAACGACAGATCCTCTGGTTTGCTGTTCAGACTGGAGGAGATAATTGACAGGCAGAAGGTCCAGTTCCCAGATGTTAACCATCCCACTGACCTCCGGCTTTTTTCAACATGGGCCTTGCAGCTTGAGTCAGCTCACTGCAACACTAGGTTGAAATGCAGCAGCCAAATGAGAACATGCATGCCTCTAAGCCAAGAATATAAAACTACTGCTTAAAGCAACTACTCCAGTATGTAGAAACACTTACCGCAGTCCTAATTCTGTAATTCTAACTGGCCCACCTTCTGAGCTGGGTAGACTACTGCCCAGCACAAAAATAAAAAGATGTCCAAGAAGAGCTTACTCCAAAGTCACTACATTTAATGATATAAGAATTTAATGACTGGACTATTAAACAGTATTTGTACTTGGTTACAGTACAGATGACCCAGACCCCAAGTATGGAGGAAGCTGGGCATCCTTGAAATGTCACCACTGTTCACAAACCAGCCTCTCAGAAACAGTTCACATAAGTCAAAAAACCCAAAAAACTACCATCCAGCAACATAACCCATAGCTCTGTGCCTCTGCTAACCTCTCATTTCAGCTACAACTGCTCTCAAAATCTGCTTTTCAAAAGGACAGACAGCAAAGCCAGCTCTACCTCTGCCTCTACTCAGACTTTCTTCCAAAAAGTGCAAGAGTAGGAAATAGAATGAAGATTACTCTAAACTTCAATGATTGCTCAAAAAGGTGAAAGCTAAAATGAATATTTGCCCCTATGATCCAAAAGATCAAGATACCACAACAATATTTTATAAAAATTTATTTCCTAACTATTTCACAGAATATATTCATATTTTACATATTCAAATTCATAAACAAGAAGATTTCTTTCCCCTCATCTCCTTACATATAGACTCCAGCAGCACAAAAATAAAACCAAAAAAACCCACCCTGCTAGCCACTTCATTGATATTCTTCCCCCAGGCGACTGTGTATTATGAAATTCAATGAAAATTCCCTTCCTCTGACAGTATCCTGGTAAAAACATATAAAATTGTCAATGTGAGAATTATTCTCCCTTTGCAAGAAGCATACATTAACGAATTATAGTCAAGTATAACCATCTATAATTAAATTCCCTTGACAGAGTACAGGTTGTGCAGTAGCTACTCTCCCCCCAACCACATGGTTATCAGTCTTGTAAATTCGATTTAGATCACTTTGCTTCATTTTTCAGTGTTCAACTAGTATGAACAAAGAGTGATTTCTGACAGTAGGTTTTTAGGCAAAGATTTTATTTTTTTGCAAAAATGCTACAGGAATTTTTTTTTTACTGTGAATAATGACTGCTTATGCAACCATGTTCTTTTCTAAAAACCACAGGAAAGGGAAGCATGCTTTCCACAAGTCACTTTATGTTGATGTATCAATCACAGGTTTTTTTCCACTTAAAAAAAGGTTAACTAGATATACGATGCAGAAACTTAGTTACTTTATATGCAATAACAAGAGTAATCAAGTATCTGATTTTACTGCTTTTTAATAACACTCTGCATAAACAATCGCATAAGAGTATCATAATCTGTAAAAATAACTCATGGATTTTTGAGTATTTTTGAGCATCCTGTGCATTTTCTGAAAGTATCTGCTTTTCAGAAGTATATTCTTTGAAAACTCTAGGAAGTATTCAATCAAAAGTAACTATTTCAGTTTTAAAGAGAATACTTTTGGTCATATCAAAGCAGTAATATGCAACATGGGAGCAAATGCACTCAGTTCACAGGCTCAAAAAAAGGTTGTGCACAAGGATTTATAAAAGTAGGGTCTTTAAACAGAGGAAAAACTGTATTTAGTATTAGTATATGATTATTATTAAATATTATACCTAAGAAAAATGACCATTAATATCCTAATTTGAGTCTTTTCTTGTCTTAAAACCAAGGCAAGTATACTCTTATTAAATAAAGAATAAAAGAGGACCTCTGAGACCACAACATTGTGAAATCAAAGTCTGCAGCTCCACGGTATTAAAGGAAGCTTTCAGTTTAACACTCTCGCACGGAAGTAATTACAACATATGCATACATGTGTAGGGTACAAAACGTTAAGAACTAGACATGCAAATTCATTTAAAGTGCACTAGAGATCATCACCACTCATGCTCAGATCTAATGAGATGAATGATTCATAGTATCTATAAAATACAGCTATTCATGTTGGTCTGCACTCTTTGACAACCTGCTTCTGCTCTTTTTGTCCTAGACAAATAATATCAGAACTACTTGATCCAAACAAGGACTGAGCAAAAAAATTGATGCTAATAATATAGCCCACTGCACAATATTTCATGAACATATTATAGTCATACGCAACACAGAATATTAATACATAATTTTCATTCCTCCTTTTGATAACGAGACTGAGTTTGCCATTTGGATTTTCTGCCCTTAGAAAATACTCAATTCATGTATCTAGATAACATCCACATGCATACCAGCACACTAGTGTGCTTCCTTCTGTAAATTTGTTGGAACACTACTCCTGTTGAATGCTCTTCTCAATGCCTAAGCATCAACCTCAAGGCAAAGGCTCACTTAGTAGACATCATGGAAAATTGCAAAAAATGCCAAGTGCTAACAACACATGTACTTCAGCAATACGGTTAAGAGTGTGCATCATAAAACAGAAAACTTAGAGCTATTTAATCCTCTTGGGATCGTTTTGCAACAGCAAAATACACAGAATAAGAAAGTATCTTAGGTACAACTACCTACAAGACACCACTTTTACCTTTGACAGACTGAGAAACTATATGGAAACGTTCTGCTTGAACTGTCTAGCTATCTGCACATTTAATATCTGAACACTCTCCAAGAAGACTCTGTATTTAACATTTTGCTTCTCAGAGAGAGAAGCAGGAGAAAACTACACGAGAAACCCCATATAATGTCCCCCCTGTCCCCCTCCCTTACATCATAAATTAGTAATTTATTCATACCGGTTACTTCTGTAAGATGATCTCTTAGTCCTACTGACATAGTGCACATGCTCATATTTCAGTTCATGGCTTGTTGGAGTGGCATGTGTAATGCCCAGGAGACATCCTTTACTATAATTATAGATGACCTTGAAAAGATCTGGGTTTTTGACATCCTGGCGAACTGTCATAATCACAAAGAACTAAAGTACATTCTAACTTGCCTTTTTCATCAGCACCCTTAAATTTGGTCTGATTTTAGAACTTCCTGAAACCAGCATGAAATAGAATTAAATATTATTTAATATTTGATTTTCTGATACATGGGTCGTCTACATGAGCCAGAAAAATGTTGTTTGCATCTGCAAACTGAGAAAATTATCTATGGAAATTACTGAGTCAAAATAAATATGAAATATAATCAGGTTATTTTAGGCAATGGCATTTCCCTACCTGTATTGTAATTCCCTTTGTCATTATATCCTTTAGAGATATTTCCAAGCATCTGCGTTGTTTCTAAAAGGTTCTTCTAGTCTTTTTTTCTAATCCCTTTTTCTTTTCTGCTTTTATATTTATGACTTGTAGTTTATCCCATACTCCAGCCCATCCAAAAAAATCTCAAAGCATTACCCGTTTTGAGCCTTGCTGGTGTAACCAAGCTGTGACACTTGAAAAGAAAGCTGGCTATCAAAAGACAGCTACTTACCAAAGCCTGCTAATTCAATAATTGCTTTTGAAAACCTGTGCCTTGTGCTGAGCACTGTGTTCTGCCACCCCAGCCCACTTGGAGTAGAGGGCTGCTTCCGCAGGTCATGCAAGCCCAGCTGGAGTTTTGCCACTCACTAAGGGCCAAATATGGCCATTTGCTTTTAAATCCTATTTACACTTGTCTTCAACATCTTTCCAACCTGGTTCCATGGGTAAACCTGGTTATGAAGCTCTCAAGTGGCAAAGAACTGTCACATCAGAAGGTTTCAACTGAGGTAAAACTGAGGATGTATTCAAGCTATTTACCAACTTTAGGTGTTTCATTATCTGACTAATAGCAGCTTAACTTCCCACTTTTCCATGCTGAACTGTTTGCTTAATTGTCTGTTCAGTTAGGAAAACAATAACTAAAAGGAAAAGTGATTTGCAAGAATTAGGTTTAATTCATACTGTACAATTTTTTCATTAATTGAAAGCAGTTCGAGTGATCTGCAGCAGGTATTAGGTAAAACCTAGTACTAATATATAACTTTACTCTGGGGAATTAGGATGTTAAGTAGCCTACTGTACAAAAACCTAGGTTTTATAAAAGTTGTATGTTATGATGGTAAAAATAATGTGTACTGGTTACCACAACTATGATTCAATGCTCTCTCCTGACCCACTCTCAAGACTGATAGTTCTAGGTAGATAAATACATATGTTTCCTAAAATAACATACTTTCAAAGCAATCTCGCAGTCTACATGACAGAAGAACACTGGACATAAATCTCCCTCTACTTATTTCTGCAACATATTCTTTTTCATTCTTAATTTGTACAATTACTGTGGAAGCTCTTCCTTTGAAGTATTTTGTTGCAAAGTACAACTGAGAAATATGAATGCTCCTTCCTACATTCATGAGGACTGCCTCCTTATGAATCCTAATAACTCAAACATTGAGGTCTATTTTTAAAGTATTTTCTTTCACAGGTAGCTATCACCAGACTGCCTAATTCCTGCATTCACAGGGAAAGAACTCACACAGTTCTTTAATAAAATGCCATCTAGTTTCCAGTTCCCATAATCCTCTTTGTTTACAGAACAAAGTTGTAACAGGCATGCCAGAATGAAAATGGGGATAATGTTCTTTCTATTCGACAGAAATGCCTCTGCAGCTTTTCAGTACGGGAATACCAGCCATCAGCAAAACACAGGACTGGTATCTCAAACAGAGTCCAAATTATATCTGATTCACTGACCCTTTTCAGTCCCTGCCTCTACCACTCACTGGCACAAAGATCTGTCTTTCACACTGCTTTTGTCTTTATTTTAGGAAAAATAGAATGTAGAAAAAGAGAATAATCATCTTCAAGAGGGGAAGTACTTGTATTTCGACAACTGCTTTTGTTTTAAAACACAAAAAAAGGTTTCTTTCCATTTTCTTCCACTCTGTATTGTTTAAGGTAGTTTCACTATAGATGAGCCTATAGGCCCCTGCAGAGTTCTGTACCAGCTTTTTTCCTAAACGATGCTACTTGAAAGAAAACTCAGTAATAAATGTCATTTCTGTACTCTAGAGTATGCAATGCACCTTTAATACTTTCCCAAGTATACCATTCTACACAGTAATAAAAAGAAGGATTAAACACTAATCTCTTATACCCATAATGCATCAACTGACTACACCTGCTAAAATCCAATTTGGTAATTAAAAAATGTGTCTACTGAACAGTCAAACCAGGAAACTAAAGGGAAAGTACTATCTCTGCAGATAGCTAGCAGAAAACAGTCTCAAAATTGAGGCACTTAACACAAACCTATTTTTACCTCTATTCATTTTTATGTGACCTTAGCAGTGCAAGAAACAAATACCTACAATTACTGTGCAGCAATTAAAGGGCAGTTTTTGTGCTACAGTAATGACTTAAATATCTAGTAAAAAACTGTTTCGCTTTTTATTCTATCTTTAGAAAACGCCAAAGAAAGTTAGCTTTTTTTTTTTTCCTTCTCCCTCACTAGCAATAAGGAAAGTGAGAACAGAGAATAGCTGCTTTTGTATGTTCTCTATGCTAACTGTTCTTGGCCTGAAGGCCTTTTAGGCATCAGGTTTCTAGGCTTTTTTCCTAGCTCTTCTCTCTTCTTCGTTGTTTGTCTCCCTGCCTTTCCAGCTGTTTTGTTTTCTAGTTTAAAGAAACTTTCTTTATTCCCTGATGCTCCCGTTTTTCCTCTCCCCTCTTTCAACTGTGCTCCTGACAGAGGTGCTGAGCTGTCGAGGCATTGCTAATTTCAGGCTACAGCTTAGGCTTGGAGCACACCCACACAAGAAAGATCACTGGAAGCTGTCTTTACAAAAATAAACAAACTAACTAAAAACTAAATATCCAATCTCCTAGAGTTCCTGTAAAAAGCCAGAACCTGCTGAAATATCAAATGGGTGCATACTTTCAAATGAGCTGATGAACTATTTTATAAATTCAACTGGTCAGCAGCTTTAAAGAGTGGCTTAAGCCCTCACACTAAAAGGGGTTTAGGAACAACAACAGAACATAGGAGAGAAGCATATATCACTTTTAGGCAATGCATCACTTTTTATCATGAAAAGAAATACAATAAAATAAAATCAGAGATTTTTCCCATTAAATTACAGGACTGCTCGGGCAGAAATTTGCATTGTATTTGCATAGCATTGCATCAAACAAAAATTCCCAGAACTGAAAAAATGGTAGCACTCCTCCTAACAATCCTGCCTCCCATTAAAAAAAAAAAAAAAAATAAAAAATTGAAGCAGATGTGGGAACACTGAATGTTTTGTATTCTGCTGCATACCCCAGGATACCACCTGTTTCTTGAGATCACATTTTGCAGCCCCTCCCATGTGGCTATGGATGCTTCAAGGGGAGAGGGGACAACTCTCCCTACACTTGCCTTTCAGCTTCACGAAACAGCACAAATTTGAATGCTCCACACACACCAATACAGATTTTCCTTCCCTCTTCTTCCTTCCTTCCTTCCCTCCTTCCCTCCCTCCTTCCTTCCTTCCTTCCTTCCTCCCTGCCTCCCTCTGTCTGGTCTCCCCAACACTGGTGCCTCTTGTCACTCTCCCACATGTCACTCCTCTGGGCATGCTATGGTCTAATTTTCCAAAGCTGAAATTATTCTTTATGACTTTTAAAAGGTCCTTAGTCATACTCTAGTTACTGTGGCAGCCACTTCTCTGCTAAAAGACAAAGGCAGTTATCCTCTGGGGGAACGTGGAGAACCCTCCAGCCAACAGAGCTGGACATGCACACAACTGCAGCAGCATCCCCAGAGCAAACTGCAGGCACAGCTGGCCTCAAAGCAGAACCACCCTGTAACACAGGGATGCTCATTTCCTTAGCTAACGAGTAACGGCGAAAAAATACCCTGCTTGAACACTGTGCTTTTGTATTAAACAAGGTCAAGAAACCTGTCAGCTGCCAAAGGGGGAGAAGAGACAGTAGAGACAGCCCAGCAGTATTTACACTGATGTGGTTAGATAGCAATAAAAATCATAAATCCCACGGATTATAGTATCACTGGATCATGTCCAGTAGGCCTCAGGCAGAAAACTAGCTGGCATGGCAGCTTAATAGTATCTAGTCAGACCTCAGGTTTTCATCATTATTATCCTTAAACAGAGATATCTGACCTTAAAATTCAGAAAAAGCTCTTGGTGACTGGTGCAGGCTAGTACAGAGTATTTCACAGCCAGACCACAGTAGTACTGCCCATAACAAAGCAGAGGACTCAAAAACTTGGATATCTACCCTATTATGAGGGAGTACCTGTGGGTGAAAGTAACCCCTAAATGAGTATTCACTCCTTCTGTGTATTGCTTTCAGTATTTGAAATAGCTAAGGTGACATGCTAATTAACTGATTATCATTAAAGAGCAGGAAATATCAAGAGAACTACCAGGAAAATGCCTGATTACACATATTTTAAGATTATTATTTGGGTTGTTCATAGAATCTTGTCATAGCACCTCTCTGAATGCACCTCACATTCCCCCTCGAATCAATATATGCGTGCAGATGCCTTAAAATTAAACAAAGAACCACTAGCATCAGAATTAGATTTAATTAGAAATATGTAGGAAATTACTTGACACTGCTGACTATGGAAGCTTACCTGAAACACAGCAACATCACAGGGAAACCTTAATGTTGTCATCAGTCCACACAAGGGAGCAAAGAGTAATTAGTACATTAACTACATGTTTTTCCTCATGAGCTAAAATAAGTACAATGATCAGAAAAAAAAAAAAATTGAGTGCTGGAATACTTTCTAGTGACTGGCACTTGCTGCATGCTCACAAATTATTATTATTTTTATCTTCTTGGTTAACTACCTAAACCGTATTCTCAATGAGAGGAAAACCATCCGTCTTTGCAAGGTCACCAAGTATCAACAGCACAAAAGGAAAAACAAATGAGGAGCAGAAACTTGGGTTTTTTGTGTCTATGCTCCAGAGTCAGGACTTCAGACTGGAGCCTTTTCAAATGATTTTTTTATTTCATGTAAGGCTGACTCTACGTAAATTAGACAAATACTGGCTGCAAGCAGAAGTAGCACTGTTGCTTCATGTTTGACTGCACTATACAGCACAAACTCATTAAAATGACCAACAAGAGGTTACTTGTGTACACAGGACACAGTGCAAGTCAAAATTTAAGTGATACTACTTCCCGTCAAGATCTTTTACCATTCTTTGAATATCTTGTCTACAGATCACAAAATTAGGAAGCTCAGGTAATCCCCTCAGATTCAAATTGACAGTAATAGAATTGACAGAAATAAAAGAGCATTATACCAGGAAAAAACATTGATTAAAAAAACCCTTTTCTTTGCAAAATGCAGACAAGCATGACAGCAGCACAACACGGGTACCAGAATTAATACAGGAAGAGGAAAAAGAAAATAAATCCTTCGAAACAATTTGCAGTCAAATGAGAGAAATACAGACAGATTTCATTCAAGAGGGAACTTTCAGTACTGCAAAATTAAGACATACTTCAGGATTCTATGCCAAAGCAATGCTGTGCAAATTTATGCAATTCATTCCAGGTGGAAAGAGAAGAGACAGACCTGGCTGAACAGACTCTTGTTTTACAATCGTGATTCAGTCTAGTCACAGAAGAACAGAGAAGAAAAAGAAAGGATCTTCTGATATATTCGAAGACACTTTTCCTATGATAAATGCAGCTTTTTTTTTTTTTTTTTTTTTTGTGTCTAGACTTTCCTGTGGGCCTTGTGAGCACAAAACACAAGACACTTGACATTCAAATTGTGTTAAATTGGAATAATGCCTGAAAATAGCAGGGGCTTGACTGATTGAACTAGAACTGAAAACTCTACTTTTAGCAAAGCCTAAGGATGAGAGCAGGGTATTACCTTTCTGAACCCCTTTGCTGGATTGAACAGTTACATGAGCTTTGAGACCAAAGATTACAGTTATAAATATCTCAATGAAAACCCCACATGTGATAATGACTCCTAGAGGGAATCATTAGGATTCATTTCTGGATGTGGCAATTAACCTATTACTGTCTGAGTCAAGACTATTTTGCTGAGAAGCACTGAGCTATTGCACCCTACACAGTCTTGATTTTTCAATTATTAGTCACAATAACTCTAAGTTTCTTAGTAAAGATTACACAGCAACACCCTCCAAATGCCCAGACTGCATCCCAAGTGTCTGGGGATTATTTCTACAGCAATTGCTATAACAGGACTGATCCCTGACTAAGAGTCCTAGGTACAAGATGAAAATTGGTTAACTTTTAACATTCACATGAATCAAACATAATACAAATACCTTAACAATGGAAACACTCAGTAACTTGCAGAATCAATCCATCACAAAAATGGAACCGAATCTTCCTTTAGAAACCAAAGTACTGTGTTATTCCAATAGAAGCCACTCCTTGCTTTGCTTACCAGAATACTAAATATTCATTTCCAAAAGGAATCTGAATGGAAAAGCCTCATTGTAATAAACATTTTAACATTTCAATGGCTATTTCAACTGCCATCTGTATTCTTCTCAATTTTCCTCAAATGTTTGAATTCCTCAAAAAGACACCTGTGGCATTCACTCAGGAGAACAAACATCTCTTTTCATTTCCTCTTCCCAAAAAACAATGCCAGTTTGCGAAGGGAATAAAGAAAGCCACACTACACTTTTTGTATACTTATACTATCCAATGTGTTCTACAGTAACAATCGCTGATCCAGAGATATTTTTTCTTAGGATAAGCATTACCATGAACATCTTGTGCAAAGATCACTGAAATGCTGGACTTTGATGGCTAATATAAATAGATTCATGATCTATCTAAAAGACTGGTAAAGTTACTAATGGCAAAATTCTTTCCTTTCTTGATGCACAATGCACAGTTCCTCTCTAATACTATACTCCAGACGTGTCTTTGTACGCATGTGAATATGCTTTTGGTCCATAAACGCAATAGTGTCACCAACAGGGAGAACACAAAGTCACTCAGTGAAACAGCATACTGAGTTTCTGTTGAAACAAAACTGCAGAGCATGAAACAGCAACCTGTCATCAGATGTTGAGAGTCTGACCTTAGTCAGTAGCAGATAAAAAAACTGCTCTCTCCTCTCACCTCTGTCTGGGGGAACTGAAAGCCATCTGCATGCAGGTGTGGCCACACTGCATTCACAGGCAAAGACTGGAGTCTCTGCAGTGATATTCAGGATCTGTTTCACTAGGATTTAGGGCTGTGTTCTAGGAAGTTAAAAAAAAAAAAAAAACAAACAAACCAACAACAACCAAACAAAACTCGACCAAACAAAGCAAGAAAAGAATCCACCAAAACAAAAAACCACAAACTAATCCAACACAAAAAGCTACAAAACAAGTTGTCGCCTTGCACATGCACACCCTGAAAATAAAAAAAAAAATAACCCCCAAAGCTAAATGCGTTCTATTCATTTCAAGTAATTTTGGTACAGGTATTCTCCACTACTTTGTACTTTCTATTAAAAGGTGAACATTGTAACTGGAACATAGATTCATATTCACATCACCCTACTTCATTTTACAGTAAAGGTGAGGAATTCAGTTCCCCTCAGGGGGAGGCTCCCAGGGAACACAGCCTGAGAGCCTGCAAACATAGGCTCAGTAGTTGTCCAAAAAGCACTATCCAGAACATGTGGCATCATGTTTTCAGCTTTGTTTGGACAGGCTGCTCATAGTCCCTGTACTGCAGACCTTCCTGCCAGTGGAGGGAGTCTACATGGATGGTGTAACACTTTGATGAGGTGATCAAAGGTTAGTAAGCAATATAATCAATTTGATCTGCCCATCCCAGCTGAGCACTCGCAGTCCAGAACAACTCTTATTAAGTTAGGCACTGCCTACAGTAAATGAGTAATGTGTTATTTTGATTTGCCTCTCAGGGCTCAAGACTGCGGTATCTAAAGCTCACCTTCCCTTGAGAAAGGGATTTCTGCAAACTAAAAGCAGCCTCTCCCGCAGCAGGAGGAAGCAGCAAGTGAAACGGAACAGATCTGACCTTACAATAAACATCTGAGCTACATTTTAAAATACTGGCACTGAAATGTTATTACTTTGCTTTGATATGCTGCCAAGGGAAAGCAAAGAGCCATTGAAAACCGAACTTCATTTTGAGGTCCGGTCCATTTTTCAATAATCCTGGTGGTACTGTGTACATAATTTAAGGATGTTACAAAAGAACACATACTGTGATGTCAAAATAAAAACATTGACGTGAAGGTCTTAACAGATTCATGCTTAGTAGTGTCATAAATAAAAAAAAAAATCAAGGAAATACACATAATGCCACAAATGAAATACATATGGCACCTTGGGTATGGAGAAAGGCATTTGGGGAAAATTAACAAGATCTTTGGCTCACAAGCACACAACAAGGTTGCTGTTCCTTATCAGAAGTTAAAAATTACTTATAAAGTTCACTATAGTGTGGATTTTTTTTTAAATGCAGAGATGTCACTTTTAACGTACATCTGTTGGCACTTTGTACATTTTAGTCATAACTTAAGAGATTTTCAAAACAAATGGTATAACGAATCTACATCGTTTTTCCTTGACTCCTTTATGGCTGGATGACTCCAATATACAATTCAATTTTTACTTTGAGGACCAAGGTAACAAGAGGGTCTTGAGACATATGAAATTTTAGTCACTGAACTGTGATTTATCTGTATTACTCAAAAAGCCCCCATGATAAAATCAGTAACTGCATTCAGTCTGTCTTCGAATCACATCCAACTGACTCATGTCTCTCTGCTATGTAACTCTGTTTTCACAGTAGTTTACCTCCAGATCCAACAGATTTCTGAACTTTTGCCAAGTATTGCAATGTTAACTTGTTTTGGTATTAATTAATATCCTTAATACAGCTCGTCTCCACCATGTGTTCTCTTAGCCTACCTTCTCTACACATGACACAACCCCATTCTCTGCCCTCACTTTTTTGAACTACATGTCTTCAAGAGTGTTTGCCATAAAATGTTTTTCAGGGCAGTACTACTGCCCTGTAGGTGCTTGTTCTATCATTCTCCCAAATAGGAAAAATGAAGAGAGAATAAGAAAAGTCTCTAAAGGGAGCAGATCTGATGCTCTTCCCAAAAAATTGATGCAGGGTGGCAGAGCCAAGACAAACAGCAACGTTTTCAGCAAAAACATCTTCACCTGAGAAAGCTTAACTCACAGTATTTTAGGGGATAACAACATTAGACACATAACTTCCTTCCACTATTCCGTCAAATGTATTCTTCCCATCACAACTAGAGATGCTGTCATGTAAGGATGAAGAGCAAACACAATTCATGATGAATTTACAAAAAAATCAGGTATAATTCTTAAATTAATTCCAAAAAGCAGCCAAGATCGAAGTTCAGAAGACTTCTACAAAGGAATCAGAAATAACCCAAAAATCTGTAAAGAAAAATTTGAAAGTCATACTTAAGTAATTAAAAAATGAATGAGGGAACACCACATTACTCTCAAAACACTGTCCTGAAAATCTGTCATCACTTAAACTATGTACCGAAATTTCTGATGTTTTATTTAGAAAAAATTAAACGAGAGTATGATTCGTGGTCAATTTTTCCTCTCTTGTCAAGGAGAACCATTCATTCTTCATAGTCTCATCAGAGACAGGTCAAAAGCAGAGGTTAGCTTGCGATTCTCACTGATCTGAAGGAAAAAATAGATGTTTAAGATCAAAAAAGCTACCTACTTTCTCTAGATGAAAATGGAAAGGACACACCTCTTCCTAAGAATGTCTTCTCAGTCATGTGGCACTTTTTATTTTTTAAACATTTGCTAAAATTTGATACTTTTCTTCACTGTGGTCATCAGCTGCAGAAGGCTGATACTTGAAGGTTCTTTCATTCAAGTAAAAAAGGTGGCTTTATCCTTTACTTTTTTCAGCTGAGTCTGAAACACATTTGGAAGACCTAGTCAACAAACATATATAACTTTGAATTAGAGAACCGGCTCATCTGAACTAAACACAGTTTTGATACTGCTTAATGCTGCGATGTTAATTATGACTGTTTCCCAACATTAAATTTACCAAGTTTTTAAAAGGCGCATTTAGGTTTCCTGATATAGTACTTTACTACATTTACTGGACCAATAGCCAAGTCTGCATTTCTCATCTGCTCATAAACATCATGTACATATAGTAATCTCCTTTTCTTACAACAGATAATAAATTCAAATAAAAACAACACACAAACTTTTTAAGGGCTTCAAATGCAGATACTATATAAAACATGATCTAAGGTAAATAAAACCGTCCAATAAAGGAGGCAGGGAATCAGCCTATCCCCACCCCTATTGATGCTGCTTTACTGGGTAACTCCAAGGAGCATCACTCACAGGAGGAGTTTCCCTGCAGATGGAGGTGGAGAGATAAGAGGTGAGGAGGATCCACTGCTACCAGTGCCACAGCTGAGCTGGGCAGTTTTACACTGCAGAGGGCAAGCACCACCTGAGCCTCTACACAGGCAGTTCCTGCTCCTCCTCTGATTGCTACAAACCTGTGTCTTTCCAGGCAAGAGAAGCCACCTCAGCCTCTGCTCAGACAAGGAATTTATGCTCTGACCCACAAGCACAGAGCTCAGGAATACAACATCCAATGCCACCAAATGCTGCATCCCGGAGTTTTCCAGTGATGCTGCTGCAGGCACAGCTGTGCCATACAGGCAGGACAAGGGGTCATGCAGGTCAGCAAAATATTAAGGGCAGCAAATTGTTTAGTGACTATTTTGTTTACTGCGCAAGTGGCTTTTGACTAGGAGGTGTGGCAATTCATTCCAGCTTGCCTTGGGCAGTGAAAGCTACAAAAATGTTTGTACTTGACGGGTGTCCAGGGAAATGGGCAGAGTCTTAGGTCTGTTTCTTTATCAAGTCTGCCAAATTCTATCCTTCATGTGGCACATTTTTTTTCTCTCTCCTTCCTCCCTCCCCAGTTATACTACATAACATGTCCAGCAAGAGTGCTAAGCATGCCAGTTCAAAAGCAAACAGAAAGCAGGCAAACAGATTCCTCCAAAACTACTTAGCAAGCTGTTTTTGCAAAGGTTTACAAATGGAGAAAGAATCTGCCCTTGCCTTCATAGCAATGCCACAATGCCACAAGCAATTCCTCATGAGGAAAAACTCTCTCAGGCTAAAGACTTTCATGGCAAGTTGAAGGAAGCAATGGATGGCTGGAAAATAATTTTATTTACAGCTAGGCAGAAGTGACAGAGCCCACTAGTAGGGGTTACTGATGATAGAAAGAGAAGCATGGATTTGTAAATTTTATTTGTGGGCCATTGTGTAGTTTATGCTGTACCACTAGTACACGTAAAATAAGAAATTATAACACAGCTGGTGACAACAGGGAATAATTTCATACTAACCTGAAATAACCCGTTATCTTTCCCCCCAAACTTTATCTAGGAAAAGGTGCAATTTTTGTCAAAACTCCTAAAACTGAAGTCGATTGTAAATTATTACATTCATAGAAGAAGGTGACTTCAGCTAATACTGATCCATTTACAGAGAAACAGTCCACCTTTCAAATGAAAACACTAAACATGAAACAGTGAAATGATTAAAAATTTAACAGGTTATGAATTGTGATTACTAAATGCAACTTAGAACAGTAACTCAGAGAAAAGTGAGTTGACTTACAGGTTATTTTGATAGCACAGTAGATTAGAATTAATTATAGTTTAAAGTTCTTCATCATTACATAACTCAATGCCCACCCACATCAGTCAATTTACTGAAAACATTACACATGCATGAAACAAATTATTTATGGTGCAACTGAACAACTAAAGGGATGGCAGCCACATTATTAATGAATGTGAATTTAGTGAATTTAAGCAAGACCTGAAAAGCCTGAACCAACCATCCATAGCCTGTTAACATACTAAGACCAATCATATCAACATTAAGTTCTTGCAAGTCTTTATAAAATTTAAGTCTCCCCAGAAATATTTTAAAAGTCATGCATCCTCCCACCCTCTCCAATTTCTAGGTGTTATTTACTCCACTGCTCTGTTAAAACTCTAGGATGGTGTGTACTGGAACTGTAATTTCATGCTGTTTTGAAAAAAAAAAAAACAAAAAACCCCACAAAATCCAAAATGACAACAACAAAAAAACTAACTCAAAGATTGAAAGCATTAAAAAGTAAAGTAATTTTGGTATTATTTATTCTTACTTTAAGTGCAAGAAAGGAAAAAATGAACATACTGCTACAGAAAAATGTGAGTCTTCACTTGTGATTTAATTTGAAACTTGAACAAAAAACCTTCCAGAACATGCACCTCAAACTGATAATAAATAAATAAAATCTCAACAACCAAAGATCAGCTTTTCCAGAGTAATCACTGTGTTTGCAAAGTGCTAAAGGGAAACAAGTAGATACTGGAAAACTCTCTGTACTACACACTACTATTGATTTGGGGGGCTTTGGTGTGCAGGAGAACTGCAAGGCTGCATCTTAGGTAAATTAAAAAGAGCTCCAACATGGTTTCTGATGTCTGGAATCTTACCATCCAATGGAAGATTTGCTCCTGTGGCTTTTCCTAAAATTTCTGATGACTTAACAGAAAGAGGGGAGGAGGAGGCTGTGTGTGTGGCATGGGAATCAAGGCTGCCAAAGCATGAAGAGCGTCCCAGTCTCCTCCTTCTTTATTCCATATCCTCTTGCCTCTCAATTTGACTGCTCTGCTGAGACGCGGTAAAAAAAAACAGAGGAAATGTTTCTACACACAGTGCTAAGGGAATCCATGACTGGTCTCACCAACTGCATGCAGGCAAGGGGGAATGCTCTGGCCAAGTTAGATATGGCCCTGGTCACAGGCACCACAGCTTGCTCTCATTCATTCTATTGCAGACCATACCTCCACCAATACTGCCTTATTCACACTGTCCTTTCTTACTGTCTACAGGCAAGTCTTTGCTTATTCTTTTGAAGTACACCATTACAGTGCTTGCAGAAATCAATTGCATCTCTAAGATGCTGGATTCTGACATACAAATAAAATAATAGCCTACAACAATCACTACTAAAGGTGATGCATCCATTTAACAATTTCCCAACATATATAAATGTTATCTAGCTAGATGTTTATCTCTATATTTTTACAGTACACTACACTATCTATATATTTTTTACAGTACATTGAGGCTGCTAAGAAAACAGAATTGCCACTACTCAGGCTAGAATGTGCTATGAGAGAATTTTCTTTTTCTTTTGCCTAAGCATGCGGGTCTTAGACATTCTGGAAAGTGATAGCAACAGTTGCTTAACTCTTAGAGTTAAGCATATGCTTAACCATGCTAACTATCTTGACAAAGCCCATAGCAAGGAAGGGGTGGTGTTCTTGACTGTGGCAGCTGTAAACCACAAATAATTACATTATCTTTAACTACTCTTCACTTCAGCCGGAAGAAACATGCCTTGGATCCTGCTTCTCCTAGACAACTGTAAGGCAACAGAACAATGGTAATTCCCAAAGCTTCTGACCTCATGGAACCGTATTTCATTAACCAGTTTTCTCTAAGCAAGTGGCAGAGAAGTACATTACACAGAAGGTGACACAGAGGCCACAGATCTGGGGCAGCTGAACACTGGGAAAGGATTGTGGTGATGTTGCTCAGAGAACACATACCATCAATGAGCACTCACCCCCTCCCCCCAAGTCTGCGGGTTTGCAAATCTGCAAACTGACAAGACAACTACACAGAAATCATAAAACTGAGTATTTTGACTCTCTCAACTTAAATTTGAAACCAGTAATCATTCAAGAAGGCGGCACACATGGGCAACAAAAGAGCAGGCAGAACGCAAGATTCAGTACATCTCTATTCAGCGGCAGGAAGGCATCTATTATCAGATGCAGAATGGACCCGAAATGCAAAGAAAGCCAGCATTGTTGCACGCGTTACTGGAACATCCTAGCTGCTCCTTACAATTATTCGAAGACAGATGAGCTGAGACAACTCCAAAACAGTATCTTTAAAACCAGTATCTGATAAATCAAAGCTTAATTCTTGCAATAAAACTGAAACCAAAGCAAACACGTAGAGTAACTTAGGCACTACCCAGAAAACACATGGATAAAAACTGGCTGGAGTTTGGCCCTCACAGCCGATCTCGGCAAGCTCGCTATAGAGCAGCCCTGAAAGATGCAGTCAGCTTTTTAGACATGGTTGTCTTGGAGACACTAGAACACACTGTATTGATGACAAAGGAAACAAAAAGCTGGATGCACTTTCTAAGGCTTTTAGTCTGCTCTCTTTCATGTGGAGTTTACGGAGGAGGGCCTCCCTGGGATGGGTATGCAGGGAATGCTGGCAGCAGGACCAGCTCATTGAGGTACAAATCTGCCCTTGCTTAGGAGTTTCATGCAGCCCCAAAGCATCCTTTATCCCAGGGAACAGGAGCCTTCGACATGGAAACTCTAGCAAATGAGACTCATGTTTGCTCACTTTGAAGGTTTAGCCCTGCACAAGCATTAAATCCTTCCATCTAAGGGTCTTTAAGAGAAATAAAGCAAGCAGTCTCTCCTGGTTTGTGCAAGGGCCCTGGAGCTGCTCTGGGGGCTCTCTGCAATTATTCAAGTGCTCTTGTGCAAGGCTTCTTCCAAACTTTGAAGCAGAAATCCAGCAAAGTACCTTGAGGTAACTAGGAGAGAAACAGCCAGTGACATTTAGGCTGTAACTGTGAAAACTCCAAGTTCTATCTCAGTGTAACTGAGGTAAGCATGGGAAAAAAATTATTTTTTAAAGAGACCATGAGCAGTGAATGCTTCTTATTCCAATTATCAAGTAAGTCTCGTAATGCTGAAATGTAACTTCCATACTAGACTGTCAGATTCTAGCTTTGTAAGAAGACAGCACTTGGTCAATATACTGCACTGTAGTATGTGCATATGTACAAGAATCTTTCCAATTTTTTATACTTTTCACTGATAAGGCAATTTAGACCTACATCAGAGGATGTCATGACAATAATAGTAAATACTGGCTTCAGGTACACAGTCACATGAATCTATCAACCCTTGAATTAAGCTCTGTAATACTGAGGTCCAGCTCGATAGTGTGACTATTTAGCTGATACTGCAATATTTTGATTATGATGTGGATGTCTCCACATCTTAACTTCACGACAAGCATGATACCAACTTCTTACCTGCAAATAGAGTGCGGGGGCTGTAACCATTTCTCAGAAAAAGCGATGGAAGATCTCACCCTGTCACAGGTCACCTGCTTGCATGAAAGTTTATAAATTTCCTGATTTCACAGGCTGCTGAGTTTTATATGCCCACTTTCAAATTCTGTGAGTACACTGAAAATTGTGCATGATATATCAACATTTAGTTCTGACAGCGGGATGGGTGAAGCAGGAAAAAATTGGTAATTTTTCACATCATAACCTCCTCTATCATATAGCTCCTCTCTTTTGTCTGTACAGGGGATTGAAGAGGAGGGAACCAGCAAGGCTACACAAATAGGTGATAACTCCTTGCCTTTCCAGGCTCTTCTGAAGAGCTATAAAATAGGTAGGTAATAGGTACCTGACAAAGGGATATTGAAATAATCAGCACCAACACCATCTTAGAAGATCTCTCTCCTTTGTCTTTAGGTGAAACTGTGGATCCCTAGTAGATAATTGCTACCCTCTCATACATGTGACTGACAACAGCAGAAAACCTGGGTCAAATGATGCAAAAGACACTCAACCTGATGGGAGCAATTGCTACTGTTGTACTTCCACATCAGAGGTGCCTACATAATGAAGTAGTGCTAAAACAACCAACTCCGTTAATTCTGCCTCATTTGTTTTGTCACTAAATGCCAAACAGTGTATTGAATTAACTGAGTTGCTGACAGCAGCTGCGGTTTTTTGGGACCACTGAAAATCAAACTATTTCTAAACACCACAATATGGATTTTTGAATCTCATTTCAGGCATCACATAGCTAAGGCACGTCCAGAACAGGACAAACACCATCAAGACAGAATACCTCTCATCTGGAGAGCCTATTCCTTGGTGTGGCTACTTCATGTTACTGGAGTACCTGTGGAAGTAGAATTCAGCATGATTTGTGAGGAAAGAAAATATTCTACTTCCTTTGTTAGCAAAATTAAAACCCTGCCTGCCACAGAGAGGTCCTCCAACATGGGTACAGGTGAATTTTGCACTCATGGAACCAGGACTTCTGCTATGAAGTTTATAGGAACTAAATAGTCAAGCTGTGCTATCACCATTTCAGACGTTGAATGCCACCAGTAAAGACTAGGCTCAGAAAACACAACCACGTGAATTTGATGATGATGAGCAAAGCAGAACACACTAAACAACATCATTTCTCCATCTACTTCTATTTTTAAAATAAGTGAAATATTGCATGAGATTAACAACCATATCCATTTTGTGATCTGACACTAGAGACACACTCTAACAGGCAGAAAGAGCAACCAGGGGATGAACAAAGGTAGCACTTGCGTATGCTTTTGCATCAAAATCACTTTTCAGGCTGGATGCCTATCTGCAGCCTACCTCATTCTTTTAGAGGAGGCTCTCAAATGCTGCTTGGAACTGAGGTACAAGATGTTTTTACACGATGAATCCATGGGCATTCAGTAAAAAACTTAAGCACTGACCATAAGTATGTTCATGGTAAGAACATTTCTAGCTAGAAGAATTTTTTCCCTAGATCCAATTCAAAAACCTCAAAACTACACCAAAAAATCTCCTCTTGACTCCCAGACCAAAAAAGAAATCAAAAATTAGAAGTTCTAATTCTTCTTTGCAGGCAAACTCTAATTAAGATCTACTGCATTTATTTACAGGCAAGTGACATTGAAAAGATAATATGCTTTTACTGATAGCTGAATTGTACCATTGTGGACATGTCTTATTGGATGCCTATTAAAATTATTTTACCGTAACAATTCTGGGAAAGAGTAAATTAGAGGTTTGTTCTTTAAAGCACATTCCTCTCTGCCCCAGTTCAAAACCACTGCAGCTCAGTTTACCAGAACTTTTTTAAGGGCCTGGGCTTTATGCAGCTTATGTACAAAGACTGCCAAATTTCAGAGCTATCTCTGACCTGCCTATTATGTCCTGATACAACAAAACCCAAAAGCAACAAGAAGGAACACAGCTGTAAAAATCAGAACCTGGAATACTGTCTTCCTTCCTTTTGTCATAAAAGAGAGTGAAACTCTGTAAATCTATTCACATTTGGACAATTAATCTCTGTATGTTTTCCGTATTTGCAATAATCAGCCAAGAGACTAAGTTTTCACAAGATCAATGCCCATAATAAATACTTGCAAACTAACATACTGAAACTTTTATTACTAAGTAGAACAGGTTTTCTTATTTTTTCGCAGCAGAAGCTACTTTCTTCCATTACTCTGTTTTATGAGAGTTCTGTTCTTTATTTAGACTTGAGCACTAAAGGCTGCATGGTTTATGGATACAATTATAACCACAAGTCTGTTTCCAATTTCCCAAAGTCAAACCTTCATCATAACAGATAAAGTCAAAATTATAGGAACAAAGTATGATCACGGAAGAATGACATTTGTAACATAAACATACGAAATATTATACTACACAATCAAAAAGCGTATTTTGCAGCCTTGGCTAATACAAGTCACCACGAGGTCAGCTGTAGGATTTGCCCGACTGGAAAACAAAGCCTGACTCACTAAAATAATTTGTATTATTACAAATAATTCTGGCACTACCCATGTGCTTTGAACTAGACATATGTATAAATACTTGTGGATATGCAGTCCTAGACTGTTAATATATACATCTCAGTGCTCATACAGTAGCTGAAAAACTGAGGTTTTACGCTCCTGCTGCTAACATCACTTTTATAGCTCTAGCTAGTATTTACATCCATGCTATTCCTATGGTGGAAACCGGCAGGATAAAAACTTTGGTAGGAGACACTAGTTAAGAAGGTATGACTGATTACTTTATTTAGTCATCTGCTTCCAAAGGAACAAAATCACTTCAAACCCATGAGAGTAGGCTCTTAATACTGTACTTGAACATTACTTTCTCTAGCTCACTTTTCCCTTACTTTTTTAAATCTGTGCATTATATCCCTTCCCCATTTTCTTCAGCTAAATCCCTTTTCTATTGTGCAGATGCAAAAAGAAATGCAAAACAAGCCTGTATTCCTGCTGTCGGATTATGTCACCAAAGCAGAGAGAAGTTCACTAGAATTATATACTGCCAGTTCAATTCTACTCCTGCTGATACTCACAGACATCTTACTGTATAGAAAGGAACAGAGATGCAAAGCTCCAGCATATAGCAAATATGTATGGGGAGGAGAAAAATAAAATGGGAATCCTGGCATATAATAAATATTATGGACGCTGCCTGTGTGTGTAACAGATTGCTAAGCAGAAGCAACAGGAATTCTAGTTCTATAATCAACAGTCTTCCAATTTGATTCCAAATTATAGGTGTATATAACACATGGAGTTGGGGGTAAATAACTGCTTAAACTAAGTCATGTCAAATAAATATACATTAACAATTAAATGTTTCTCCCCCCTCCTAAATGCAATATTCATAACACAAAGTCTGACAAGTTCCTTTTCAGCTGAAATCACAACTAAATACACTTCACAGGAGAGATCTGGTTGCCTGTGAAGTTATTCAAGAGACTCAGATCCACTTAAGTTCTCAGAGGGAAGTCATTCAAGTTTCCCACGGCCAGGAATGATTTCAATATCTAAGACTCCAAAATATACAGGTTATTGCTACACTTATTCAAAAGTGGCCACATTTTCCCCATAGAAATTCTTAAATAAAGAATCAAAATTTGCTAATAACATTTTTTTGCATAAAAAACTTCCACTTTTCAAAGACTGTATCTGTAATTGATACTACAAGTTCAATTTCCATTTTGAGAACAGAAGACTATTCCATTTTGAGAACAGAAGAATAAAAGACAGAGAATTGAAACTTTTTTGTATTAACTTGTCCCATTAAAACTGTTTTCTTTGGCCTTTATCCAGAGACAAGAACTAGACACATAAGAGAAACTCACATATATTGGAAAAGGACCATTAGCTAGGGTATTTTCAGAATTTCAGTATTTTCAGTTTACCCTTAACACGACTGATATTGTTAGGGGACACAGAAAAATGCAGAATGTATGCAGAATGTAAACTAACAGGTTTTTCTGTATCTTAGGACATTTGTGTTGTTTATATGTACCCAGATGCCCTACACACACATACGATTAAATATATATGGATTTCTAACAATGCCTTAGGATACCGAGCGCTATTTATCTCTGCCCTAAGTTAACTGCGTATTTAAATCCTTGACATGGGGATGCTGCTGATGTAGTATTCATATATGACTTCTGTCTTCAGGGGATCCTCAGAAGCAGATTTAAAGAAATTATCTGGCATGGTTTTACCCCATTTTCTACTCAATTTATCAAATAAATGTAAACATTTTAAAAACAAGAACTAGCTGAAGATGGTGGAATTCCGTGCAACCAACTCTAGCAAGTTCAAATGAGTCTCATCATCTGGACACTTTCTGCACTCAACTGAAAAACAAATTACTTTGCTAAAGGGTTAAAACAGACTGGGAAACCTGTCATCTAAAAATAACTCCCTCTTCTCTGGAGAAGCCAGAGCCCAGACAACACAGACTAGAGGACTAACAATGAATGGTGAGTTTTAGATGAAGATGTATCTTTCATTACGCCAACTCGTGTAGTTTTTAAAAATGACACAAGCCTTGGGGCAGACAAAGCCTTTTTTGTTTCAAAATCTTTCCAATGTTATTCTCAGCTGGGCAAGTATTCTTATTTTGGAGCCAAAGAATGGCACACATACAAAGTCAAAAGATTTGCCCTGGGCTACGTGCAAACCACCAGCAAACTAAGATCAAAGATCAAGTGGTTCTAGATGTAGATTTGGAGTGGGCTCCTTTCCCAGCTTACATCACTTCTACTGATAGTTCTGGAGACCTTGCACTGAACAAAGAGAGACTTGTGAAAATGCCCTAAGTGAGTTTCTGCAGGGTGTATTCAAATGATAAAAGTATTTTGGTGTCATCTACTCAGGAGACACACTCACTGCTGATGATAAATGGTATCAGTTCAAGACACAAAAAAACTCCATACCTCACTAACACTGTCTATTTTTTAAAAATGCCTAATCTACCTATACAAGTATTTCCACAAAGTCAAATAACAGTCAGCCACCTACAAAGAGGAAGAACGCTTTTTTTGGTTGCACTTGTGGTTATTTGGTGTTTGGGTTTTTTTTGATAAAAAATTATAGCGCTACACTGAAACAGATTTGTTCTAAATAAGATTAACTGGACTAAAATAAGAGTCTGGTTTTAGGCAGTGTTTCGGAAAAGGAGAGAGTCAGAACAGATCAGAAGTGGTTTATATATAAATATATCCAGAGGGAAAAATTACTGAAATATTTGTTTACATTTCTGAAGTTGAGACTGCCTAGAGGTGAATAGTCTAGATGAGAATTAGCATCTGAGGGTGACCAGTCTTTCAAAAGTCTCTGATCTGATATAATCCTTTCACTGAGCTATAGATAGAATCTGTGTACTTGTCCCTTGGGGACTCAGACACCAGACCCGACCTTGAATGGATACCAGCTGGTCTGGCAAGGGCTCCCACCCTGGATCTGAAATAGCCCTGATGATACATCCAGTGTGGGTCGCAATTAGCACGGCCACTCAACAAGGAGCAACGCCTTCTCCAGTTTGCGTTGCAGTTGGCGGGCACAAACAAAAGGCTTCCCATAAATTGTTGAGCAGCGCCCAACAGAGCAGGAAGAATTCAGAGGGAAGCTTTAATAGGTCATTGAAGAAAACTGTGATGAGCTAAGCATGAAATAGCAATAGAAATAAGAGTGGAAGATTGAAAAACAAGGGTGTAAAGCCTAATATGAGAAGATGTGCCAGCTGGAAGCAGACAGGAACTAACACTGGAAAGAAGAGATTACAGTGCAATTCTTAGAATAATTTATCAGGTAAATATACCAGGTTCCTCTTGTCTTTAGCCTGTGATGCCTTTAGTTTCATTGCATACCTAGGGATACTGCTTTGCTGTTTGATTGTGCTCCCTGACTGGCTCTCAGCAGTTGTCAGCAAACTGTGCCACCAGCTCCTGCTGTTCTCCCAACAAAGTGCCCAACAAACCCACGTCCAAATTTGATGATGCTCAGATAGAAACAGACTGATGACTGCTTTACCTTCTCCTCTGCTTCCCACAACTTGTGAAAGATACATTTCTCACATCTGAAATGTAAGGACTGGACACTGTGTCACTAAGCACTGCACACAACTCCCCAAGGAGCACTTCATGGAGGCTGTGCTTCTCTCTTGGTACAACCTCACGGTTGCGGCAGGGAAGCTATTAAGACTAAAGCACAGTGAAGAAAGATCAGTTAGAAGATAGTGTGAAGTTTCCAATTCTTATGTTTACAGGAAAAAAGGGACCTGTGATTACAAAAGGAAGTCAGCGGGGAAGAGATGTTATGAAGGGCTGTTTTTTTTTTCTTCATTGAAAACAGTGAAACTGAAGTTTCCCTCAAAATGTCCAAGCAGCCAAAAACCACGTGAATTTAGGCAACTTTAACAAGGCACTCCCCAATCAGGACTCTCCCAGGTTTAAAATCACAGAATTGTTTAGTTTAGAAAAGACCTTTAAGATCATTGACTCCAAACATTAACATGACACTGTCAAGTGCACCACTAAATCCCTAGGTGCCATATCTACATGTCTTTTAAACACCTCCAGGGATGGTGACTCAATCACTACCCTGGGCACCCTGTTCCAATGCTTGTCAACAGTTTCAGTGAAGAGTTTTTTCCTAATATCCAATCAATACCTCCTCTGGCACCACTTGAGGCCAAAAAGTACCAGCTGCTCAGTACTAGCTAACAAAAATACATGATCTTGCACTCCAAGTCTTATAAAAGCCAGACTTAAATAAAGATATTTCTTTCTTTAGAGAAGGAAGATTTATTCTCTTTAAAAATTTCTGAGATTTGAGGTAAGGTAAGCACATATACCCAAGGGAGCAAAATTAGCAGCTGGAAGCTGAGCCCTTCAGACAAGCTGGCAGAAGAGATCACATACTCTTGAAGAATATCTAACTGCAGAAGATCTATTGCTTGGAAGGAGGCCCATCCAAATTATGTATGAGAGAAGTGTCCCTGCTATTTGTGCTTTGAGACTAGGGAAAAAAAAAACTTTTACATAGATGATTTCTTTATTGAATTAATTTTTTCTATTAATGCTTTTAATTCCTTTGATTCAGCCTCTTCAGAAGTAATTCTTTTACTGACTAATAGGAAGGAGAAAAACATTTACCAGGACACAGGAGTACCAGGCTGGCGGAGAGGAATCTGGTAACTACAGACTTTACTAGGCTAGTGTTTTATGCATTTGATTAGAATCAGATGATGCAGAAGGTAGGACATGAAGGACTAAGTTGTTCCAGCAAGACTCCAAGGTCTGCTACAGGATTTGGTTCTCTGGTTATTTATATAGTTCATAAGAGTTTATTTATTAAGCATTTCACTAAATGGTCTACATGGTAAACTGATTGAGCAGAAAGAATCAGCACAGAATTCTATCCTGCCTCAAACAAGAATCACATTGATAATATCTATAAGGCTATTTTCAGCTGGAAGTATTGCAATGAGAAAAATAAAGTGCTTCTTATCTGTAGACAGCATTCTTACAGTCTGGATGTATGACACGTTTAACACTGGTCATGCAAAAATAGTCTAAAATAAATATCCACTATTCCTTCTGCATTCTGAAATGACCTTCAGTGGTAACAGTTATGCCCTTCCAGCTGCTTGGGCGAACATGGTATCTTCCATCCTGTCACTAACAGACTGTCACTCTGACAATTATTTACAGTGACCACAGCTAATGAGTAAGATTGCATAGTGAAGAACACAATGTTTCTCCCTATCAACCTGCTGAAGTAACTGAAAAGGCTAAAATGGGATTTACAAGCCAAACAGTTTGAGATAAGAACAAAACAATTCACTTTGTTCAAAGAAAACACTTTGTTTGCTTTTCTAGGACACCTCACAAATTTAGGTTTTAGCAGTCTACAACAGCATAGCTACAAGAGTCACTCCGAGCACTCACAGAAGCAAATATGCCTGCAGATAAGTATGGGCCTGAGGGTCAGATTTGCCTCTGGAATACTGACGTTTGTGAAACTGTTTCTGGGTTTTTTAGCTTGTTAATTCAAAGGTAGTTCAAGGGTTAGAAGGTGAGTACTAATTAAAAACAAACTCAAAAATAAATACTGGGAGTGGAGCAGATCATAGTTTTGCTTTACCAACAGCCTTTACAGAAATGTAACATTTGTGTTTCCTGCATTTCAAACTGACATTCTAACTGGTAAATTCTTACAATATATTCTGTAATACAATAGGTGTCAGTTGCCCTAAATGACCATTTCATTATAGGTTTTAAACTCTACACTATTTTCTTTAGTAGAAAAGCCTGAAAATACATCTTGGTATTTACTTACAAGTCCATCTGTGTCCTCCCCTTGCCCATCCCTTGCTCCTTGCTGTGCTGGTTTCTGACTGGTGCTGAGCAACCTGCTGTTTTTTGCCTTTATTAATACTTCAATGGCTTTTTGTTGAACAAAGAAAGCCTAATCATCAGGAGGCAAGACCACAAATCCCAGCTTCACTACATATAACCAGCCTAGTTACTTACCATCATTATTATCACAAGAAGAGAAAACTGTTCTTAGAGAAACAGCACAAAAATTACAGGAAGATTTACTGCTTGGTTCTAAAAGGTATTCATGGAACAGCTGGACAGATAACAATGCAGGAACAAAAAAATTATTCACTGTGTTTATCTTACAGCGATGAGCCTGCCCTGTCATTAAGTCCCTACAGCTAACTTTTCCTCATTAGATACTAACATTCAAAGAGAAATGAAATGATGCTTTAAGTATTTCTATTTCTATCACTCTCTCAAAACCAACTATTCCATTGTGGATGTTATGCTAATACATTACTTCTGAATTCAACTCTAGAGAGGGGAACAAAACTACAACTACTGTTGAGTCAGATGCTTGTTTAATGCTACCACTGGACAAAACCTTAGTGGAATGACTGTGGCTATTGCCATTTACTATCAAGGTGGCCAATAAACATTTCCATGTTTACACTATGGAAAACTATCCTTTCATTTCTGAATTTGAATCAACCAACTGCAAAATAGTTATCAGAAATCCTTTTTAGTGGATTAAAGCATCTTTTAAGTCATACATTCTTCAAACAGTTTATTTTGCAAGCAACGGAAAAAAAACCCCACCAAATCTAATATAAGAATTGTTAGCTTCAAAACAAATTACTACCTCTTCTTGAACAGAGGCTCATGTAAATTAATTTATCTCCTTATTGCTTTTACAATTCTGCTTTAAACCCAAGATTTCTGGAACAGGGTATGCCAGACAATATGTAACAAGCATGATATTTTTAGCCTGTCCATGATAAAGAGATGATAAATACTACGGGAAGCCCATGGCTATGCCCAGGACCATGAGAAGTCAGGGAATACTTTGGATGTCCCTTTGAACTTTTAAGAATTAAAGGCTAATCGCCTTTTTAAAACGGAGATTGCTTAAAGCTTTCCGCAGAAGATAAAACCTTTACTAGATGAACTACATCTGTTCATCACATCATTCAGAGTCAGCCACACCAGTCATCTTGGAATGAAACACAACAAATCTGGGTGGAGGCGAAAAAGTGATTATTCTGACTTCAGTCCTGGCACACAGTGTTCAGCGTGAGCCCCCCAGCTCAATGGGAGCTTGTGCTCAACCACCCTTTCCCAGCCCAAGCCCTCGTTTAATTACAATTTCTATATCCTCTGGTCCTGAAGAACTCCCCCTTACCTTCCCCTGTGTTAAGGCACTGAAGACAGTAATTTACGTCTAATTAACGGAACTGAGTCATAACGAGCTTCTTTCTTTTACGAGACTTGAATGTTAAATGTCCGAAATAACCAATGAAACCCGGCTTTTAGTCCGGCTCCATGTGTCAAGTTCCCGCAGCACAAAGCTGTTATTCAGGCCTTGCTTTGCATACAGTCCGAGGGTCGGGGGTTATTCACACTGACAAATTCTTCAGATGGCACACACAGAGCCACCAGCTTTAATATTTTAGCTATGCAGCCATGCTGAAACAGGCTCATCCTTAGGGACACGCTGATTTCCTCCTCCAGCTTTGGGAGGGTATCCTTTTCTCCCTGACTGAATTTGACAGCGCCCTTTAGAAGGGATCAATTTCCACGCCACAGAGACAAAAGGCGGGATGAAAGTTGGAAGGCAGGCGCACAAAGAGCCGCACATCTGCCCAAAGAACAGCATGATAAAGCAGTTCTGCTGCTGATCCAAGATGAACCACCAAGATGTCATGAGGTAAACCAAGGCTATGAAAGAAACCAACTATGCAGGAACAAAAGCACGCATGAAAACGTAAGAAGAGAAACTGAGCTTCTCACTCACTGAAAGCAGCAACTGTTACTGATCCAGTGAAATCGAACCATAATAACATAAAAATCCAAAATGTATAGATACTGATGTACCATCTCAAAAGATAAGGCGAGTTCTTCTATATTTTCATCATCGTGTTTTAAAAGTTATACAGGTAAAGATGACCACGCACAGATTATGCAAATACTAAATTGTTACTATAAGCAGAAAGACAAGAAAACAGCCTAAGAAGGACCAAGTAGATGGTCAACCTAAATATTTAAACAACTCTGTCTTTCCATGTCCACACGAGATATCCTAACTTTTGAAGTGTGGTCAAATGGATGCTTCCACCTGCACAGCACAGATGCCTCTGCACATCCACTCAACTACAAATGGATCCATGAAAGAAGAGGTCTGTATTCTACTTCATAGTCTTGGGCCTTCCTGCTTAATTTTACAAAAAATTACAAGTACAGACTCTTTCGTGGGCTACTAGATGTAATAAAGACGGAGAATTATTGCTGCATAAAAGCAATTCTATATGCTTGTTGTAACATTAGATTTAAAACCTCTTTTTTCCAAACTAACTTTAGGTTAAGAATCTTCTTTAATGTTCAACTATTATGCTTGATAAGTGACACATAAATAGTTATAAATCTACCTACTCATTTTTATTTGTAGTTCACCTAAAGTGCAAAGTAGTGAAATAAAAAAAAAAAAATCTTCTACTAAAGTTACTAATATTGAAATCCAGTTTGTATGAAAACTTTCATAGATTGGACTTTGTGTCAGAATCATCACCTTACCCACAGCAACTTACATGTCCCTATATATCATTGCCTCTAATTTTGAACTCAGCCTCCCTAAAAATGTCATGAGCAACAGCTTAAACTGGCATGGCATTTTGTTTTCAAGCTGTTCTGACTTACCTCCTCAGTCCCTCTACATCACTCTTTTTGCATAAACTTGTGCTAGTAAGACAAAATCCAAATATCATAGTCTTTACACTATTAAATGATTTAGTGCATAAACTTATAGGGTTTTCTGGCTAGAACAGATTGAATATACTAAGCAAATCTACACAGTTTTTTCTCCTCTTGTGTCAGTCAAAATAACTGAGGCACATTAAGTTAATAATCTAGCTACTGGGTAAAAATATTTAATTTGCTTAATAGAAAGAAAAGGTGGTTATTTTTCAATTGGATAAAAGCACCATTTGTTGAAACTGAATTACATTAAGAGCAATTTTAATTTTACAGCCATATGAAACGAAAAAACAATGTACGTTTAAAGAATCATGCTTGTCAAACATTCATTTTGTTAATGTACTACTCCAGTCTTCCATGTTAATGGCTTACTAAATGTACTTTTTGAAGAAATTTAACATATAAAGAAAACAATTTAAGCCTATACCAGTATATTAAAACGAATCTTTACTAGAAAAAATACTGGTAATGAGCTAAGTTAGTAAGTGTAATTGCATTCAGAACAATACAAGTTCCCAATCAATTGAAGATATGATTAATCAAACTTGAGTATCTTAGTACAACTACTGCAGTCTCTTAAAATCTAACTACCAAAGCAAGATATGTAGTTTGCCTTTTTCTCATGTTATTTTTCTTTATACATAAATATAGAAAAAAGAGACAACTTATCAAGAACCATTCCTCTTTTCTCAGTCAACCCAGTTCTGCTCCTTTCAAACTGAGTCAAATGGATTTGCAAAGGTTGATTATCATCATTTGCATGTAAAATGCATTTTTAGCGGAGATGTACACAGGGCAGATAAAAAGACAAGGGGGAGGGAAACTGCTATTAAAAGCATACACCCGACATGAAAAATTGTTTCCAGAATTGTTCTCCCCCAGTATGAGCACACAGCTACAGCACAGAAATGGAAATCTGCTAATGAGACCACTCTGCTTGGATAAGAGCATAAGGTTGAGGCTAAAATGTACCACGTTTTCTCAGAAATTCCCAGTGCACAGCTGTCTGGAAGAGATATTTTTGAAATAGTACACACAGTGTTTCTACAAAAAAGCGCAGTGTAAGGTGCATCACAGATTACATGACTTTACCCCTGAAAGAAAAATATAAAAAGTTTGACCAACAAAGCTACACATAATTTTCTACTTCAATATTTGCAAAGGACTTTAATAATTACAAGTTTGATATAACATTTATTTGATCCACATTATTTTCTACTCTATAATTTCAACATTTTTTACACATTATTTTTACAAGTAAACTAAATTATGAAGAAAACTCTGACAGACTGACAGTGTGCCAATGGATGGCATTATTGTGCTAAATTCAGATTGCTACAACGCAAGCTGTACTAGACCAGTGAGCATCTTACCTTTCCTTCACTATGAAAACTGAACATAAAAGCCTGCATTCTCAGGTAGCTAGAAGTTTAATTTTGTATAAGAAGAGTCTACTCCTAAAATTTAAGAGTGGTGGTCAATGAAAATTTTAATGCTAGACAAACATGCCAGATGGGATTAATTTCTGCAATTTAAATCTCAAGTCTCTTTATTTATGTAGCAATGTAGTCTACTATTTAACAGACTAGAAAAGCAAAACTTGCAAATATATGGGAAATTTGATTTTGAAGCAGGGCTAAAGATGGATGGAATACTGTTAAAAAAATTCTGGTTTGGTTTTGTTTTGTTAATAGATGTCTTCAAATGAGAAGCCATTCTGCTGGCTCTTCCAAACACGAAGTTCTTAACTCTCAGTTATTGGTTCCACCTTGTTAGAAACTCTATTCTTAACCCGTATATAAAAACCCTTTTGTTCCTATACTTAGCAAACCACGGACAGGAACAATAACAGGAACAAAAATTCAGGCTGGAGAGAACTAGTTTTAGGCCTCATCTCTACAAAAGGGTCTTTTTAATTGCTCAGTCAGATTCTTTTCTTTTGCATTTGCACCCCAATGCAGCTGCAGCAAGGCCAAACTCATACCATAATGGATGCAGCATTTTACAGCAGAGCAAAATGTGTGCATCACTACTATGACAGCATTGCACGAGGACAGGATTTTCAATTAAAAATCAGTGTTGTTTTCCAAACCCTTAAGTCTTTGCCTTATAAGGCTTCTCTTTAGGAAACACAATTAATTTCAAATAGATTAAATTAAGTGTTTTACAAAGGCATTAGTGTGGCCATTTTGCTGGGTTTTTTTGTGGTATTTGTTTATCTTTACATAATATGGTTTCAGCAGAAAATGTGAAAATGCTCTGAAGATCAAAACTGTGGCAAATGAATTTTTCCAAGTCAGAGAAAAAGGAAATATGCACTTTTCCTATACAGAGCAAGACATGTCGCAGGAAAGTAAAAAGTCAAGATCCAAGAGCTGGATACCAGATCCATCTTTTAAACATTACCTCTCCTTTCAATCATAGTTAAAATGTAATAAATTTCATGCAAAGTTTACCATCGTGATAACATTAAAAGAAAAATTAAATAAATATGGACTATTTTGCCAGTATCAAACCCAAATACTGTTTTCAAGGTGCTTATCTCAGGCTTTTTATTAAGGAGATAATGATGACCACTGCAACAACCAATCTCCTCTAAGTGATCCCAGCTTAAAACTGGAAAAAGTCAGAAATGTAACACTAAACACATTTAAAACCACATTTTTCCAACACTTTGGGACATAGTGATAAAAAGGCTTTATTGTTCCTTTGTAAAATTTCTGAATAATTATACTAACAGAGACATGCAAAACCTCTTTTCAGAAAGGGAATGTGTTCCTGCCTTCAGAGCAGAATTCACATCGCAGTACACATGTGATGAGTACGGGACTCAACTGAATAACGTTTTCACAGTACTGCAGAGCACAGTATAAATCCTGGGTCACAATTAAAGTGTCCCACAGCTCCAGCACACCAGCTAAAATTCCTCATGTGACCAAGCACAGCAGTGCTATGTCCTGAAGAGACCGTGAGGCCAGAAACATTGTGTTTGTGACTGAGGCAAAGAAATATACTGCATAATACACAGCTCTCTCTGGTGCTCATTTCAGAAGCAAAAATATGTAGACAAATAAACGGAGTATTTCATTTTGGCCAAAATTAAGCACGACTTACACCAGCATGGGAACAAGAACAGAACACAATAAACTAATTCTAAAATTGCACTGCTATTTTATTGGGAAAAAAAAAAGGCAATATCCTAGGAAGGTTCTTCTCTAGCTTAAAGTATTATTTGATTGTTTTTTTTTTTTAAAGCATAACAGAGTCTTTATTACATTAGGTAAGTCTCACTAGTGAGTGGACCAGTTATGTATATTGGAACTTAAGTCTTTGCAACGCAGAAACTACTCCAAACTTCTGCTGAAGGTTTTCATTTTTTAGTTCTTCAGTTCTCTCACCTCTGTGTAGAGCTAGTGCCCATGATTGTTAAAAAAGAATAAAGAAAAACTCTCATCTTGAAAATATTCAACTGCAAACTTCTGGAGAAACTATTCTTATTCACATGGTCCACACTTACCAGAGGTTTTTTTTGCCTCATATAATAGAAATTATTTCTCTTAAGCACTGATTCTTTCAGGTATGAACATAAACAAGTATAAAGCCAAGAGTTATGGACTAAATAATTTTAAATCAAACCAGTCATCATTTTACTATAAGGGACTGTTCTATTCTCCATGTGGTAGTAGATACAATACAATATTAATGACTTAAAAAAGGAAATAATCATGCTGTAGAAAGCCAAAACACTGCAAATGGATTACATATAAAAAAATTATTTCCCATGCAAAGAAAATGAGTGTGCTTGCAAAAAAAATCTTTGCTGTCCTGAATACATACCATTATTTCAGTAATAAACAAATATCCAGCATCTAACATCTGACCAAGTCTGTTTCAAGCACAGGGAACAACATTTCAGATAAACTGTGGTATCTGTTGATCTACATTCAAAAAAACCCAAACCAATAATTTACAGATGAACAAAATGTTTAGAACTGTAGTTCCAACAGCATTGTAAAGTATTACTTCACTCACTGAAGCTGGTCAGAGGGAAGACAATCAGTCAGTGATTATATGTTCTCATATTCCAACTACAAGTCACAAGAAAGGAAACAGGATTTGGAAAGGGGCACTAGTAGTTCCAGGAAGAAAGATAAAAATTCAAAAAGAATACACTAAATGACAACATTTTTTTCTCCTTCTTCACAGTCCAAAAGTCAGTTTTCAGAGGAGGGAAAAAATGGGCATGAGGATACCTGAAAAGAGTTAGGAAGACACAAAACCAAGCAGCTGTTGGATTTTTTTTTTAACTCTTTTTTGAGGAGGCATAGAACATTTTCCACTGGACATGTACCTTTCCATCTAACAAACTTCAGTCTCCTGGTAAGACACTTAAGGCATCTACAGTAGACCTTCGAAAACATACACAAGAAGGAAAAATCACAGTAATTGGAATAGCTATCCTCATTGCAACTGAGATAAAGAACTGATACAAGCCATCTGGCTCTAGAGACAGGGAAGTCATGGTTGCTCAATAATTCTGCTCAACCAGAAAAAATAAAAATCTGGGACTATGAGATTTAACCTATCAAATAACAATTCTGGAAGGCAATAATCCTTATATTTGCTTCAGTCTGGAAATCTGTCTTTCCTCAATGGTGCTTACAGGCACTCACAGTGGGAACAATGAAACTCAAACCACATATTTCTTAGAGGGCTGCTGTTAAATTTGGATAAGCATATATAATTTGCAGGAAAGAAGAAAAAAAATCATCCTTGCTTGCAGTGATTTCTTGCAGACATCTGCCAGATGGGACAATTCCCCAGACTGATCTGCTTTCCAATTCTGTTTCAGATACTCAGCTTTCCTAAATAATTTTAATTGTCTGACATAAAATGTCTGGCAGTAAATCATATATATTTCTTCTATAACTTGGTGTAAAAATTTTACCAATTCTCACTGGAAGAAGTTACCATGATTTACATATTTTTAATAACTTCTTTCTTTCTTTCCTTCCTTCTTTCTGTCAACTGCACCTTGACCTTTGTTTTAAAAACACCATTCAAAAATACAAAGTGACTACAGGTTACCAGGTCAAGAAAATGGAGCTACAAAAGAACAAGAAATCTACCACCTCTCTGATAACTGGACAATTTTTAAGTTCCTTTAAATCAATTTCCCTTCCATCAAAAAAAAACCCCTTACATTTACTGCAACCAAAGGATGCAGATGCTTCTTTTTAAGGCAATGCAATACAAAAGATGACATTCCTCTTCTAATGGCACAAAGTAGAAAAAAAGAACACATAGCTACATCACCCAGAAAGACTGGAGTAGGATAATTAGTGATAATTAGCCATATTCTATTATCCTCCCCAACTAGTATTCCAAATCTGTTGTTTATCCAAGTCTAAAAAAGAGAAGGCTAAAGACAAACCAGAAGAAGTTAAGCAACAAACATAAGAAGAAGTCTGGCAAGAGCAATTAATATTGGATGATTAAAGAGCTGAACATAGTGGTTCGCGTATCTTAGTGAAGCCACAACTGAGGGAGGCATGATATCCTCTGTAAAGTATTTGAAGGACACTTAATACGGAGGAGGATGAGGAATTCAGCAAGGCTGCATGACCTGTGAGGGTGCCACGAGTGCACCAGCCTGTGAAGATAGGAACAATGGTATCAGCAAGAAAAAGTAAGACAGAAAAAAGTATCAGCAAGAGTCTTTAATTAGAATCACTTAACATGCAGTTATGTTTGAAAGAGTAACACTTCCCCTGACTCTCCTGACTTCCAAAATCTTGCACCATGTCTGGAAAAAAACCAGCCTTTCATGTGGGAACAGCTCTTAGCTCTTTGCAACCTGTGTGACAGAAGCCAGTCTGAGTTGTTCACCTGCAGATTTGTTTTCTTCTCTGCAATCCTGGTGTTTTTCCACATGGCCTCTGCTGGTATGGTAGGAATTATAAAATATGGATTTAGAAAGCCTTATCACTGGCTGTCCTGGGGTGAGGTTAGGTGTTTCCTCCTAAATTTTGTCTTGAACTGGGACACTGGTCACACAAGAGACGATTTTTTTTTTTTTTTTATAAAATCCATAAACAGGAATAGCAAAATAAGAAATGCCTTGGAAAATCCTTCTAAAACATGAAAAAACCCTTGAATAAAAAACCTACAATAAACCCATGAAACAACAATAAACACCCCACGTACTTCCCCAGAAGAATCTGGAGGCAATAATCTGACATGCTCTGGGGATGAACACCTTACCACAAACAAGTATGTGAGAGAAATAAGAACGTCATCATTTTTTACTTTTTCTAGGTGGTGAATAAGAGTTACATCAGCATCTGAACAGTATCCATAAAAATAATTTTATGAATCACTTTCCAGAGACTGCACTGAACAGGGCAAAGACAAAACAGCAAGGTTTCTGAACCCACATATTCATGCATGTGCCAAACAAGTGTAATATAGAGGAGATGACAGAAAGGTTTAAATCCCAGAAGTTCATATACTTCTAGGTAGGAATTTCCTCAGATCGGCTTTCCAACTAGCATCAGTTTCAAAAAACTATCAGGGGGAAAGAAAAAGATCAGCTTTTTGGCTATGGTTCACTCATGAAAGCTCATATATGACTCCACAAGATCAAGGACGAGGTATCTGCTAAGGTTCAAGGTTAGCAACATCAACACTCTGGGAGAGCAAATTTACATCTAGTCTTTGAAAGGGCCTGTGATTCTCAGCTTCACTAAACTAGAGAGGGAGATACAAAAATAAATCTCTCAAAAATAAGAGAAGTTACCTAATCACTCAGGAAAAAAACCCAAATAAAACAACAAAACAGCCCCAAAGAACAAATGTATCACTGGATACATACTTCATAAGGATGAAGGAGACACTTGTGAACACAAAAGGAAAGGTGAAGAATGGCATTATCGCATCCTATCTTAAGAAAACCTTTCTTGAACAGATTATGCATTGATTGTAAACTGTGAGCCAAATGCAAGAAGCCAATACACCTGTGGGAGTGCCAAGCAAAATTATTTTTGGAGGATGATGGGATGGTTGGTATAAGAACCAAGATAAAACAGTTTCTTTTATTTATAAGTAGACAGCGTATCTCTTACAGTACTGCCTCAACAGATCCACTGGGCAAACCTGCCAGGACTAGAGCTGCAAAAGTAAAGGCTTAGATGAATCCACACAACATTTAATTCTGAAGATGATAAAGCAAAATGCACTTTAAACTTAGGTTCCAGACTGAAAATGCAAGACTAGCAATTAGAGGGAGCATAATTAAACTTGCACAGTAAGCATATTTGATGCACTTCTCACTGCTGAACAATACACTGGGAAGTACAAAGCTATTTTTGCAGATATGCTTTACAGAATACATGCACACCGACGTTGACTTTAAGGTGACACCAGAATGGAGCATCCTCTTTTGACTTTTTGTTATTTCTCTGTCTCAATCCTACACATACCACAGCTTTCGGCTCAGTATATGGCCTCCTAACTGATAATGGCTTGTTCAAATATCCTAAAGAGTGCTCTGGTAACACTGACCTTTCATGTTTGCTGTTTACAGTAATTATGTTTAGAAGGAGAAAACATCATTACTTTCCTCTAAACGTGATCGTTATCTCTTAGTAGCTGTAAATATAAATAAGGGCCCAAATAACGTCAGATTTATATGACACTTTCTCCTCAATCAAAAAAAAATATTTCTAAGGTAAATTTTATTCAAACAAGTAGTGTAATAATTTTTGCCTGCCAGTTTTACCACCAGCTGCTGTCCCAAAGAGCTCTCCCAGAGCCCTGCCATCAGCCTGCTCTGACCATCCCCCTCTGATTTTTCTCTCTAATTTAGGTACTGTTCACAGAATTTACATTTCCTTTCTTGAAGTCTAATTTTAAATCTTTATTCAACAGAGCATCCTTTGGCTCCACACACCAGATAACGCTTAGATTTTACCCTGTTTGAGAGATGGCACTCAGTACCTTGTGATCACTCTTTAATACGACTACTGCTCCCTTTAACAACCAAGTTCTTAACAAAACTCACATTATTTTACTTTTCCTTCTATTGAGTAATGTTTACTTGCAGCCTCCAACACAAATGCAAAACTAGGAGAAAGATATGCACCCAGGTTATCTGATCCACAAATTCCGGACAGGCTGTCAAGTAAGATGCTTACTTACTGTCCTTTTAGACAGTGCCAAAATTACATTTCATCCTTTACTACCCTTCCTCCTCCCATAAACATACCTCTGGCAGAGGTTGTCAAGTAGAAGCATCTTAAACGGGCCATCTGCATGGAGTGAATTCCACCCACAAACCCCATTTACTGCTACTCAGTATTTGTATATTTTGTGCATGAAACTTCTACTATATAATTTATGCAGTCAGTTCAAAAGTACACAGAAGTCATTAGATGCAGCTGAACATTTAGTCTACTCAGATTTATGTTCTGGAACTCTAAGCAGCATCAGAAATGAGATTATCTGATTTGCAACAGAAAAGGGAACAAAGTGTGGAGGAAGGGTCTTCAGTCAAATAGATCCTTGCTCTCCTGAGCTAACATTATGCATTTTAAGGTTGCTCTTTGGGGAGAGAAAAAAAAAAAAAAGTTACTGCAAAGCCACACACCATCATGACATGCTGGCCACCTCTCTCCAGGATATTAAGCCACTAAACAATCAACCTCTCAAAATTTCATGGAAACCAAGAAGCTTTAACCTATGTCCAAATAGCTGATGTAGATGTGGAAAGCATTATTTGGTATTCTGTGATTCTGTGAAAGTGACCACCACAGAACCCAAATAAAGTTCAATCACAAAACATAAACCATTAAAGAAATTAAACCTTCTATCTTTTCTAAATATAGCTGTGAAAAATAGTTTGTAAAAGAAATTCACTAAGAATCCTTATGTTTTGTCATCAATTACAAATTAGTTTTAAGAAAATTATCTTATTGTATTAGAAATTGTGATTGTTTGTAAATTTCTAGCTCTTATGCAGTGAAAACATGCCATAGACAATTATATATGTACATTGATCAATGTATATTTCCAAAACTGCACACAACCTACAACATCCCTCTTTAGCCCACGTGCACAAAGGCAAACATTACTGCTTACAGATGCCTCATTCTGAGGCAGTACTTTGCTGGAAGGGTTAAGCAAAAACTTTTTTGGTATGTTTTGGTTATCCAGCTTGCAAACTAGAAAGGAGACCAAAACAAACTTAACATGTTCCGTAGCTTTAGTGGTTTTCCTTCAGTATCATTTCTGTAGCTACTGACAAGACTTACCTTGAAAGAACTTCTTATTTAAAGTATACATATTGTTCTGCCATTAATTAAATGCAATTATCCAGATTTTTTTTTTTTTAAACTGGAGCTATTTCAAAATTCTCAGCACTGTTTCAGTCCACAAACAAACAATAACCCACAGCTGATAAGAAGGGACATGGGGTGCTTGGGAAAGAAAAAATATGAGGAGAGGGGTCTTACTAGACAGTCAAGAAAAAAAAAAATAAACCTACATATGTCCAATGAGTATGACAAATGGTGAAGAGATAAACTGACTCATTTTCTAACACTCAGTCTTGGCATTTGACCAAGAGGTCCCTTCCTGGCAAGCAGCCCTGCAAGCTACCGACACTCAAAATACCTGTAAGTACAAACTTCTTCTGGGTATTTATTCATTCCTAACATATGAGCTCATTAACTTTTTTCCCTAATTGCAGTCTAAGTGAGTGGAATTTTTTTTTTTCAAGAAAGACAGAAGCAGAGTATTCAGCTAAACAAGTCCAGCTGCTGCAACAGCAGCAGCCGAAATGCAGCTGCTCATGCCTGAGGCTCTGCCAGTGCACCCAAGCGGGCTGGTGCTCAGGCCTTCACCATACAGTTATTGCCCAACTCTTTTAGCCCATTAGGAGAGATTTTGACAGCAAAGCCAAACCCAGATTTTCTAAAAAATCAGATCTGCACTGAGTGTGAAGGTGGTTGGATTTCTGTGCCTTGTTTGTTCCACAAGAAGGTAGAGTGTTTATCTACAATTTTTTCAAAACTTGTATTATCTTGGTCATGTTGGATATTCTTGTCATATAGTCTACCAGCCAACAGTGTCCTCCCCCACTATATCACCAGCTTAAAATGTAGGCTGACTTCAGTCCAGTTAGCCTTATCGTTGAGGCAAAGTTAAAAGTGAGGACAGAATTTCCTTCTCTGTTTTTAAACTGATGCCACTTCTCCCCACCCTGTAATCTCACTTTAAGAATGAGCACAGCCCTTTGAGTACTGCCATCTTGTGGAATGGCATCCTACAAAGGAAAACCACAAACATCTAAGTAACCTGATAAATTACAGGGCTATGAGAAAATGAGTTCATTTTGGTCTTGCACCACATCCCAAGAGAGCAGGAGAAAACTGTGGCATAACTTCTCATTATCCCTGTAGAACCATTTATGCCTCTCTGCTGTGTAATTCCTGAACTTCTGGTCTTTCATTACACTCTCAAGAATGCACACCATGTCTTGTTAAGAATAATTTCACAATTCAACAGAGAATTCACATATAACTCTTGAGGAAGAATTTAAACCAATCCCTGCTCCCCTGTCTAACGAGATGATCAGTTCTCAGCACACAAAACTCACATGGGTTTGATATCCAACATTACACACTTCACAGAGCTCTGTATAAAGGATGGGAAGACTGTGCAAGAACGGAAAGGTTTATCTGCTGAGTGATCTAGTCAAAAGAAATAGCACTCAAATACATACCTTACACCTAAGGATTTTTTTTATTTTTGCTAGCAATGAATGGTAGCATTCAGTTTGCCACCTTCTGGATGTGCCATCACTTGAGCATATGCACAAGGAGGTTGTCAGCTGCTATGTGACAATGGTAACCTGCTCAAATCTGTTTGACAGAGTCTAAGCCAAGGTGCATATGAGGTACACACTTGAAAGATGAGGCCTTTCTGGTTCAGCAGGTTGGGGGTACAGAAGAGGACAACAGCAGGAACGGTGGCAAAAGCAATGCTGGGGTCTGCATTTCAGAAAGCAGGATGAAAATGTGCACAGGGGTAGGGCTGGGTCCTGCTTTCAGTGAGGTATGGATATAGTGAAAGTATGGGGAAAGCAGATTTGAGGGCTTTTCAAGTAACTCCAGAGCCTCTTGTTGCATGGAGCAAACTTAAGTCAAAAAGGTCAATTCAGCCTACTGAAAACAAATGAAGAGTGGAGCAAGATGATTCAAACGTTTGGGGCTGTTTTTGTAACACTGTCATACATACAGAGAACACTAGAGAATATCTTCCAAGGTTCGCCACGAAGCAAAATCATCATTCTGAAGAAAATTCAGCTAACTACTGAAAAGGATGGAATGAACTTTACGTGGCATTTTATAACAGCCCTGTCCTGTCAGAAGATTAGAGACATCACAAAATATGCATACTGTGCAATGGTTAGACCACAGACAGCAATAATGACAGCCTGCAGTACCAGGGCTTGTCATTGTCAGAGAGCTTTGCAAACAAAAAAAGCATCACCAAAAAGGTCCTTCCTAACAAAATTCTGTCTGGAAAAATATGAAAGAACTTTAAACCCCTGACATGTTCCTCTCAACTTTCCTTCCTGACCACATCCCTGTTTAGACTTCAGATGGCAAGTAAGTGTGCCAGCTTGAGCCTCTCTGCTCTTGGGAAATGTAAAAGTTGACAGAAGACCAACTTTGCTTTAATGCAGTGGAACATTAATTGCCTCGTGCATCAATTCTATATGAGACCTCTGAACCATACTTGCCAGTGGTTCACGGGTCTAGCAACAAGAAATGGAGAGCACTGCCTTCTTTTAGGGAATGCAACATCTAGGAAGGCTCTACAGAATTAGCAGTGCTCAGCTGGTATAAGAAACAACATTCTGTGGCTATCCACCCCCATCTTCCCAGGCAACATATCTGAGCAGCAACCTGGATCCATAAAGACAAAAAAACCACCCCCAACACCCACAAAAAATTTCTGTTGTCAAAGTTCAATCCCACTGCCAGAACTGTCAAAATTTCTAGTTTTAGTACATAAAAAGTAACAACTTCAGGGTGTTGTACCCTCAGTGTAGTATTCTCCTCCCCTTAAATATTTCCTTTAGGCATATTAAAGAGCTGTGTTAATTTACTAGTCAAAGGATACTGACAGGTTGCATGTCAGGTCCCACCCCTTAAGGACCAAGGATCCTTGTATTACTGTCTGGGAACTTTAAATTAATAGATCTACATTATTTTACACAGACGGACAAACAAATGGGAAGCACAAGGCTTTTACTCATAATGTTATGATTTTTTTAATTAAGGTTTTTAAATTTATTTTAATAATATTTTTGTGTCAGCTTTGCATGTTTGATTGTTGTATCTTAGAGACTCTGGCAGTGGAGAAACAAGTAAGTTCCAGCATGGCAGGATTTGACCCCAATCCTTCTTCTTTTAGCTGTAAGGGATGCCCACAGAAACATGCTCAGCTACTCACTGTTATTAGAAGTATTCAGCATTTAAATCTGCACTGCTTGTTTCCCTTAACGTCTTTCTTACTTCACTTTTGACTGAAAATTTCACTTTTACATCTTAACTTCACTTAATGCCTGAAACAATAATGACTACCAGCTAATTATAGATCTAGCAGAAATTACAGCCAGAATCCATATGATGAAGTTTATGGAACACCTTGTCCCCTGCAGATAACTTAAATCACACCCACCACAGGCTCCTGGAGGCACACTGTTCTTTGATTTTCCTATCTCTGCTTTGTGGACAAAGTCACTGGACCAAAATAAACCACAGACACTTTTGCTATTACCATCCTGGGAGCTGCCTAGAGATGACCAGAGGTGCCTCCAGCATTTGACCTCCCCAAACCTGTGGCAGGACAGCATCTGGGAATGCAGCACACATTCTGCATGCCCAGGTCCCATCAGATCTGACATGGAGGTGACAGCTAGAGATAACAGCCATCAGCCCACTGCCACACCTCTGAAGTCATTTGCCCGAAATAGCCTCAGTATCTGTGGCATTCAAAGAGAAGTCTGATTCATGTGCATGTTCTAGTCTCTCTCTGAACTCACTCATTAGGGTTTTTTGTTTGGTGGATTTTCCTTTTTTTAAGTCACAGAAAATAAAGACAAAAAATGTAAGAATTGTATCAAAGGACAGTACCTGGTAGCAATAAAAATCTTCATTCTCCAAAACTTATAACTAGATTAATAACAGCTAAAAAAATAGAGGGGAAGAAAAGAAGAGGAAAAAGAAAATAAGAGGCTAAATGAACATCCTCAGCTTTCTCCATGACAAAAATACTGCCAGCAGATGATCAGCAGTTACCAAAATCTGTCTTCAATGAGTATTTCAACTCCAAGTCTCCGCTGAGGACAGGAGGACTTTCCTCTTTTTCTTACTTCTTTATCTTTACAAAAAAACTACTTCACCCAAATATGTAAGAAGACATATAGTGATAGTTCTTTACATTGTCTCTTCTGGGTGAAACAGAGATTTGCTCTTTGAAAATATTTATTTTTCTATAAAGCCCGTTCAGACGGTCTCTGGACTGTCTTATCCTATAGCTAGATCCTTCTTAAAAATAGAGATCACCTTTGATACTTGCTTTTTATTCTTTTTTTAAAATGCACTTCTAAAAAACACATCTCTAGTCTCCGAAGACTCTGAAGATTGCTACTGTGCCTGCATTCCCAGTGCAAGGGTGGAACACAACTCTGATCTCCTTGGACAGAGATTAGCCTTGCTTGGTAGAACTGGTGGTACACTGTGCCTCAGCAAACCCACTGTCCTCTCCCCCATGGCACACAAATGCCACCATGCCCAGGGGTGGGAAGCAAGGCCTCACTTGTACATGTGGCTCTGTTCAGAGCTGGCTGACCCCAAAGCTTTCTGTCCCACACCCACAAGACAAAGGTTTCTACATCAGCCCTTCAGACTCACACAACGCAAGCTACCTTGACCAATGAAGCAAAGCCAAGCAGTATGACAAGTAAACAGTGATGACTTATGAGATTTAAAGAGAAGGTATTTCAGTAAAGACAACCTGGTGAACTCCAACTAGGCTTACACTTACTTTAGCTAGATACTTTTAATCCACACGTTACTCTCCTCCTGTATGCAAAGATGATATCCTTTCAGGAGGAAAGGATCACCATGGGAGATGAAAAACAGGACTAGGTGTCAATAACTGGTATTGCTTACCAAGCTTTCCAACAGCATGAAACAGAAGATATTACATAAAACCAGGGGGTATTTTTGTTTTAATTTTTAAAAAAATCAAAAGCTTCAGTAGATGGCAGATTTATTGCATTATTGAAAAGCTCATTCCAATCTCAATATTTTTACTGGGAAGTTTTCATGCTTAATCGCTCTGAGTTACGAACACTGCTCTCCATTTTTTAAACCATTCTTGGCTTCCTGCTCTAAGAAACCTGTTCCTCCAAGATGGTGCTTACTGTCTCAGTCAGTATCATACTGCTTTAAAAGTGCTTCCAAATACCCAAAACTACAACTTTTGAAATTTAGGGATGAGAGATTTTAAGGATAAGGGCAGAGAGATGGAGAAAGCACTCAGTAAACACTCTGAGGGAGCAGGGTGGCTGAACAAAGGGACAGACCCTTTTGGCCAGTGCAATCTTCCATCCAAACCCTCCTACAAGGAAGTACTCTACCTCCAAACCACCTACAAACCTTTGGCATTTCTGGTGACACACAACAGGATGTGAGCTCTTTCTCCCTACAGCATCAGTGACCAGAAAGTGAAAGGATTCCTGCAAAAAAGTGTGATGTTCCCTGTGGTTCTGGGCAGTTCCTACACCAGAATCAGCTCACAAGATGCTGTCCAGCACTGCAAGGCACAATTCATCTCCGGTATTAACCACCTCTTTCTAGAAAGCAAAATTCACCTCAAGCTTTGAATGCAGCTTCTGTACTGACAGTAAATGATGAAATTTTACTGTTTTCTGCCGCTTCAAGAATGGAAAGGAGAAAAAAACCAAACAATTCACCTAATGAGAGCTGAGCCTATATAATTTAATTACTATTGAGGTACTGCATTTACCATTTAAGAAAAACAGATGTCCCTTGCTTTCACATCTACTGCAGCCTGACAAAAGTTACAGAAATAACATCTCATTACCAATCCTAATGGTTAGTATGCAGGAACTACAGATTTCCATGTTTTATCATGTCATGCATTTCCCAACTTGTGACTTGGAATAAAAGAAAAACTCATAGTGAATTCAAATAATTTTCCATCTTCTTGTGTTCTCCTTCCTAACACAGAATACTTGCAGTAAAAACGAGAGGCACAGTAACTATTGTGAGCTATTTATTGATCTCTGCTTAATACGTGCACTGTTGCAAGTGTATTAAAATTGCTTCTTTTAAAATGTAATATTCATATTCAATACCTTGCACAGCATTTCACAAAAACGGAACATTTCCAAGTTCCTAATACTCCTTACAGTTGATCTATTTTTTCAGTATTACAGTCTACTTCTGAAGTTTTGCACCATGACAGGTATTCACCCATGCAAGGTAGGCAGTCATTGAATTCAGATGAGGAAGTAATTTTGTACTGCATCTATCTAAGTATTTCAGATTTATTTTCACAATGTTCTCATAAGAGCACAAAATAGTTCAGATGTACAAAAAATAAGAAAAAAGAAATGTCTTCATTAAAATTTTGACTCAACAATGAAAGCCTCTCTTCCTCCCACCTTTAAAGTCTACTTAGAAAAATTAAAATTATTGGCAAAGCCACACTGTATTGCATTGAAAAGCCCCCTCTGGCCACAGCTGTCAGTTTTTACTTGTAGAATCAGGATCTGCCCATGGGCACACAGATAGCTTGTAGCTCATAGGCTCATTTACATGTCAAGGGCAAATAAAAAAATAATCCATGTAAACCAGTAGGAAACATTAATATAACTTTGGATGTTCAGATTATGCAACTGCACATTAGTATTCTAATTAAAAAGAAAAGGTTCTAACAAGCATCCAACTTTATCAGAAAACATATAAGTTGTAAGAAAAAGCAACAAAAGTTCTGACCACTGGGTCAGATTATAATAAAATCAGATATAAAAAAATCTTTATCTGAAGAAACACATCAATGCCACCAAATACATTCTCTTCATCACATGCAACAATCTTGATATACATCTTTATTTCTATTTGTCCCTGAACAGAAAACCAGCATCCTTGTCATTCCCTGTAACATTCACTTAAGATACATAAAATAACTTGCAAATCTTTCCTAGAATCCAAGATCCATAGCAGATCTAGAATGTCCCTGTTCCAGCTGAGATATTCCAAATTAAAAAACAATCAAAAGCTCAACTCCTAAATACTAGAAATTTACCAAGTCTGTGGTTGATTTCAGACTAGTCAGATTTGCCTTGAATTTCAAGTATTCTCAGAAACTCCAGGCTTACTTTTCCTTTCTTATACCACATACTTATGTAAATCCACTGGTTTTGATGAATTACTTTTAAGTTGACCACTAATTTAAGAGTAAAGATAGATTTTGCTATTTAAAGAACTTAGCAGTAGATAATTTACAGGGCTGCTGCGTTTTTCTTTTCCTCCTTTAATGGGAAGCTTTAGAAATGTTGTCCAAAAGAAGTCACAGTGTTCAGCTTAAAAGGAAACATTCCTGTTGTTTTCAATCAAAACTTAATCAAACTGATTATTACAAGTCACGGAGAATGTGTCTCTATTTTTAACCCCAATTGCCACAGTACTTACACCAGGAGCAAGACTTAAGCCTTAGCAGAAGAGCAGCAAGCCTGGCTACCACAGGAATTTACTGCAGAAAGCACTGTAGACTATTTTTGAAGACCCCTTCAAAGGTCTGTGTGACCAAGAGCCCTGGGGCAATTCTGCCTTCCCACCACAAAATACTTCCAACCCCAGATCTTGACTTTGCTAAGGACAGTGACGAGCAAGGCCTGACAGAAGGCCACGCACATCCTTGTGCTGCTCTAGTTCTGCCGCTGCTGCCCTGGTGCCGGCACATCTTTATTGATAATTCACAGGAGGCTCTGACCCTCAGAGGCAAAGCACAGACAGGCAGCCTGCGTCATCAGCCCTGCAGCAGGATGGCAGCCTCCAGCAGAGCCAGCATGCACACACCCAGGCAGCAGCATCCTCTGTTACAGCAGGAGACTCCAGCAGAGCTATCCCTCAAATCTCTACACACGGACGAGTTTGAGGAACCGAGAATGCCACTGAAGCCCCTGAAGCAGCCCTGGTAGACTGTCATGTTTTACATCACCCCAGGTGAAGAGAGTTCAACAGGGAGTGCATGCAAAAATGACTTACAACTATGGTAGTCAGCTTTGCTTGATTCATTTTTGTCTTTGCAATAAGCCTGCGACTCTTCTGGTCTGAAGAGACTGCCACTTGCTTAGCGGTTTACTACTGGATTGTTAGTATGCAGGGAGAGAGACAGGACAGACTGAAGATTAAAATGCTGCATATCATTCTTATATTTCACAGCAGAGCTTGAGTTAATGGCGAAAATATCCATGATTTATACATTCATTAAAAAAAAAAGTAATCACAGTGAAAAGGTCATCTGATTTGCATACTAGATGCTCAAATCTACCACCCTGGCTCTGTAGATCTAAAAGAACAGCAAAGGAGTATGGCTGGCCAGTAAGAGATGAAGTTGAAAATGAGCACTAGCTAGGATGTACACAGCTAGGATGCACTTCTGGTATGACAATTAAAATTATCTAGGCACAAGATTCTGCTAAAAGATGTGGTCTTGCAGCCCATGGTCCCATATCCCTCTTCTCCCAGAAGCCAATGCACTGCAGCTATGGGACAAGTTCATTCATCCTGCTGATGCACGGGAATATCACTTCTCCTTCACTTCAGTGTAAGCCTGCCATGTGATCAGACCAATGTATTGATTTATGCTGAGGCTGCAAGGCCACTGTAACTAGCACAAAACCTGCACTTGGACCTCTGGGAAGGGCTAGGAAGAGATGTGGGACTGCCCTCTCCTACGGTAATTTAAATCACTTTGTTCCAATACAGGATTTAGACCTTAGACTTGAGAAATAAGATCTGTCTGAGTTCCTCTGTCATCAGGGAAGATGGACACTGGGTTGCCTTCTCTGCGGTGTGACTCACATTAGGGAAGTTGTACCATTTGGTCCCTCAACAAAACACCTCTTTCAGCCCACCCCTCTTGGGTCCTACTACCTCTTACAGAACCTAAAACAGAGACCAAGCTTTAATTTAGCCACCTCATCCACAGCAATGCAAATGCCTCTGCACAAAATCTCCCAATGCATTTGGGTCTGGGAGAGTGAGGTCTAAGTAGGACTGTTATCAGCAAACCTTATTTCAATGTGCAGCTGTTTTATGTTTGTCTCTCAAGATATGCTTCTCTATTTGGGAGCTGTCAATGCTGCTCTGTAATTCTTATACCCTTTACATAAGGGGAACTGTTACTCTTGCAATGAGAGAACTTGGGGCAATACGTCTTCCAAATTGGCCTTCTAATCTTCCCAGCCATTCTCAGCATCTCCCATGACAGCACTCTTTAAGTCTTTCAATCACAGACATTTAACTTTTTTTTTTAAGAGCCACAGAGAATGCCTAGAACCTGCAACATCCACCTCAGAAGGTTCTGAACACCTGATGGTTCAAGTCATGGAACCACTAAAAATTCTGCAGAAAATAAAAAGTTTCTGTAGCAGAACTTTTTACAAGATAAACTTTAATTTTAATATTCGCTCTAGTGAGGAAAACATATTTTGAATGTTGAGTAGGGGAGCATGAGTTAAAAAGATGAGAAATACCATGTTCATCCACATGCATTCAGAAAGGCAGCAAACAGACTGTGCATAAATGAGAATTAATCCCCCAATCACATTATCAGAATTAATTTGGTACATTCTGAAACACCCTAAAACCACTTGTCTGTCCCATATTGAGTATTATAGACCCCACTGTCCCCCTGGCATCTCAACGTCTTTCTAAAGACTTGTCTAATACTATAATTTTGTTAATAAAACAATTACTATATAATAAAATATAAAACCCCCAAAAATTTACTTTTTGTTGTTGGCAAAATGAACAAATTTAACGAAGTATGCAACAAAAAATGAGCAATATTATTGACACAGTTTGCATTTATGGCATAAAGGTGACCTTCTTCTCTCTCAGTTCATGGCACGGTACGCTCAGAATTTAATTTATCCTGTGCACGCAGATCTGTGCATGGCTTGCAGAAATTTTAAAATGTAAGAAAGCAAGATTCTTACTAAAAAATAATACAGAGACTTTAGAACTCTAACACCAAATAAAACAAAGACTCATAAGCAAAAACAGACCATGTTTTGACCTGCAGTGACATTCTGACACTACCCATAATCTCGAAAATTCTCTGTATCATAAATATATGTCGTTGACAGACATTATTAAAACACAGTATAACAGCTTACCAAACTATTTACCTATCTCTATCCCTTCTGTGAAGGCTTTACAAAAAGTTTTTGCTACTAAAAAATACATATAAAGCCCTTACCAGACTCTGCTCATCTGCTAGGCTCACATTCACAATTTCCTAATTGTTTGCAGCAGAAGACACACGATCATGTTTGAGCAGACAACAAGTAGTCTTTAGAAGCAGTCTTTTCCAAGACCTTGTTTGGTTACCCTACAAAAACTTCAGGTACCTTCTGAAAGTTGATAGTCACTGACAGGAAGAAATGTTTGTAGTGAACTTCTTCAGTTTTTTATCTATGTCCTGCATGATAGATGGGGCTTAAAAAAAGTAAGAATCTTTGTGTACTATTGTTGGATTTTGTGAGGAACACACAACTCAATACTGTTAGGACTGAGTAACCATTCTTTTTGTTTTAAATCAGCTGCAATATAAAACCCACAGATCCTACACAACAATGGTCACCTTAAGCCAGGCTTCATCACTGCACCATGACCTGCCCAGCAGACTGGAACAGCCATGTTCTGCTGGGATATCTCTTGCAAAATTGTTTCCTAAAGCCAAGGTGCACCTGCGCTTTTGTAGGCTTTGCTTCCTTTAAACAGCAAACTCACTGAAGGCTAACAAAAATCTTCCATTTTAGCCACACTATGTTGGCTTTTTGGGAGGCCATCTGTAAATTACAGGGACTTTGTTTCAAAAATTGGAAGGATGAAATAACTTCCAGATCATTTGCAGCTGTAACAACTGATACAATCATTTTCTCTGAGGAAAAAAGATCCATTTTTATAAATAATGGCACATATCATTCTTTAATAATTAACTGGCACACAGGCATAACGACAAGATTTTAATTAAATGAGACTTGGCACGGTCAGAAGCACAGGTAGTGACACACAGGGTAAGGATGAGAGGGATTTCTTTTGCTGTTAATTTGTATTTGAAGTTTCAGTGTGATACAGACTTCATTCCAGTTCTGGTAAACACACTGAATCAATTACACTTAGGTAAGAACACCTGCACTGTCCAAAACGCTAGATGTGCTATTTGCTTCAAGCTGTTAAACTACTGCCCTAACATATCAGCTCTGCATAAATGCACTTCAAGAGGTTAAAATTCCAGTCTGTTTCAGTGCTTCTCTCTTCCAGTCAGGAAAGCACTGTGATATTGACCTTCTCCAGCTACCTTCATACACATGAGCACTCCCTGCTGGCATGTGCTGACCCAGTTTCCACTAATTTCAGCAGTATTTCTGCTCCTGAGTAATAAGTACCTTTTCAAAAGAGTCTCCTTCAGAAGAAACCAAATCTACCAAAGCTCCTTTTACATAACCTACCAATCAGTTATAAGTTACTGGCTACTGGATGCAGATGACAGACTGATCTGAACCTGCAAACCCTGAGGGACCTAAAATCCCCCATTAACTATCCCCTGAGAACCAAGTTGATCAATTTTTTATAAAAGCACATACAAGCACTAAAGCACTGTAAAGGGAAAATTTGGGTTATTTGAACAGAAAACCACATACTGAATTGGAAAGTCAAAGACTTTCACTGATGTATTATTTCTATGGTGTAAAATGCATATTTGCTGCTTTACAGAAAACACTTAACACAAGGGTTTTTTTTGTTTTGGTTTCATTCGAGTTTTTCCCCCTTGAAGAATTCAGACGGTAATCAGCACTGAAAGCTAAATCTATGCAAACATTAATTGGATTTAATGAATGCACAGCGATAAGAATTTGATTTAGGGAAGTACATTCCAAAGAACTTTTAGCATAAAAGATGATGCTTAACAAACACCATAACAGCTGATGGAAGGAGTATTGGTGGTTGATAAAACCACATACTTGACCCACTGATATAGTTCACACTTCTGTCAGTAAACAATATGCTTGCAGAGTGTAGTTAGCAAGGTATCAGTGTATCAATGAGTGAGAGATGTTTTACAGATGAGAAAACACAGACATTAAAAAGACCCTGAAAACTAAATTTTAGATGTGGGATCTTTGTCTACCTTTCCCAACAAGAGTTCTTATGCATCAGTTTTCTTGTACGGCCAGGAAGAAATTCTTCACTGTGAGGGCAGTGAGGCACTGGAATGGGGTGCCCAGAGAAGTGGCAGGTGCCCCATTCCTGGGAGTGTTCAAGGGCACGTTGGATGGCACTCGGAGCTACCTGCTCCAGTGAATGGTGTCCCTGTCCATGGCAGGGGGATTGGAACTCCATGGTCTTTAAGCTCCTTCCAACTCAAACCATTCTATGATTCTCCTTTGTAAAAATCTACTTGTGCCAGGCTTTCAATCTAAGTTTAAGAACCTGTACTACATACCACTGAAAACCTTACAACATGAACACCACTAACAGTTTACACATCCAGTTTCTGGCACAAGGCTTGAAAATGAAATGGCTACACCATATAGCAATAATTTTAATAATGAATATGAGTATCATCCAAATCCAGCAAAACTCAACAGAGTAACTACCACGGACTCAGTTATGAATCAAATCTTATGTGCACAACTAGTTGACAAAACCAGAAGAAATGAAGACAGGAAAAAAACTCATGCACATTTAGTATTATGTTACTAATGTTTAAAAGCCACTCACTCGTGGAAAAAAAAAAAAAGGAATTTCTTTTTCCTCTTTTCACATGCTTAAATTAAAATAATGACCTCTTGTAACTAGTGAGCTACCATTAATGAAAGTTCCACACTGAAAACAACTAAGTGCTTACCCTTTACCCACACATAATTTTGATACAGGTATGCTAAATGCACACGCCAAAGTCTACTTACATAGATGTTTTGCTTGTATTTGATTGCCAGTTTACTTGTATTTGAATATCAATTTGCAAGCTAATTAGAGAACACTGCTTAGCCCATTATAGGAAAATAGTGCTCCACCATTAACTGCAGTGCTATCTCACTAATTCCTTTAAAGACTGGCTTCAAACACCATCTTCATCTCCATTCAAAACAATTAGTGTACATTTATTTCACATTTTAAACTGCAGCGAATCAAATTTTTAAACACTTTAACAGACTGTACTGCTATTTTTATAGCTTTTATGTTATAAATTGTGCTTTTAGGGATTCTAACTTTCCTATTTAAGAGAATGTTAAACTGGAACTCACAGAGGGCCTTAAATAACTCCTCCTCTCGACAACCTGAGAGGCATATGCCATTAACTTTCAAAACCAAACAAAATGTACTTCTTAAAAGGCAGCACAGTGCACAAAAAAGAGCTGCAGGCAGCAGACACGATCATAATATTTGCCGCTGCTCACAGGTCTGCCAAAACACAGCAGACAGTAAAAAAGAAGGGAAAAAAATCGAAATGGGCCAGTTTCTGAGCTCTGCAGGCAGCTCAGAGGAGGAGGAGGCACCTGAGCCGTGCTGTGCTGCTCCTCTGCCCAGAGCATCAGTGCCTACAGGCAGGCAGGAGCTGCAGCCAGCAGGGTGAGGGATGGCAGCCGTGGGCAGCACTGGGTGCCCTGGTTCTCCAGGATTATCTGCAGCCAGGCTGGCAGGTTAATGGGATTGCTCACTGTCATCTGCAACCCAGCTAAGAACCGTCAGCACAATTCACTGCTGTGCCTGGGTACTGCTGGGATGCAGCAGGCATCAAGGGCAAGGGATGGCAGGGCAATGATCCTCAGCTGCCCAATCCTGGAATATATTAAAACAGCAGGAAGAAAGCACTGCAGAGAAAAGAGGGTGGAAAAAAACCTAAAAGAGAATCTAACACAGTGGAGCTTCATCCACTTATGACCTCCTTTTATCTCATCACCACTGACACACCTCTTTTCTCATTAATTTATCTCCTTTTCCACAGCAGATCCCAGCAAATCAACAAAGAACCTGACCCAGAAGAGAATGAGCCCACCAGAAAAAGCAGGAAGAGTTTTGTGATAGATCATCTTCCCCATCAAACTCACTCATCCTGCAGCCACGTAACTGTAATGCATTTGCAAGAATAGGAAATATTTACATTTCAGTATATCCTCTCCTAGCTTTACTTAAGGCTAGTGTTTTCATATGTATTTAAACTGAATATCTACACACACAAGGTGAGGAAAAAATGAACAAAATATTGGTGGTACCAAATCACCTGTAACAAGAATCAACAGTGGGGTTTAATACCACTTCATAGACACTGATGGACCCTTAGTGCTCAAACTCCATGTTGTCTCCAAAACAGTGGACAAGTCACGATATGCAGCTGTAGATGCTGTGGCTTAACCTCATGTCTTGGCTGTAAGATCAGTTTATCTTCAAAAGGCTCCCCCTTGCACATATTCTGATCTCAGCTGAATACTTAGATAATCATGGTTTTTAGCTTAAACTCCAAAAAAAAAAAAAAAGGAAGATGTGGGACACCATGCTCCTTTGGGTGTCAAGAAGGCATGGTGGTTTCTCCTAGAAACGCTTCTTAGCACTACGAGCTCATTTATTTCATATTGGTGAGCCCTACTGGGTCCTCAGCATATCCTTTAGGGTGGGTATCAGATGCCCATGACTAGCTCAAACTGGATGTCATGAGGAAATATGAAAGTATTCCAACATACTATCCTTTTTACCTTGGGTTGCTTCTGCCTCCTCTTACAACTAGTGCAAATTTTCTCTGCTCTTTCTAGGACTATGGAGAACCTGTGATTTCCCTTCCCCCTTGAATGACACCAGGGTTCATACCTCCACCCATCATCCTTCATCACCTGGATTCTTCTGCTTCCATCCTCTCCCTAGCCTCAGTTCCATTTTGCACTCCAGTGTTTCACTCCATTTATCCCCCAACATTATTTTCCCTGTCCTCTGGAGGACACATCAACCAGTGAAGGCATATGGAGACGAGTCAAAAACCATCTGTGCTGTGTTAAATTGGAAAGATTTAAAGGGTATCAAAGGCCAGTTGCTCCTTCTACAGTCTAATTAGAAGATAATAGCAAGTCCAGTAAATTTCCTTTCCATCCAAAATCCAACCCTGTGTCTTTGCATCTTCCTTCTGCTCCTTCTTTCTCCTGAGTTTAGCAAGGCTGGCTCTGATGCCTAGGACATGTTGAGAAAGCTTGGAAGTGAACTCTTCCAGAAGTTCATATTTCCAGAACAAAAAAAATGCCCTCACATTGAGCGTCCCAAGTTCAACCAACAGCAATAAATCTGCATCATTGCATTCAACCAAAATCAGAGCAGCTCAAACTGTACTTGGGATCTGTTGACTGACATCCAAGTCTTCAAGCAGTGTTTGATTTAATGTGGTTTTAAGTGTTTAAATACTAGAGGAGTTTATCTGTATTTAGTATGGTAAAATGTTTTGCAATAAAGGTACTTCCCGTAATACCAGTCAGTAGGATGCTCTCGTGTAAATTTGTCTTCCAGATTGTTAGAAAAATGACAAGTCAACAGAAGATCTACTGTAGTCCTAAGTGACAATTTTAATTCCTAATTCTAAACACCATTTTCTCACATCATGTACGCTAACAGAGAAGGCCACACCTGAGTTTCTGCTTCGTGTATTCCATATACTTATGTACCACACAAAGAAACAATTTTTTTTCCATGCAGCTCTTGCACACAACAGCAACTTTCTTCTGTAACTGAATAAATCACTCATACCTAAGGGCACCTTTGCCTACTGGGGAGGTTTTCTGCACAGCTCTGCCGCCACCATTCCTCTCAGCCTTCCCTAGAGCACTGGTCAGCGTTGAAGAATGCTCTAACTACAATGATTCCAGGAAAAATAATGGCCCATTGGGAATCAAAGCCAGGTGGTATAGCTTAAAATTGAAAAAAGGCTACACTAAATGGTGTTAGAATGACTATAATACTAGACCCAGCTTCAGAGGGCAGAAAGAAACATCCCCTTTGCCATCCTTCACTGAGCCATGCTCAGAGCTTACTAAGGCAGCTAGCAGTTCTGCTGCTGTAATTCAGATTTCTGCACACAGAAAGGACACTACATTTGAGACCCTCGCAAGTAACCAGCTGAATGTAGGAAAGCGACTAAGTAATAATTAATCCAGTGCATTCCAAGTAAATGCACTACAGACAGGTTACTATCTGAACTGGACTAATTAACTAAGATAGTAACTTACAGATCCCAGAACACTGCAACCATTCAAGATTTCTATAATTTCCCTGTAGGTGTATTTTTCTGTTTATCAAGATGGAGTTATAAGAGTCTACACGAGAAACAGAAGCAGCACTCCTTTTCTAGGGAATAAGGGAAAATCACATTTCTTCTTTGGAAAAACTGGACAGAGCAGTTTATTTAGGATTTTACTGCAAACTGTATTTCCACCTGTATTACAAATATTCCATGAAAAGTAAAAATTTTGTTTAGTACATTTTGGTAAGATTTTTTTCAGAATTCATTCTTATCTCGAACTCAAGTGATAAATTCTTTGATACTGGATATACCAACTGATTCACGTATTACCTACAATTCCACAACAGCTTTACAGTCCACCAAGGGATAACTGAATTATGTTTCTGAAATGTTAGTCCTTTGTACACATTCATAGCATCATTGCATTTCATTATTTATACTTATTCTCTGCTTATATGTATGTAACATTCAACATACAAGCTTGAAATGAGACAATACCAACTTATAGTCAGTAGTTTAACACTCAAAAGTAAAATCAGATATCACATACATGTCAGACAAAAAAAGCAAAAAGGAGTCACCATTCAAATGTTCAGCAAGGTGAATACATGCTATATATACTGTAGAACAGAATCCATGTTTAAGTAGTTGGTAAAAGGGAAATAAGGAAATGACATCTCAAGAAAAGCAGTCTCTTGCTTCAGGAAAAGAAAGCTCTAATTTTCAGGGGATAAATATCTAAGAATAGATTAAGAGCTTGGTACATGAATAGACAACTGGCATCACAAAACAGGTACTGTGCTAGTGCAGTGAAAGCAAACAGAAGCAGCTCTTCCAATCCAGGATAGCAAGCTCAAAACTGACACTGGAGAATTTAGGATGCTGTGGGATAGGGAAAGAGTACAAACAGGAAAACTGTTTGAGAAAAGAAGATGAAAAGGATTAAAAGGCAAGAAACCAGGAATTGGACTGCAACTATAACATACAATAAAACAAGGCATAGCATCACCAAGTAACAGCAATAGAACTTAAGTGTGCTTCTCACAGAAGAGGGCAAAATTAAACCTACTAAATCTAAAGCAGAACTGAGTGGGGGAAAAATATCTTAACAACAGAAGCTTCTGGAACAAAAAAAAGCAACTGCCACTAAGGCTTAAAAGAGTAACTGGAAAGGGATGGTAGGTTGTAGTGGTTTTTTTTCTTTTTTTCTTTTCCTTTTTGCAAGAGGGGGCAGGGTGAAGAGTATAGGAAAAGAATTTCAGAAAACAATACATTTGGGAAAAATTGAAATAACTTTTCCCCAGCTTGCCAGTAGCTCATAAAGAGACCCCATCCATCTGAGATTCTTTGGCTATCTGCCTGGAAGGAACTTGTCAACTTGTCTTTTTACTTAAGGCAAGGAGACTTCAAACAAAGTGGTTACCATTTTCTTTTTATTTTTTTTCATAGAAAAAAAAAAGGCAATTTTTTTTCCTGGGTAAAGACTAATTTCCCTCTTGGAAAATGAAATTCTTTTAAGAACACTTTCCTTGGCTCTAGAGCTAATGCGTCTTAAAAGACGTACTGCTGTTTTCAATTTTAAGCATTGAGACTTTTTAAAAAGGAATTTTATTCTCAGCTGATGGTAGACATTTGTATATGCAGAATAATGAAACAACGCTAGCCACAAAGCCAAACAGCTTCACCTGGGAAGAGAAGTGTCCACGTAACCCTCCACTACATCATGAAGAAATGTAAACATCTTAAACACCAGGCCATGCCTGAGGGCCACACTCCCAAAAACAACACACTTCTGGGTTGAGATCAATTGGTATTTTCAACAGTAAACTACAAAATAACTCTGTGGGAATGCGAGCATCAAGTTTTACCACTCAGTTTGAAAGCATGAAAACAAACGCTATTTTCTAAGCATTTCACTGTTAGAGGAGAGAAGGCAGCAGGGACACCATGGCTCTGTTTAAGCCTACAAGGTCATTCAGAAAAAAAGTCTAAAGGAGTGGGAGTGAAAGTTTATCCCTGATAGGTTGGCTAACCCTGTTCATTTTATGGTTTTATGAGCACTTGGTACCAGGTTCAAAGAGGAGGGAAAGCTTTAGCGCGCCTTTTTTGGCAGAGCTAATGCTTACTGTGGCTTAAATGGCTCACGAAACTGCAGTGTTAATCAACCATAACCACTGCTTATCTCTGTGATCAACACCAAAAGATTTTTTTTTTTCTTTATCACTGTGCAATGCAAAGACCTTAGAAATATTTTATAGCTACACAGTGTTTGAAGGAATGGTTTAGGAACAAATTTGCTTAGCAGAAAGCTAAAACCATGCATTCAGTAACAGGACAGACAATGTTAAAATAACATCTTTGAAAGATAGGAAACTGCTACAATAATTATCAGAGTAAGAATCTCTAAGAAATGATAGTGCAAACCATTCAAGTAACCTTTTGAGGCAAATTATTTTAGCTGGAAACGCTTTATTTGTATCTTAAAATTTGCAGGGTATAGAACAAAGATTAGATAAACATGTTGGACCTATCAAACCGCCGCAAGTACTTTCTCCTGGATGAACTACAAAAACATGATAAAACCAGTGCAAGCAAGGGTGTTTAATATATTAAACCGAACTCTCTCTTGGCTTAACCTCTCCTTCTTTGAATACTACATCTTATTTATGGCTCTCCAAACAGTAATCACATTTTATTTACAGAAACCAGTCATACCACTGTGCCTTAAATTTGGGTTAGAGATCTACTTCTGTTAGGTGATGACTGGAGACTTGTTTGCATATTACTTATTTTCCTTTTTAAACATTGGAGGATTTAAGTCCTAAAAAAATTCAAAGTATATTACATATTAAAAGAGCAGGAGGCTCAAATAATTCCATGGTTTTATTACTAAGATCATTTGTAGCAATGAAGGAAGTTTCTCTTAATTCTTCTTCTGAAATTATTTTTTTTTCTCCCTTTACAGAAATTAAGGTAGTAGTTCTGAGCTCATCTAGCTCCTTGGTAAAAATCACTGTTAATTTCAATGATGTCACTGGCATCAAGTGAAACAACATGTCAAACATAATAAATAAATTCAATAGTAGGCCTACAGGATTCAAATGTATCTAGTGACCTGAGCATACTGTATCTTCAAGTCAGACTTGCCAGACATTGTGCAAGAAAAACTGTAAGGCATCAGCTTCAAAAAGTCTCCAAGGCCATGACCTAGAGTTATGGACAGATCTGTTCAAGGGGAATACAGGACCATGGGGCACTGGTGACACTATGCCAGGAGGCAATAGGGGACAGCCTACACAGTGCAGGTTACCTCCTACACAGCTCAGTCACAGCCTACAAAAGGAGTAGTTTCCAAATTCTGTGACTTCTCAACTAGAATCATCTTTTCCATTTCCTCATCCTGAAACCAAGGGCAGAAAGGGCAGCTCTCTTTCTCCCCTCGCCCAACCCACATTAATAAATGTAGGAGGTTTTTTCCCTTTTCCAATTTAAGTTATTCTAAATATGTATTGCTCCACCAATTTTTCACATACTGGGACAACTGAACACCTGGGTAACAACTGAATGCGTAGTTGCTTCTCATGCCCTCATTCACAAAGGGAAAAAATTACTAGATGCTATCATAATGTCCTAGCCATGTGAATGAATGAAGCCACTATGAATTATTCTTAAATGCAATGGGAACAAGTCCAATCCTCCATGAAAAATAAGCACCACCTAAACACAGGATGGAAAAAAAAAAACAACACTTCCTCAAAAAAACATACAGTACATACAGTGTAGTGCAAGGAAATTTCCCATAATAGTGTTTTAAAAGCCAGATATCCTATGTTACTGTAACAACTGGAGTGCAGAGACCAACAAGTCATATGATACCTCTAGTTTTATTTAAGTTTTGGTAAGACAGAAGCCAAAGAACTTAGAAGAAACCTGTACCTCAATGTACTAAACAAAAGCAAATAAAAAAGACAGGTGATAAACATATAGTCACATTTTTTTGGGCAGTATTTTAAGAAGCATCTTGTCAGGAAAGCATCAAGTTAGGGTCAAATTATTCTGTAGATATCTGAGATGCCCATAAAGACTCTGTGCTAGTGATATCAATAGACAAAACCAGAGAAAATTAAAGCCTTCATCTCTAAAACTACTACTACAGAAACTATTATAAGTATCTACAAGGATATTGCAAAGTTATACAGGGAGAAAATCAGAAGCACAAAAACTGAAATAGAACATAATCTGGTGACAGATTACCATTAAAAGACAATTTTTTTAAAAATTCTTTTTAGGAATCAGCAACCAAAGGGGAGCTAAGAAGAACCTCCATTCTTTATCAAATGTGAGTAGAAACACAGGGACAAAGGATGAGGAAAAGACTGAGATACTTAGTGCCTTCTTTGCCTCAGTAGTAAAAAACCAGTTGTCCTCAGGGTACCCAGCCCCCGAGCGAGAAGACTGGAACAGGGAGCAGAGTAAAGCCCCCCTTAACACAAGGAGAAATTTTCAGTGATTTGCTGCATCACTTAGACACACACAAGTCTATGGGGCCAGATGGGATCCACACAAAGGTACTGAAGGAACTGGCAGAAGTGCTCAGTGAGCCACTTTTCATCATTTATCAGCAGTCCTGGATGACCTGGGAGGTCCCAGTTGACCAGAGGTGAGTAAATTGGATGCACAGCTACAAGAAGCTGGAATGAGAATCTGCAGAGCCACAGGCCTGCCAGCCTGACCTAGGGGCTGGGCAAGGACATGGAGTAGATCACCTTGAGTGCCACCATGCAGCACATACAGGATAACCAGGAGATCAGGCCCAGCCACCCTGAGTTCAGGAAAGGCAGGTGCTGCTTGGCTGACCTGATCTCCTGTTATGACAGTGTGACCCACTCAGTGGATGACTGGAAGGCTGTAGATGTTGTCCACTGAGACATTAGAAAAGCCTCTGACACTGATTACCACAGTATTCTCCTGGAGAAACTGGCTGCTCATGGCTTGGATGGGTGCAGTGTTCACTGGCTAAAAACCCAAAAACTGTTTGGATGGTCAGGCCCAGGGAGTGATGGTGAATGGAGTTACAGCCACCTGGCAGCCAGTGGTGCTCCCCAAGGCTCAGAGTTGGGGCCAGACCTGTTTAATATCTTTACCGATGACTGGGATGAGGGAATTAAGTGCACCTCAGCTGGGCAGAAATGCTGATCTGCTGGAGGGCAGGAAGGTAATACAGAGGATCAGGGAGCCAAGGCCAATTGTGTGACCTTATTGTTCTCTACAACTATCTGAAAGCAGGTTGCAGTGAGGTGGGGTTTGGTTGTTTCTTCCAGAAACAAGTGATGCAACAAGAGAAAATGTCATCACCTTCCATGGGGGAGGTTTAGATTGGAAATCAGGAAGAATTTCTTCAGCAAAAGGGCCGGCAAGTGTTGGAACAGGCTGCCCAGGAAATTGCTGGAGTCACCATCTCAGGAAGTATTTCAAGGACAAGCAGATGTAGTGCTTAGGGACATGATTTAGTGGTAAACTTGGCAGTACTGGATTAATGGGTGGACTTTGTGGTTTTAGAGGTCTTTTTCAACTTAAATAATTCCATGCATTTAGATAGGCAAGGCAGTCAAGATCAGAATCAGGCACACGATTATCCCTACGAAGCAAATGTCATGCAACTATACTTAACTTCCAGCATCATCTGAATCTAGTTTAATAACCAGAAAATAGGCTTTTGACAACAATAGTATTTCAAAATGACAGTGTAATTAAATTTAAGTCAAAGCTATGCAATGATGGACTGTATGTTTATGTGTAACCAGCAAATTATATGCTTTTAAGCATGTCAAAATTTTCAAAAGAATTAACCACTGCAGTAATTCAGTTGAGGAAACGGTGGTAGGAAAAAGACTCCCCCAGGTCATTTTTCAACCAGCTGATATGATGTGATACATACTGTTTGCCTCATCCAGTATTTCCAATTCCTAGTTCCCTTAAATGGTATGCATTTTAATACCACTCAAGGACAAACTAACAGTCATGCTTCACTCACTTCTGAGAAGCAAGGGAAGGGACTGTGGGACTGGGATGAATAATGAGACAGGAAGTCAGTCTGTCATCCTATGTTAATAGTCTGGACTCAGTTAAAGCTGATCAGACATTATCATCAGGTTTGCATGCACAATGACAACAGACAATTAGTGTCCAGTCTACTGTGGTTCCTAACTGGTGGATAAAGGCTAAAACTGCAGAAATGATGATTCCATAGAGAGTAAAGAGGACTTTCACAGGACAGGGTAGATCTCAAAACTTGGGTGATCTCCATTTCAAGAGGAACTGATGGCACAAGTTAACCTGTAACAAACATTTGGTGGTTTCAAGGCAGCACCTTTGGAAAGCATTTGGCTACTGTGCTCTATGTCCCTGTTTCTGCCCCCGTACGTGTTTGTTCATCACATACCAAGGAATTCTCATGCTGTGTCTATTACAGGTGTCTACAGGAGACCCATCTAGTAACTCCCATTTGGTGGGAAAGTGAGGGATATTGTCTTTCCTCTTTATTATCTTCTCAACTGGCAGAACATTTAGTTCAATACATACATTTCTAAGCCATCTTTTAATAAAAGAAAAGTCTGTGCTGGTAAAATATACTTTCTTGAAACTGAACAGAGAAAGCTTTAATAACTCAGGTTTAAATACACTAAAGATAATCAATTCATCCTGCATTCAAGTTTCCATTATACTTCTAAGAAAGCACTAAATAGGTCTGTAAAATATAATTAACGAGACTGCTACATACAGCATGTAAAATCAAGACTACAGCTTTTACTTCATTTGTTTTGCAGACTCATTAGAATTATTTTTATTTAAATGTCTCAAACTGTGTAGCCAAATTTATATGTGAAAGAAACAACAAATTAAATTAAATTAGTCCTTATTTAAGCTGTATTTGAAACAGTCTAAAACTGATGTTCTTAGTTCCACACTTTCCAAATTAGATTAAAAAAATTATGTTAGCGGTTCAGAAAACAGACAAATTAATGCAGATTTTCAAAAAATGTTGTACTTCTGCAAACTTATATACAGAAACTTAACTGGCTGTGAAATCTAGGAAACATTCAGAGGATCTGCCTCTGTCCTCTATCCCTGCAAAATAGAGACACAAAAAGACCAGTGAACTGAATTCCCAATCTGGACAAACCTGGGCAGGTGTACTGACTGCAGGGCACCCCCGGTGGAGGAAAGGGCTTGTGCTCAGCGAGCACGAGGCGAGCAGGTCATCCCCAGCCTGGGCACCGTGCCATCTGGATGCAGGTAGGTGCCAGGGTGAGAGAGCAGTGCACTGTCCCTGAGACAGCCCTGGCACTGTCCTGCCTCTCCTGGCACGCCTCCTTACACAGCCTGCAGCGCTGCGGTCACCAACCAGCGGCTCACAGACAGCCACTCTCTCGTCCTGCTGCCTGTCCCATTACTTGCTTCCCAGAGGTGTCTCTCCTCAGACTGCCACGAAAAAGCAGTAAGGGAACTATCTCTGCACTAACACGAGCACCAGTACTGGGTGTAACTGCAGTTCTTCTACGAGAGGCAAAGCAGAAAGGAAATTTTCTTTATCTGCTCATACATACACGGGCTGTAAGCATACACTAATGGCATACACACTGTCAGTGGTAGTAAGAAACATCAGCGTCAATGCTGCACTGAGACCTCGAGGATAAAAATGGGAAGTTTTGCAACACTCAGTGTTTTCAAATTACAGTCAGAGGTGCATGTGCTGCCACTAATGCCAACAGATTTTCCAAGTCCTATGACAGTGATCAAGAAATAATCACAGACCAGCTGATGTTCTTTCTTGCAAGAGTCTGTGTCCTATTTCAGGATGAAAATGCTCCAGAGTGACTTATGGTTACAACTAGCAGAAACAAAAAAGTTCAAAATATATTTTCTAACAATACCATTGAGAAGAGGCTGTCCTCCATGTACACTCCTTGACACTACTGCACTGTGAACATCTTCAGGAAATCCAGTCTTGCATGACATATCTTCACAGGTTGCTTTTATCGGTGCCTGAAACACAAGACAAAATTTATGTAATACTTGCAACCCACATTCACCAGAGAAACATTCCACTTGGCACATATTCCACTTTGCTGCTGCCTTTTACAAGCAGAATCTTTGTTTCTGAACGACTGCAATTACAACTGCCGAGGGCAAAGGGTTAATCTTTCTGATAACTGGAATGGAAGGAACAAATCCCACTTGTCTGGTAAGATCTAAATAATACACCATCTTGATTCTTCTGACAACTGAACATTTCCACTAAACCAGACATCTAAACTGAACGGGAATCATAAAGAGAACAAAAACATTCCTTCCTCTGGAAATAAATGTTGCACAAAACACATAGTCAACTTTGTCACAGACAGATTACCTGAAAGGGATCACTGCAACCACCAGTGTTAAACATGGTTATTTAGAGTATTTCTATGTGAGGCTGCACCAGAACAAGTAAATTAAGACAAAATGTTACATTTGCAGTAACTTAACAGGACTTACATTTATGTTACTGTTCAAATAGACACCATATAAAGCCAAAGTTTCCAACGCAATCTCCTATTTCAAAGGCACATTAAGTTAAAAGGAGAGTAGCTCATTAAATTTGCACAATGGAAGAGCTGAGCCACTGAAACTGTTTGTTCTCTCATTTATTAAAAAAGTTTACCCTCAAATCACATTCTTAAACAAGCTTCATAAATGCCTTTCTATTAAGAAATATAATACAGCATTTGGAAACTTGTTTGTTCTGTAGTCTTCCCGGTACAGAAGATAATTCCGGTAGCAAACCTATTTTGCAAGACTGTTGTCTCTTTGGAAAAAAACAAAACCAAAACCAAAACCAAACATTTTCTGTGGTGAAGGACTAAGATTTCTTTTCAGTGGATTGGTTTTGTCTCATTTTAGTACTGCACAAGACAACGGCCCACCTTACACGTGGCTACATTACTGTACATTGCCAGAAACCCCTTTCACACTGCACACAGCAGAGAGATCAGCTCCCATTCCATTCTGGGCTGAGATATATCCAAGAAATCCCTCACACAATCTCAAACACCTCTACATGCCAAACAAAGGCCTAGCCACGTGCATGCCCAGATGTAGTATACAGTCTTGGACAGCACAAGCAACTGTGTGATTGTATCAGACTTAAATCTGATCAAGACTTAGATTAGATTTTCCTGTTTGCTTTCCCAGCTGGGCTTCCATCAAGCAGACCTACTCAAGGCCATGTAAGCACATCTGTATATACTTGCAAAGAAAGCCCTGGAGGAAAAAGTAAAAAAGGGAGGGATAAAGAGGAGATGATGGTGTTACATCCATTCACCATAGTAACCTCAGTGAAAGAGAGCATTAAAGAAGAGGTGGGACAGGAGCACCTCAAATGGCAAGAGTTTCCTCAGGGAAAAGGGACTAGGCAGAAGCATAATCTCTCCATTGACAAACATGGCCAAACTCAGCAGGTCAATCACCCCGTTGGAATAGTTTTATCACTAATACAAGGAGGCATTTGTAACCCACTGCATTGCATTTACACCAACAGCATCCTAACTGTGCAGCTCAACACTGACACTGGCAAAAACAAAAACAATCAAAATTTACTAACTCGCAAGTTAAGGCACTAGGCAGGTATGCTCTCATTAAGAGAACTTGAAATTATCAAGTTTCGGATTAACTTAAACTGTTGTGACTTAAGATTGACACAAGTATCTCACCTGTGTACAATTGCTTATGTAGTTTAATATGTTTAAATGGAGCCCCTAAAGAGAAACCAAATGAAGCAACAGTTAAGCTGCCATGGGACTACGTTCCCTACAAAACTGGAACCAGGATCTGTAACTATGTGCCAACAGTCAATTTACATATTGAGTTTTTAAGATAAAAAGATGGCAAATCAAAAACAATTAAAATTTCAACCAGCCAGTCTCCTCAGCTTTAGAACTCAAACCACAAGTTTGATAAGGTTTCCATAATCTGGAAGAAAAATAGTAAAACTCATTTAAACTGCACAAAAGGTGACTTCAAAGTAATGTGGTGGAAAAGGAAATAGAAGTCTTTCATGGTATCTCTGAAACAAAAAGGTACTGCGTGGGCAGCTAAGGAGATCGTAGGATTTTTAACAAGACTGCACTGATGTGTTTGGGAATCTTTCAGCCTTTCCAGTAATCTATATGTACTAAACAGCTATTATAAACTGAAACAATGCCCACTGAAACAAAGGCTGGGGACCATGAATAGAGAGCCTTCTTTATTCTTTCATTTGCAGACATCAATTTTATCCAGAAACAAAAGACTGTACTCTACTCTCCAAAACAGCCCTTTGTAAAGATTGTTTCAGAGTAAAAACACAAGGGAAGGAAGAATTCAAATTTTCAGCAATTCTTAATCGCCCTGTGTTAAGCATTCTGAATTAAGTAGAAGTTGCAACTTCAGACACACTGGGTCACATCAAGTTCAGCCTAAAAGTACTGCAAGACTTAAAACATTTTAACTCTAAGAAAAGAAGGATGCTGAAATATTTTTATCCCCTTATCTGGGGCAAAAGGCGAAAGCTAGTGAAGATTATGGGACACATTATTATAATTTACAAGATTTTGTGTGATTAGTACAATTCCCAAGACACTTTCAAATTTAAGATAATATTACTTGTACATTCATCTGCAGAAGGACACTATTAAAAAAACCCCATCTTTTAAGACAGAAAGCAATTACCTTAGCTTGTATTCACATAAAACCTACCCACTGGAGTCACAAATCTTTGAAAAATTCTCCTCTCAAGTACTAACAGACTTTGCAACAGCAAAATAAAGCTACTTCTAGAAAACTATTCTGCTTTCCTGATCCTTTATGACTTGTTTAGTCATTTTAAACTGCTAAATGAGTGATAAGCATTACCAACTCCAGATGCTAAAGAGATAGTCACACATGGTATCAGATCACGCATATAAACTCAGTACTGTAGATCTCAGATGAAATGCAACAGGAAAACGGCAATTATGAAGCAACATGATGTAAATTAGAAGTCTTCTGTCAAAACTGTTATTCAATCAATTAAAAAAATTCACCATTTTTATATAGTTAGGCAGTTATGCCTGCAGTTTTGACACCCTGCTCCTCTGTTACTTCAGTTTCATCTCTAAATATGAAATCTGTGGTTTAATTCCAAAGCTGTATTCCAGCTCAATTTAAAAAAAAAGAAAAAAAAAAACAACAAAAAAATCTCCAAACCAAAAATACCAAAACAACCTGTTTACAATCTCAACTGTTTAATTCTAAGGGATTTGCATGTACATATTTTTCTAAATACCACCAGTAAAAGTCTTCCAACATAACAGGCCTCAAAGTTTTGAAAAGTTTCTAACTGAAACAAGAATTGAGCCAGGCAGAATTTTTTCACTAGTATTGAGATATCTGGACTCATAAGCAATTTCCACTGCTTCTAAAAAGTAGACACATTTAAAATTCCAAGTATCTGGAAATATCAATTTAAAGAAACACGTATTTCAAAATGTAATTGCACCACCTCCTCTGCATATGCCATACACCACTGGAGTTCAGTAGTAGCTATCAATCTGAAATATCCAAGTCTCTTCAACTTTGCATCTACCTCTTTGCATCTACATGTACTACAACACAAGATTTCTTAACAGCAATTGTACCAAAATGCACGGCAAGTTGTTTTTGGAAGACTGCTCTCTTTTATAATCATTGTAACTTAGTCCCGAAGGAAAAGAAACCTAGGTAGCAAAATGAGAAACCAAGTCGTATGTATCAAAGAAAATATCATACTATACAGTATAATTGCACATTATACAGTTACCAATTGCCAAGTCTAGCCAATTCATAAAATATTATTGTGTGAAGTTCAAAACAATGTCCGACATAATTATACGTATGATGAAGCAAGGACAGGGTATTTTCCTCCTTAATAACCAACATTAATTTACAACTACCACAGTAATATTCAACTTAAGCACAGACCACAGAAACATCTGTGACTGTGTTTGAAGACTGGGTGTTTCTTCACTAATTTAAAAGCCAGGATGATACCAAATACTCACTTGCAACTTAGGCTGCAACTCTAGAGATTGTTCTGTCCATTTTTAGTTTTGTGTACAGACATTGTGTGACATAATGGGATGCGCTGTATGATGTGGTATTATTTAGTAATGAGTTTCTACTTACTGTCATATGGCATAAGAAAGATACCCTGGATGACAGAAACATCTCCGAAAACCTTTAGATACTAGAATTCAAAATGTTCAGCAATTCCTTCTTAAACCTCCAACTTGCTGCAAACAAAGGTGCCAACAGCTTATCCTCTCACAGCAGTCAGTACTTCAGCAAATGTAGTCAAGTACAATTTGTTTTCAACCATAGAATGCAACTGGAGAAAAAGAAAAGTGCCCTTTCATTCAAATTGTTCTGGAAGCCAGAAGCTTCCAAAGTGGGCGCCAGGGCACATCCTCCCACAGGTCATTCAGTTACAGCAGAAAGGGCTTTCGTTATACCATCTCCACTTCTAATCAGTGCTCTACTTCATGAACCACAAGATTTAGATCAGAAAATCCAATTTCTTAAACCAACACTTACAGCTCTCAAGCACCCTCCCCAAGTAAGAGAATCTACAACTGTTACACTACTATCTGGTTTAAGGTAACATGCCTTAAACCAAGAAGGGTTCATATAAGCATGCAATGCCTTGAGCTGGAAGGGACTGTACAAGTCATCTATTTCCACCTTTCCTGCCCGTGGACAGAGACATCTTCCACTAAACCAGCAGCGCTTGCTCGAAGCCCCATCCAACCTGGCCCTGAACACTTCTAGGGATGGGGCATCTACAACTTCTCTGGGCAACTGGTTCCACTGCCTTACCACTCTCCCAAGGAAGAGTAACTAATCTCAACCTACTGTTTTCCAGTTTGTAGCCATTTCTACTTGTCCTATCTTTATATGCCCATGTAAAAAGTCTCTCTCTTGTTATGTCCAGTCTCTCGTCCATCAGCACCACCAAGCCCTGCTCTGCATCTGTTCATCCCCAGCTTTACAAACCATTTTCACAGCCTATGCTTTTAACTCCCAATGAGAGACAATATTCATCTGCTTTATTAAAAATTGAGACAATTATTTAGTATACCCCACAGAGCTCAAAGCCAGGATCCAAGTTTGGACTTTCCCCCTCCCTCAGCTAGGAGAACATGGGAGTAGCTCCATCTTCCAAAACACATGGTTCTTCAGGTAAGCCACAGCTCAGAGAAAAGTATCTTAAAATTTCTGTGTGTCTAAATTTTAATAATTGTTTTAATAGTAACTTCTGGAAAAAAATGGTCCTATATTTGATCATACACTGTAATTTCTCTACAATAAATGACCTCTCTCTGATTTGATAACAGCCACTGTATTGTTCACACTGAACATCTCTTCCTATAAAACTGCTGCTATTCCACACAGGAGGATGCTGCTTTTTTTTCACCTTTGGGAAGGCCTTGCAAGGCCTCTTTAGGGGGGATCACAAAATTTTAACTATGTCTTCAGCTGCTGGGTGATAATTGTACGCTAATTATAAGGAATAGGAGAATCCTTAGATGCGTCTGTTGGTAAAAATATATTTTTTAAATATGTCAAGGAGTGCCTAGAGGAGAGGATAAACGTGCCTTTTGGAAACATGGTATTTAATTAAATATATGAATACTGACTAAAACCAAATACTTTAAGTGAAAGGCTGAAAAGATTTGGCAGCAAATTACCTTCCATCTTGGAAGCTGCTGATACTGTATCTGTTTTCATAAGCCATTTATAAATAGAAAGCCTAATTTTCCTTCTTTATTCAGAGAGAGCTCCCATGATCTTTCAACAAGAAGCGCAGGATCAAATCAAATGATGAATCATGCACGCTTGGATTATATACCTCTCGAGGTGAACCGCAACATGGTCCAACATCCAGGTGAAAAAGGTCCCTCTCAGTTCACTCACAAACTACTAAAGGACTTGAGGATAATACAGATGTTCCTTAAATTCATCCTGCAATAATGCACGTTTCTTTCCTCTCAGGATTCATGGTATGTCGCTGTTGGCCAACGAGCGAGTCTCAGTTCAGTGATAGGTCCGAAGTGCTTTACCACTGCTCCTGCAAAGAATGCCAAGAATACTTTTTGCCTTCATTACCCTCCACCCGAAGTTTGGACAATGCTCTCAGGCACATGGTGAGACTCTTGGGGATGGTGCTGTGCATGGCCAGGAGCTGGACTCAATGATCCTTGTGGGATTATCAGCTTATTCTGTGGTCTGTCTCACTGAACCTCACACACAACTGATGCCACTGGGTTAGCGGAAGCACACAGGCTACTCTGTGAGGTCACTACGGGTTCCTCCTACCTGTTATAACAAAAATTTAAAATAAAAATTCCAGGGAACACTAGAAATTGCATAGCCTTTGGGAATGGACTTGTGCTTTGTGTGTGTACATTGTTCAAAATAAGCTACGTTCTCATCCTAATGGGAGTGCTGGTAACTACTGAAACTATTCCAAGCTTTCTGAACTTTTCTGTTATCCTAAAACAGCACTTACAAAACCAATGAGAAGCAGAAAGAGAATTTAACTGGTAAATTATTCCATCAAACAGGAAAAGCCATTCAAAAATTCCTGTTCCTTACCACATGACAAGTTCCTTACACAATACTGTCTGTATTGAGTAAAAATAACTTTACTCACAGCTTCCTCAAGCTATTTTTAAATATAAACATGCAATTCTGTCACAACTAAATTGTCTCATGTGCTAGTGCTCACTTATTAAAAGAAAAAATACATTACATTATTGATATAAAAGCATCAATGAAACTAAGTAAGATAGAACGTGACAGGGTTCTTCCAATGACGTTTCTGGGAGATCCTCCAACTTCTAGAAACAGAAAAGAAAATAACAGATAGGAAGTTTCTGAATTACACATCCTTGACTAGATGTAGTTCAAAAATATGATCACTTTGGGCCATATTTTAAAAGCTGGTATCATAAAACTATACATTCATCTTTCCAGTACGCTGAGCTGCATGCCTAGGTAGCAGTACTACCCAGGAAGAGAGAGTGCAGTAGAAGGCTCTCTAAAACACATATATTTATTAAAAATACACAGATTGATACCATGAGAATATATGCCTTCCGGTACACAGCCAGAATATGTATTTCTGAGCTTGCTACAATATCTGCCTAGATAACTGTGTGTATTAAAAAAATTCTGATTATCTCCTGTCAACCAATGACTTAAATTCAAAACACTTGTTGAATTACACAACCTTATCTGTTCTATAATAGATGTAAAAAGGAGTTTTTAAAAACGTATTTTAACTAAATATATTTAAGTAATATATTCAGATTAATATCTAAAGAAATTCAGCTCTGCAATTATATGAATTTTGAGGATGTGTCAGTGGTATCACTATCATCTAGACCAGACAGACAAGGATTGGAGAGCTCTCTGCTGCAATACCCTGCCACATTTAACTTTTTTAATAGAGCCTTGTAAGACAAAACAAAACCAAAACACAAAGATCTACATCCAAAAGGCTGAGGTACTCCACATAACTACCCTGGTCAGGGGCTTATGAATGTGTTATAAAATGCATTCAATTCACTACATTCAGTGTACTTTGAAAGGAGTTAATGGTGTTGGAGTCTGTTAATGGAGTCGTTTATCAGAGACACCGTAAAACTCGTGCCTATACAGATAAAAACGATCTAAGACACAGGTATTTTGTGAGAGACAGAAGATTTACCCACAATAGGGAATCTTGCCTGTTTCTGAACAAAACGACATTAATATTCCTCACCCCAATTCTGTCAGAGACTACTGCTGCTGGGGGTAATTACTAAAGGGGCAGAGCTGGCAAGAAATGCCATTGCTGTATTCTTGGCTGAGGCAGCTTAACGGGGGTGTCATTCAGGGTAGTAGCTTTATCACCTGGATATATTCGCTAAGACCTGGAGTAAGACCAAAATTGCCTGCAGAGGGTAATAACTTTCGTCCTCTGCCATCATAATTCGAATTCCAACCAGTCACCTAAGCTCAAAAGGCTTCCAAAACTGCTTTACTGTTTACTTGCTTTTGATTTAGAAACAGACAACATATACTTAGCGATTCAATCAGCTTATATTTTAAAAAAAAATTCCCTTTTTGAGCACTTCATTTCTAATTTGTGTTCCAATTTATTTCTAATAGTAGTTTCATTCCTGTAAACTCATACTAGCTTTCCCATTGCTTCGTTGGATCGGAATTGTTGGTTTAGCCAGAAAAACAAGACTCACTCCTTTCATCCTCTCTTTTGTCACGATTTTTTTCATGTAATACTCCCAGACTCATACTAATATGCTAACCAGGAAAATAGAGCGCAGTTTTCATTCCCTTCTTTCATGTGCATGTTACACACTGCCAAAACTCTTAAGCTGTATTTCCTGTACATAAACAACATCCACAGATCTGCCCAAAATCTGGCTCCAGTTATAACCCTTCAAGTAATTCCATAATGACAGCTTTTCTACACTGCTAATGAATAACAAACTGATTAATAACTCTAGAAAATAAAGGTAGATAGATGCTGTGCTGCAGAGAGGAAAAACTAAGTGAAAAGGTTGATCATTTCAGAAGAACCCAATACAAATAACCTCCTACAAACCAAACGTAGTAGGTATAACAACAGGGGAAAAAAGTTAGCACTACACATAGCTGGTGAAGGTTTTTTGCAGTATGCATGATGGAAGAAGGGGGAAGGAAAAAAGAGCTCTCAAAATGAAAGTGTTGTACAAATACAAGTCCATAAATCTGATTTCATACCCAAGTTCCAATTTTGTTACACGCTATTAAAAATCAACCCTAACCTGATTTAGTGGATATCCAAACAAGAGGGAAATTGGATTCCCCAACCGTAAAGTGCCAGTGACACTGAATGATACATAAAAGCAGCACGGCTAGTTCCTATCCTTAATTCATAGCCTCTGCTTCAATTTCAAACCTGCCTTGGGTAGGAGAAAAAAAAAAAAAAAACACAAAAAGAAGATGGAATAAAAGCTTACTGCAGATTTTGTGCTTTAAAGATTTATTGAGGTAGGAGGACTAAACAGAACTGAAAGCACATACAATAAACAGCACATAAGGACTTAAAAAAAAAACCACACCGAAAAACCAACTCAACACAGCAACAGCCGGTNCAGAAATGCCCCAATCGTAAATACCATTAAGAGGCGATGATCTGCGCCATCTGTCCCTCGGACTTACCGCCCTCTCCGCCCCCGGCGCCGCGCCGGATACGAGCTCGCGAGCACAAAGCGAACGCGGAACGCACCAGGTGCCCCGGCTCCGCTCCCGCCCCGAACACCCCTGGCCGCCGGAGGGGAGCCCAACCATCACCCCGCGGACCCTGTCCCTGCTGCCCCAACGGGATCCATTTTGTCGTGTCCTCNACCGAAAAACCAACTCAACACAGCAACAGCCGGTAAGTGACACACACAAGTTTCTGAGCAGGGTGTCTGCTATCACATGCAAGCCGCTCATGCCCAGCCGGACACTCGCGTGTCACGCCAGCCACCCTGCCTCGCGTCCTCCTAGACTCAAGGGAAAAGCGTTTCAGCACCTCGTTCGCCTGGTGCAAGTCATCAGCCCCTGAGAGCGCCTCAGAAACTGCGTGAAGGACTCAACTGCCGGGGGACCCCGTGAGCGGACGGGAGTGCCAGAGAGACGGAGAAGCGGAGAGGAGACGGGAGGCCGGGCGGGCTCCTCCCGCCCCCGGTGCGGCGGAGGCAGCGGGGCCGCACCATGGACAGTGGCTGC
>VXBQ01008310.1:1065906-1089132 GCA_013400175.1 Phainopepla nitens
CCAGCAGTCCCGGAGCGCGGCTGGAGCCCGCGGAGCGGGGCGAGGAGAGCGGCGGGGAGGGTCGGGCAGCGGCAGCTGCCGGGAGCTGCGGTCGGCGTCTGCCCCCGCCTGCCGGAGCCGGCTGCCGCTCTAGCTCATGGGCAGCGATGCAGCGGACGGAGAGAGCGCGAGGGGCGGAGGATGGGTGAAACTCAGCTCTGGGTCAGCCTGCTTCTCTCTCTGCCGAGCCCCCTCCGCGATGCAGAGGGTGGGCAGGGAAGAGGAGGAGGAGGAGGAGGAGGAGGATGGGCGAACAAAAGGCTGGGAGATAAGAAAGAAGTAGTCGCTGCTGCTGCTGCGAGGCCGGTGCGGCGGCGGCGGCGGCCCCCCTCGGCTGGCAGCCTTCCCCACGCCTGGATCGTGCCCGCCTCGCTCCTCCCGCCGGTGCCCCCCAGCGAGCGCGGGCAGGCGGCTCCTCTCAGCGCCTCAGCCCAGGGACGCCAGCACCGCCGCTTCGCCGGCCCCAGCCCTGCTGCATGCTCACCCCGCACTTTCTCTCTCCCTCTTTCTTCTCCTCCCTCCACCCCTCCCCCTGCAGGCAAAGCCCTCCGCCGAAGCACAATGATAACAATACCCCAGCAGCCTCTGCCTGCCGTGCGCCTGTCTACGCGCTCGCCCGGTGCCTGCCTGCCTGCCTGTCTGCTGCTGGCAGCTCCCTCTCCGCCTCCCGTCGCTCCCTGCCGGCCGCACGGCCAATGGGAACGGCACGGCACGCTGAGCGCCGGGGAAATTTGCCGCTGTGCCTGCGAATAGCGCTGCCCCTCCTCGGTCCCCGGAGAGCGGGCGCTGGGGCAGCGGGGCAGGCGCCAGCGCCCGTTGACCCTGCAACGTCAACAGCTAAAGAGCGGTGGAACGAAATAAATTCCGACCCCTACACTCGGTGTACTGCAGTGGTTTGGGGGGCGAGAACTTTCTGGGGAAGGAAGGATCCCTCCCCGCCGTGCTCGGTAGGGGACAGGCAGTGCAGGGAGGAGCTGCGGGGGCGCCGCTGGTGCCCAGCCGGGGGGCCGTGGGACGGCCCTGCTTGCCGCCCAGTGCTGGTGGCTCGGCAAGTTCCGCCCAGCTGTTAATGCTCAGCTTTCCTCTTCTTTTATTTTTTTCTTTTTTTTTCCTTTTCTTCTTTTTTTCTTTTCTTTTTTTTTTCTCTTTAGCCATCTTTCCCCCCCACCCCCCATTCCGTATTTCTTTTTTAAAACTACCTGCAGAATTTTATTAGCAAATGTTTTCAAAAGCTTGGCTGGGTCTGCAGTCCGCGGGTCCAAAAATGTCAGCGTGCGGAACGGAGCTGGGGAGTGCTGCTGAGCGCACAGCTACGGAAGCGAGTACCAAGTGCTGGGTCATTTGCGGAGCTGGCACGGATTTTCGCTCGCCCACAATCGGCAAAGTTGTTTTGTGTCTATGCATCAGAGCTTTCATCCTGGAATATAGTAAGGAGAGGATTCGTAGGCATTGGCCCCTAGGCAATTTCACGAAGTGTTCATTCAAAATGGTGCATTATTTATTTTAAAGCATGTTTACATCTGAACTTGCAAGAAAAATCCTCTTCCCACCCCTACCCCCCCCCCTTTTAGAAAATAACGCAAACCGTCATGCTCAAATGTTGAAAGGAAACAACAGATTTGCCTTTTATATTTTTGTCGGGGAAAGGCGGGGTAAGTACGTGCTTTTACGATGGTGATTTTATTAGGCTGGGAATTGAAAGTAGCGGTCACTCGCGAGCGGCATCCGATGCAGCTGCGCACCCAGGGCAGCGGAGAGGGAGAGAAGGCCCCGGAGCCGCGGGGGCGATGCGCGCCCGCCCGTGCCCGCAGCCGCCGCCGCCTCCGCGGGGCAGAGCAGAGCCCCGGCACCGGCCGAGCCAGACACCACCTGCAAGGCTCCAACACCAAACGAGACTCGGACGAGCAGCGGCCGCCTCAACTAGCAAAACAGCCCCCGCCACCCCCCTCCCCGCGCCCTGTTTAAAGTTGTAGCCCGTGCAATTGTACCGATCCCTAGAGCTGTGAATAATAATGAGAGAAGGAAACTACGGCTAGTCATGAGTTTCGGGATTAAAATTTAGCCAAAGACTGAGGGAGAGAAAGCAGCAAGGGCACAGCTGATGTTTATATCCTTTTGCAAAGACGAGTTTCCCGGTTTTGCCCCTGACGGAGCATGTGTTTGGTCTTTTTAGCATTTCTAAAGAAAAATGCTTGGATTTACTTATGAATCAGTAACTTTCCCTGAGTAACAGATTCCTGTTTGTATATTCTGAAAGGTAGGCAAAATATTAGCATTTACTAATGGCCGTATTTGAGCATTTATTCACTTTTACAAGTGTTTTACAGAATGCAAATCTCACATTATAAACTACTCCATAAACCAGCTGTCCGATGAGAATAATTACCTGTCACCTAAATGAGCCTGGCCCCTCACATCATTCAACCCATCCATCCCTAAAGGCCTGAAAAACTAAAGGCTCTGCAGCATATCTGGAAAGTTACCAGATCTGAGCTCTGGCTGATGTTTCTTATGGTTCTACTGCTGCCTTTAAATTTACTTGGCAGGATTAGTAACACTGGCAGAAAAAATTGCTCTCACCAATATCATTTTACTGAATCTTCTAGCCTTTAACAAGTTTGAATCAAGCAGTGGGCTTCCCTCATTTAGTTAAAACCAAAAGTTTCCTCTGGCTCATAGTTCCCTACTTCTGGGTATTGTGATAAAGAGATAAGAGAGCAGGGATGGGTAATACTTTTTGAGGTATAATCACTCCACCACATCTCTTTATGGTGACAGGCATTTGTTTGGGAGAGCAGAGCAGAGGAGAAACTTGTGCATTGCTTCCGAACATGAATGACTCCTCAGAGAATCCTTAATTTGTAGCATAAGCCCAGGAGAACACCTTTTTTATTTTTTCCCCCCCACAGAAATAATCTAGCATTAAGTAGGCATAGCTGGAAATTCAAAGTTAGTACTGCTGCTAGGATGAGATCATCAAGTTTTGTCATATATCATGCAAAAGCCAGCAAGCTGGCAATTTCTGGCCAAGATTCAAACAAATGAATTAGAACTCAAGTGGTTGATCTCCTAATTCAACCTCAGATTGTATTTATGACTGTGTTTTAACTAGTAGGAAAATAGTGGACATAAGTTAATGTTCAAGCTAGGCAATCTCAAGGGCTTCCAGAAAAACCTTGTTAAAATTCCATGATTGAGTTGAAGAGAGGATTAGGGTAATTCCCCTGTTAGTCATGGAGTTGAGTCTCTCTTTCAACTTGTCCAAATTAATTTTCATTCCTAAGGTTCATAAAAATTCTGGTAAAAAAAAAAAAAGAATGCTTTAAATTTGGAACATACTAGATTGCTCATGGCTTCAAATATTTTGGAAAAGGAGACCCTTTCCCTTGTGTGTTTATTCTTACGTTTAATCTGCCAGGTACTGCCGCTACTACTCCTCAATTCAAATTATGCAAATTAAGTACTTTACTGGTAGTATAAACCCTTATCTGATATTTATGCATGTTATTTTAGCAAATTGAGTTACACTGTACATGTGCATACCCATTTTCCTATGTCTAAGTAGTTACAAGGTGGAAGCGTACATGCATGGAGCAAAAGTACTAAGGGCATATATTGGTTTTTGCCCACTTTTTTGTAATCTTCATGACATATGAAGAAATACTTTTATTTGTTTTAAAAAAAAGCCAAATCACGCAATTAATGGGTCTGAGGACATCCAATGCTTATTAATGAGTTTTATCACAATAGTGGAAAAAGCAGTGAATGTTTTTTACTCTGGCACAAAGGCTGCACACACCATCAGCTAATCCAGATAAATTTTCCTAACAGAAAAGAAAGGAGTACTAACAAAAACAAAAATCCAAGTTTTTAAAGCGGTGGCTTTTAACTTGGATTCTGTTGTTATTCTAAGACTCCAGATTTATTTTGAGTAGTCTGTGACAGGCAATGGGTAAAAAGCATATTTGTATATTCTGTGTAGCGACTTCATGCATGTGAAATTCCTAAGGGGAGGGAGATTCTTCTGAATAGTAAGATTGTTAGTTGTTGGCACCACATAAAAATGATTTATTGCTTTAGGAAATAAATAATCATGTATGGCCAAGAAGAATGCAGTTTTATGTAGATAGCATCAAGTGGGTACGAAGAACTGAGTGGCACAGATACTAAAACAGCTTAAATATTTTAAAAATTAGAATAATTTAAATGTTATTGGTAATGCTGCTGTCTTTCTCTAACTTCAGTAAAATAAGTATGACTCTAAATTATTCAGTGTGAGTGTTCGTTTTTTTTAATATACTAAGTTCTAATTGTCATTTTTTTAGGGACATATGTTCAGAAAGAGGGGAACAAAGGTGGTGTTAGCAGTAAGTAGGTAATGTTTATTTGCCTGTATCTTGTAATTCCTTACAGAACTTGAACAGTTTATCCTGGTGGGTTTTTTTGGCCCTATCATTACTTAAGGTGCATAGCTCTACATGTTCTTCTAGTTTTTTCTTACATCAAGGCAATGAAAAACAAGGAAAGGTAACTACAGCTGCAGCTGTTGTGCTCACATTTGAAAAATCAGCTGGGTTAGGACTGAAGAAGGTAGCATACAGCAGATCTGCTTCTGCTTTAGCAAGCCTTGGCAGCATTAATCGCTTTTTATTGAGATATACATGTGTGTGTGTGTGGGTGGGTGTGGGGGTGTGTGTGTGTATGTGTATGTATACACACACACACATATATATTTTTATGATTTGTAGAAGAGAATTTTCTTTTCCCTTTTCTGGTAGCTAAATTGTATCTGTCACCATAGTTATATTTCTGTTAATTGCCAATGAATTTTGTAAAAGATTTCTTTTTGGAGAAGAAGCTGAGCATATGTAATCCAGATGTGATACAATATATTCGCATGTTGTGTAATTGACTTCATGTTTATACTCTTAGTGTGAAGATCTGGGATCAACATATTCAGGCTGATTGCTTGTGTTTCATTCTTCTAGGAATCTCATTCAGCATCACTGCCCACTGCCTTCAAGCTGTTTGGCATGGAGAGTTTCTATTGAAAATCAAGATAGAGACCTTCTGATCAGCATAACATCTCTATTCAGTGGGATATCTTAAAAAAAAAAATCTTTTCCAGAACAAGGCTTTAATCATATGGTGTGAGAAAGGATGATCGACTTGTAACTGATGATCGACTGAAAGGATGATGACTTCTAACAAGGGCATATGATGATTTCTAATCTCCACAAGAGAAGGTTTTAGAGTTTCACAGAGCTGCTTCATATTGATTAGGCCAGTAGGAAGAGGTGGACTTGCTTCTTAAAAAGCTAGCTTCAGTGAATACTTTTTTTTTATTATTTATGATATGAAATATTTTGTTTTTCTTGATTGTCTTTCCAGTGATATCAAGTAGTAATTGTCTTGGGATCAGAAGTCTTGACTTTTTTCTGATTTATGCAGTCTGCAGAGTCTCAGACTTCCTCTATAGCCATAACTGGAATTCACTGGTATGAATGAAGCTGTTGACTTCTCTGAAGGGGTATGTATGTTACACCTACAAAAAAGGAAACAAAGAAATTTCCAAAAGATAAATCTTACTATTCCTGACTTCTTGGTAATAAAAATTAAGAAACTTTAACCCTAGTTGTTTGTAGTAAACCAGTACAGACAGATAATAATTTAATTTAATAAAATTTTAATAATTTGCTTTAATAAAATTTTAAGAGCTGTCATGTGGATTGTCACTTTCATTATTAAATAGCATTTTTAACACCTATATTTAAATATGCCTAGTGTTTTCTATCACCAAATCTTATTTACTGTAATGTTTTCTTTATTTTAGTTAATAAGTTCTAGTTCTCTATTTCAAGCCGCGTGCTTTTTGAAAACTTCAGAAAAATTCTTTTTCCTTTTAGAAGAATGAGATCAGGGAAAATATATAATTTTATTTTTGTTGAAAAATTCTTGCTGCTATCTCAGATATTTTACTCCAGGCTCTGAAGCAGAGAGCTTAACTTTGGGAGGGTCATGATCCTTACATTGAGGTTGTGCCTTTTTCAGTTGCTGTTAAAGTTGTCCAAAATCTGGCATTTTTACAGATGTGAAAATTATGTTGTTATAGTTCAGAAGAGTTTCACAGCCATATCCCCTGACAGATCCATTTGCATCCAATATACCTCCTATTCTCCCAACAACTGCTGTTTTGCAAAAGTTCTGCAAGCAAGCCATCTTCATAGAACAAGTCAGTGTCCCTTATTTTGAGAATGGAGGAGATGCTCTGGAATTTACAATACTTTCTGTTGGATTAAGCACAGGAGAGATGGTAGGGGCTGTCTGTACTATGAGTTTGTTGCTCCTCTTTCAGACAATATTCTCAAAATTTGCAGAAGGATTCAGGAAGTTTAGAACAGTTAGAAAGTTAGGGAATTGTGGACTCAAGCATGTGAAAACTTGTTTTTATCAACAAATATATTAATAATAGTAGTTCTCTTATTAAAAGCATTTACAATTTGTCTGCAAAAATTCAGTCCAAGTTAAAATTAGACATGCAGTGAAGTAGCCATGGAGAAACATACTTGCAGAGAAATCTGGTGATTTTTAAGAAATCCTCCTACTTTTGGAATCATTTTTACATTAGTAGGACTCAAAAATGGCTTTCATCTTTAAAATGAAATTTTGCAGATTTTCTGTATATTTTGCAGCAACTAGCAAGCCTAAATCATCCCCAAATGCTACCTGAATTTACATGACCGGATCATGAACCTGAACTTCAGGAAGTCTCTAAAGACTTATTCAAAGGGGGAAGAGTGTTCTCCCTTGGATCCATTAGACCCCTGGCAGCCCGGAGACTTGGGTTTTTCTCCTCACAGTGCCAGGTATGTCCTGTGAAAAGTAGCTTGTGCCCCCTCTTCACGGGTTTGTTGGTTCAGATGCTTGAATGGCGCCGTGAACTGCGCAGCTGAGCGGTGCCCGCAGGTAGCTGCCAGGCAGTGGGTTACAAAATGGCATGGTGACGCTGAGGCCACGGGACTGGGGGGGCTTGTTTGGATTAAGGTGTTAACAACTCTCATGGCAAGATGACACAGGGCGCCTTTGTCAAAGCCCTAAATCTGTGTTCCTCCTGCTTATAAACACCCCTCTGCTGCTTCTCACCTCAGGATCAATGGGAGTTCGTGAGGTCTTGTTATATTTGAAAGTTGGTCCATTTTTTTTTTTCCAGAGTCTTAAAAAAAGTATTTAGGAGTTGAAATTAAGGATTTTTGGGCTTTTTTAAACTGTAGCCCTAATTTATTTTCTGTGTTAAAGATCACAGTTCAGTACATGTGCAGATTCTGAAAACAACTAACTAGCTAATCTAAAAAATCTATGACTTTAGTTCTTTGGCTGTAAAATAACATCTCTTTTTCTCCGCTGTTAATGGATCATATTCCTTGTTTTTTCATATTTTCTGAAGTCAGAAGGGGCCATTTTAATAATTTATTTTGACTTCATCAAAGCACAGGCTTAAAAATATTACTTAGTAATTATCCTAACAAGGCCAAGAACTTGTGCAGAGCAAGGGGATGTTTTTGAGGCAGACATAGAGGCTTGACTTGGAGTAACAGAGTCCAGCACAAGTCTTGCTAGTCGTATTTTCCTGGTGAAATGCGGTTCTTCTGTGAGAGGTCTTACTTCACAAGTCAGGGACAGACACTTTTTCCAGCTAGGCCTTTCTTTGAACCAGTGTGGAGAGGGTGCAGTATGAGCTGCTGCTACAACCTCGTCTGTTCACAGTTCCTGAGCTGCAGGCAGCAGCAGGGAGCTCAGCACGGACTAAACACCCAAGTGTTCGCTTTGATTTGCAAAAGGATTTTGTGTCCCGCTCTGAGCTTTGTGCTACTGCGGTGGTAACTATGTTGCACCATGGCTATTGGATAGCCAAGAATAATTTTTGGAGAAAAAAAAAATAAATACTGAAAATGTCTTGCAGGGTTTGTAGTCAGGCATTCTTTATGCATGCTTGTGATTTGCCTTAAAATTGTTACGTTGGAAATGTTATGTATCCTAGATTAAATGAAGAAAAGTATAGGCTGTCTTTTGAAATAATATTACGTAAAACATTAGTAAAGAGGTTGCTGCCTAAACTAGACATTTGTTATTTTCTGCAAAAAATTGTGACTTTCATTTAAAAATTGCTGGTGTTGGAAATTCTAATGTTGCCTGTACTAAGTTGTTCCAGTGGATGGTTACCCTTTCCTTTAAAAATGTCCCAGATTAATGTCATAGAATGGTTTAGGTTGAAAGGCTCATCTAGTTTCAACACCCTTCAGTGGTTTTCCCTTTCACTAGACCAGATAGCTCAGAGCTCCATCAAACCTGGCCTTAAACCCCTCCAGGGAAGTAATGAGTAAGCTATGTTTATCTAACTTGTGTAATTTCTAGGCATTCGCTCTTGTTACTTTTTTCAGCAGTGAAAGAGTTAACTTTTTCATGTGTCTTTTCACTGTATTGGAACAGACCAGTTACCTTTGATAAGATGAAGCTTTTCCTCATTAAGCTAACTAAATCAAAGTCTTTGAGTATTTCATTAAATACATAGTTCCCAATAATTTAATAAATATTCAAGTTCTTCCCTGACCCTCTAATTTTTAACATGCTGCTTGAAATACTGCTCCTAGAACTGCATGTTGTATTTTACCACCAGCTGTAGTAATTTGAAAAACAGAAGTAATACATGTACCAGACTCCTACTCAGTGCTCCCATGTTAGCAGATATAGTGATCATATTAACCCTTGCATCACACCCGTGCTTTGGTTACCAGATGATCCCCTCCCCCCATCAGAACCAGTTTCCCAGAATAATATCCTTTGCTCAGAAACACACCCTTCAGTATGTGCTCTTGGGCCAGGAAGAACCCTCATTTTCCTTTGCACTGAAGCTTTTGTAAATACATTCTTTGCAGTTCCACTCCTGGCAGTCTTCCACTTCCATCCCACGCTCATCACTTTATATCTCTCCGTATTCTCTCCTGACACTGATTTGGAGTCATCACCAGATTGCCTTTGCAAATAAATATCCTTGAGAAGCCAGGAGTGCTGATAAATAGTGTTGAGTTTCCATATCCATTAAAGCAGCCATGTCCCTTTTTGATACTGCTTGAATAGATCTTGTGCTTCCGAAGAGAAGAATGTGTAATCCCACCTGGAGATGAGTCAGTAAATTGTAAACACATACAAGGCATTCAGAACTAGTGACGAAATCCCTAAATCCTTCCACATATGGGTCCTTGTGTTAATGGCTAAGAAATGGCAACAAAAGGACTGAAGGATGAGAAGAACAGAAGAGAACTGATGATGAGGAATGTACCACAGTTGTGAGGAGTCTGGATCTTAGTTGTGTCAAACCAAAGAATTATGTAGTGTTTAGTTATCCATCAAAACCACAGTTGATATGATCCTTGGCTGTAACTTTGCATTGTATGCACTAAATTACAGGCCTTGGGTTGGCTTGGAGATTTGTTTGTGCATATTATTTTGCCTCACATCTGTTTCTTCCCACTGCTGTTACTTCTCTAGAGTCAGGGCACTATGTAAACACCATAAGCTTCAGCCTGGACTGGAGCAACATATAACTTTTGGAAATGGTTAATTCTTTCAGTGGCTTTTTCATGCTTTGCATATGCATCCATATCATGACACAGCACCTCTACTCACAGTACTGGCTCTTCTCAAAGAGTGCTAGGGAAACAAAAAGCTGGCAATACTTTTGCTGCTGGAGGCAGTATTTCAATAGAATGGTAGAATTGTTTAAGTCTGACTGAGGATTCACTCAGTCCCGATAAAGATTTTCAACAGGACTGGCCCCAACTCTTGAGTCCAGCTGCCAGCTGGATGTAATTCCTTTCACCACTCCCTGGGCCTGGCCATCCAAACAGTTTTTGGGTTTTTACCCAGTGAACACTGCACCCATCCAAGCCATGAGCAGCCAGTTTCTCCAGGAGAATACTGTGGTAATCAGTGTCAGAGGCTTTTCTAATGTCTCAGTGGACAGCATCTACAGCCTTCCAGTCATCCACTGAGTGGGTCACACTGTCATAACAGGAGATTAGGTCAGTCAAGCAGCACCTGCCTTTCCTGAACTCAGGGTGGCTGGACCTGGTTATCCTGTATGTGCTGCATGGTGGCTCTCAGGGTGAGCTGCTCCATAACATAAACAGCCAAAGTCACATTAAAGAGAAAATTCAGACACATTGTAGGACATTGAAAACTGCTTGGCTTTAAGCAGCTATTGCAGAATGCTATTATTTTTTTATAATTATTTGATAATTATTTGCAGATATAATAAAGAAGAACTGAAAACTAAGGGCACAGACCCCAAGGAGGAAAAACTCTCCTGTGCTTGTTCAGATATTTGATATTTCCCTTTACTCTTCCAGCAGCTAGAGTGCATCTGTGGTTGAGAGTAAGATGAGGAAAATATCATGATAGAGCACCCATGTTCATCTTTCCAGTTTATCCATTGTCTGTTTTGAGTAAGATCCTTCTATATCTTAGGAAAGTCTTGTCTCTGGGTAACATCCTCAAAAGTAAAAACAGCTTTAAGGGTAGTAGCAACTCTCAGATTGAGGGTTGTTTGTAGTTGGTTTTTTTTCTGTCTAGCCCCAAGTCTAACACATTCCTGGTTGAACAACCAGCTGCTGTCACAGAAGCTTTAGGAAGAAGAGAATAATTTCAAACACAGTTCAGCCTCTCAAGGGATGTCAAATGAAAGGCTAAGGTAGAAGAGTAGCTGAGAATGGCTCCCCAAAAACTGTGGGGGAGGTGAGAAAGGGGATAAAGATTGTTTTATGTTGTTGGTAGTGATATTATGGATAGAGATCTCCAAGTTCCTGGGATGTTTCTGTCATGCTGCTGCTTGCATAAAGGGGGTAACTTTTCTCCATTGAGAAGTAGACATCTCTACTGGAAAAAAAAAAGAAAATATCTGTTTGGGAGATTGTTATATTTGCTCTAAGTGAGCCATAAAGAGACAACTGAGGAACAAATAGCTTCTTATGCTAGGACCAAGGGATCAAACTGGATGAAAAGAGTCAGGAAGGAATCAAAATAAAGAAAACTACTGAAAAAATTACGCCAATGGAAATCTTCAGCAAAAGCTTGGCAGCATGGCCCGAAGCTTTGCTGCACTCACTGTGGGGAGCACCTTTTCAAGCATTGCCTATAGGACCTTCCCACAGCAATCACTTAATCCTTTCCTTCCTTCTGAATAAAAGAATCCTTTCCACACATCCTTGGGAAAAATTCAGCATTTGACCAAGTGGACCAAAAGTATTTTCCAATTTTAAAGTAAGCGAAATTAAGCCAAACTATTATTTTTTGCACCATATGCTGGGGAACTGAAAATAAATCAAAAAATCCCTAGTGAGGTGTGAATTCTCAGCAACATTAATATCTAGATTATCCAGAGAACAGATTTTCCTTTGAACACTGTTGAAGATGAACACCAGTTCCTGGCAGTGTTGATGTTTTCACATTAATATTAGGGGACCTTCCTTAATAACTGATGAGGCCCTGTGGCAACATGAAAAAATATTTTGTCCTGTAGATGAAGATTTTGAAAGATGAAGGCCTGAAACCTTGTAAAGGTTAGTCATATACACCCCTCTATGAGTCCTAATGGAGTTGGGAATGCAACTATACGATGCAATTCGTAGGGAGCCTGTTGCTCCTCTTCCATGAGCCAGATGACCATGATATCTGAAGGTACACAATACTGTGCAGTGGTATCCATCTGCTATAAAATGCCTGTTCCAAAGGCACAGCCTATTAGTATAAATAAGATTTATATTCACAGCATTATTCAAGATTTTGTCAAGTGTCCCAAAAGCAATTCAAAACCAGAAGTGGCAAAAGTAATGGATATCAAAAAAACAAGGAAATTGTTGAATTTGAAATTCTTTTCTTCAGGGACTGTCCTGCGCTGAGAATAAAACCACAACAACCCAAACATGTAGGATAGATGTATGTGGTGGAACATCGTACCATGGCGCGTTTCTCAGACTACAGAGTGGCACATTTGAAAAAAACAGTTAACATTAAAGTAGTCTCATTACAATGAGACTGAGCTGTAGTGACACAGACCCACTTGGGTTTGATATTGCTAAATTGCTGTGCTGAAACTGATTTATGGTTTTTCATTTACCATCTTGTGTATGGTTGATTACAGGTGTGGCCTCAGAAAGGTGTATGTGAAGCATTTCTTCAGATGATTTTTACTCACTTGTAGTTTGCTAAAACCTGTACCAGGAAGTATTATTATAGTACTGAGAAAGTTTATTTTATTGATTGCTGTGGCTCTCCCCAGGCTCATTCTTTTCTAAAAACTGGGCACAGCCCCATAAACCACAGAAGTACAGAATCAAGATTAAAATTAACCTAAATGCCACTTAGTGAGATCATTTAAGCAGTTGGAGTCTGTGTGGTTTTACACCAATTTAGTACTGTTACAAGACAAAATCCCGTTGACTAGAATTATGTCAGTGTTTAGTGCAAAATAATGTACATTATCCTAGCCATATGAAGTCATGATGGAGTATAGTGCCAATACATTTTGAGAACGCTTTGCACAATCCTAGCAAAAAATTTAAATATTGCCAGTGTCAACTGAAGGACAGCATTCATTTTCTTCATGTCATGCTGGGTCTGAAGAAAACATCTAATGCAAACTATTGAATATGATATCAATGAAGGATTTTATTTGTTTCAAACCAAAAGGAAATGAAATAATAATACTGTTACCATGAGGCACTCCACCCAGGTAATGATTCATCTAAATCCAAAATAAAACAACAAAAAGACCAAAACCAAATACTTCCCCCTCCTCAAAAAAAAAAAAAAAAAAGCTCACTTAAAAAAACCAAAACAAAACAACAAACCAAACCAAACCCATTTACTCTCTGTTTGTATTGGATGGAAGAATCAGAAATAGAACTCTGGCCAGCCAATACAGTCATCTATTCACACAACCGTAATAGTTTTATAGATCTCTAACTATGTAACAATTGGTTCTGTTACTCTTTATTGGTGGGGAAGTGCATGGAAAAGAGATGAAGATATCTCTTTGGTCCTTACAGAGCAAAAAAAATCTTAAAATATATTCCCGAAAAGCAAAACAACTTATTTATTTTGTACGAAAGGCATTAAGCAATATCTTTTTAAGTGTCTTGCCAACAGTTTAAACATGGAACTAACAAAGCTAGTCCTGTAATCACCATAAAAATTAATAACCTTGAGGCTGGGAAGGTCTCAGAGACTTGGATAATGGAATCTGTATCTCCATTACCTTGTTACCTTTCTGACCAAATTTTTTCGACTGGTAATACTGTATCATAAAAGCTTTAAGTTTCCTTACATGTTAAATCAGGCACTGTATAGAGAAAAAAAATCAGAAATTTTAAATCCCCTGGAAATTAGGCACTGAGACAGCAGTTTCTTTGGCTCACAGAAGAAGCCTACTTTTAGGATGACCTGGCTAATAATATCCACAGGTCACCAAAAAAAAGGAGAGGTGAATATTTTGAGCATATACTAAGTCGTCACATTTGAACCCTGCTTCTCCTTGGTGAAACTCAAGTAACGTTTACTGCTACGAGTGGGTCCATGGACTTCTATTAAATGTCTTTCTTAACTTTGTCATGACCTGAGAATCTACCATTTCTCTGGCCCCTACTGCGGGGATTGAGCAAAGTGCCCTTTACTGCACTGCACTTTAGTTACCCTTTAGATGCTCCTGCTTTAATCCTCCATGGCCAGGATTTATCCTAACTCATTAAATTTAGCCTCATTTTCATTCAACTCCATTGAAAGTATCTCTTACATTCTGATCAAATGTTGCATGAGGAACTCTCTGCTACATTATTGAACAAATGCAGCCGTGGTGATTAGACTTGGACAGCTGGCTGGTGTTGAAGTTCTTGTTAAAGATTCCTGTAGTTATTTTTTTCTTAATCAGACTAGAAGCGACATGTTGCTATAGGCAATCAATTTGTTTACAGCAGAAAGTAAAGTCTAATATTTAATATTCAGTGATCCAGCCACTCACAAATGTGTGTATGAATTACATACTGTATTCACAAAAAAAAAAAATTGAAAAGGCACAACATGAGGCAATTTTCATAAAAGACTAACAATGCTGGCAGTAGGTGTCCTTTTAACTGAAGACTTTTTTTTTTCTTCAGGTCTCTTTAGTAAGAGGGTAAGTTCTTTAAAATAACAAAGTTAATTGTAGCTAGCACTGAAATGATAAAAAAAAGATTTGACTCTCTGTGGGAGGCTATTTTTTCAACTGATGAAAGGAGAGAGATGTCTGACAGAATAATAGGATTAATTTTAAAAACATGCTCAGCTTTGGACATAATGTCCAAAAGCAATGACATGATTACTGTTGTCTTTAAAGAATGTACAAAAGTTTAATTTTAGGGAAAACACTGGAAATGCTAAGACAGTAGGCATTTGATTTGCTTTGATGACTTAATAGATAGTTTAGCTGCCTTTCAAATTGATGGCTGACAATTGAAAAGGGTGCATTTTAAATAAGTTGTCTGGATTTCACAGTCTCAGCTTCTACGAGCTTTGCTGGAAATCATGCTGTTAATATCTTTGGTAACAAGTCTAAGTTTTTTTTAAGTCAGTTATTTTTGGCACCACCTTCAAACAACATGGGCAAGGAACACACGGCTTTACCACAACTGATCTATAAGGAAAAGTCAATCACATTTTACACAATTTATTTTGAAAGTGAGATCCTGATCACCTTAAAATTTGTTTATTTTCAAACTATTTAAAATGGTATTTTGTTCCATGAACACGCAGCTGTCTGAAAAGAAACTTTTACATGTTCACACACTGTAGCTGGATAAAGATAATATAAGAAGCTATTTTGAATTCCCTGACCTTCAGAGATTGAAGTTTCAACTTCAATCAGTGCTAACACAGTTTTTCTTCTTCCCTCCCCTTTTCACAATACAATAAAATTTTATTTGAATATTGCAGTGTGGGTTATAAAATCTCAGAGAATTGAAGTGGCAAGTCTCCAGGATCTGACTGTGCTAAGGGAAGAGATAAATTACCTTTCTTGAAGAAGAGAGTGATTGCTTCATGTTTAAAATCTTTCTGCTATTAGGAATGAAAAACAAACACTTGGATTTTGGTCTGTGACCTCCCTACAATGTCCATGAAGGAAATCACATAAATGTCAGCTGAAGTAGGCCCTCACATAGGATGGGGTTTGAAACAATTTCCAGAGACAGTGGGGGCTTTGCCAGCTCAAAGAATAACATTTTTGAAAGACATTTTGGGGACAGGTGTATTATTATGCATTACAGTAACTGAACTTTTCCAACTTTTGTTGTTTTAAGCAAAAGAAATATTAGGAAAATTTTAGATTAATATTAATATAACTTCTACCTCTGAAGCAGAGAATATTTTCAACATTTTAAAAGTCAATAAACTGTGCTTAGAGGAGCATTCTTGTTGTACCAGAAATGCACTTTTTAAGCAAACATATTGTTATTCTGCAGAATTTGTCTGTCTCTTTCTGTGTAATAACAGAATTCTAACATTAATAAGAAGAAACCTAAGTAATATAAGTGCCTCTGCTTAGAACATTAGCTGCAATACTAACAGTCCTTGTCATTGTTAAATTTTAAATCTTTATTGCCAAATACACATGAGACAAAATAAATAATTTCGTGTAACTGCAGAAACCTTTCTCCTCCAGATTCCTTTCTTTTCCCCTCTAAGACTTTTTCATGCTATTTTATGGTAGCATAACACGTTAACGTCTTTATGCTGCAATTTGCTGATATGAAGTTTCATTGTATGTGTTAATATAGGAATGCTACAAGAAAGTTGCTTGATCTTCTTCCAAGTTTTAAATACCAATTTTAAGCAGCAATAGTCTCATTCACTAATTGCTGTTTATTTCTTACATGCTGCTGTATTTTTCCTTTTCTTATTTTCTCTCTCTACCACGGCAGAGTCTTTTTAATTGCAGCACAATTTTTCATTCTGCTCAGGTCAGTTTTATTTCCCTTCTTCCCCCCAGCTTTAACAATATTTGCACAGAAAAATACAGAGTGCTGTGTTATTCTTGGCTTTTGATAAAAGTAGGCAATATACTCTAGCTTTGCATTAAAACCAAGGTTAACTAGTGTTATAAGTAAGGTGTGGACCAAAACTGAAAAAGCTGCTTAGCTAAAATGTTAGGGCTTTTTCAAGAGGTCTTATTCATATTCAAACAATAATTCACAATGATGCAAATCTGCAATCTCATTCCAAGAGAAAAAAATAATCCGTTTCCTCCCAAATTTGTCTCAAAATAGGATGCCTTTTCAATCACAGGTTAAAAAAAAGAAGCAAAAGAAAAACCTATCTTTTATTCTGCATTTCCAAAGATGGTATCTTCTTGTTGTAGATGCTCTAAACCTGAGAGAGCCATACTGGTCTAGCCTCCAGCCTTTGCTCCAACTTTGCCTCTTAGGTCAAGAAATAGAAATGAAACCATTAATGGAGGTTTTGCTTTTAGTACCTAGACTTGAGGTCTCTTCAGGCATTGTGGAGGCTTGTTTTGGACTGCCTAATTCTTCAAGGGAAAAGTATAAGCTTCCTTGTACTGTTCTAGTGTTACCAAACTGAACTTTATTTAGTTAGAGCGTACTTCAAGGAAAGAAGCCATTGTCTCACTTTATGGTCTGTGTATCTCTGTGTTCATAGTAAAATTAGTTCTTCAGTCTGATCCAAGTCTAAAAATTGGTTTCAAATTAATAGGAAAAAAGCTCCTGTTTGTTAAATGTCCTGTGTTCACTCTCATCAATTGTTTTCTTCTCTGCACTATTTTTTCTCCATCTTTCTCTATTTCCTACACTGTATTCATAATGCAGTGAAATGTCAAGATACTTAAACCAAAATAACTCAGCATTAGATAAAACAACAAATAAAATTATGGGCTTATTTCCCCTCCTCTCACTCTCCTTTATATCCAAAATTTATAAAAGACTGTACAAAATTTCCATGGAAGGTGGAACACAAATGCAGCTTAATAATGAACTTTGCAAAATGCCTTTTGACATGCCTTTATTACTGACACTGCTTACAGGCTCCTGCTGAGTTTAGGGCCTTTTCATTCTGAGCACAGTATAAACAAAGAAGAAGATTTATACTGCACAGGAGGAGTGAAAGTAGGAAGTTATTCTTCTTATTCAAAAAGGATGGTGAACAGGGTCTGTGTTGATTCTATTTTCAGGAGTATCTCTGGTCTGATAAGATTTGACCTGTTAAGCCTGATACTACAGGAGATGTTATAGTTGAACAAACCTGTTAAGACAACCACGAAAAGGAGGCTCTGTAAACTGAGTAGATGCTGTCCTGGGTATCCTCAAATTTCATAAATCCCAAATTTTAGAGAGGTTTGAGTAATAATAAGACTGAATGCAGTACTTTCCATCAGTCCACTATTACATAGTACTTGAAATAAATGTTGACTTACGTTGTTGGAGTTCTGATAAGTACTTACATTACAGTTATTCTTGGAACACTCTGATAAGGTTTAAATAAAAACAGACAACTTGGAACTGCCATTGAAACTTTATTTAAAAAATAACTTACATATAAATCCATATAAAAAGCTTTTGGTAGCTGAGTGAATAAATACAGAAGAACACCCATAAAGAATCCTGAAAACCTCTGCTACAATTTTGTATTACTTTCTTTTAAAATTTATGTTAAATAGGCCACTTTAATCTCAGCTCTTTAAGTTACATGTGAGGCTCTTAGATCTCCAGTTCCTCTTCTGTCTTCACTCCACATATCTGCTATTTAATGCAAGTGTGAAAGATTTTAAAATTCCTGTTTCCCTTTGTTCACAAGGCTGGAATAGAGGAGGACAGATTTCCATCATAGGAGAAAGGACTTTTATAATAACAAAACAAGTTAATTTTCACAATTTGACTGAAATTTGTCTTTTTCTAATTGAGAAGCTAACAGTAAATAGTAGCACCTTCAAAACACTGAAGTCTCCCTTTGAATCATTCTTTCCATCTCATCACCAGACTTGTCAGGGGTTTTGTTGGCATGTTTGCAGCAAATGGAAATGTTTATGCTGGAGCAATGGCGTGGAAAGCATGGTCTGAAGGAGAGAGATGTAGAGTCTAGAAGCTTCTGTCAATTTGTGTTGCTTTCTAAAGTTGTAAAGGTAATAAAGTCACAGGATTTGTCTTAAAAAAAATAAGCCAATATTACCTTTGTGCAAGTGCACATTTCTTCTAGTTTTCTGTTATGCAGTAAAACTTTGCAAAAAATATTAGTTGTAAACAGCAAACAACTGGATAAAACATAGACACTCTTTACTTCCAAATTTGAGGCAGGATGAACAGCAAAATTATTCTGCTTTTTACTTCCAATATACTCTCACATAGTGTGATCAGAAGTCCTCTCACTTCAAGTTTCACAGGTCATGTTTTTAAATGCAGAAATTAATTTCTAAAAAGAGAAGCAGTAGGATTTCCCTTTAGAAATATCAAATCCAGACATTTTTCTTGAATTTTTAATTTTTTTAATGTCTGAACTTAATAATAATTGATTCCTGGAAGACTTATTTGCTTAGAGAGTTTTTTATCACAGATGCTTCAGTGGCCATTTTGCTGTTCTGGCTGCTCCCAATGTATCATAGACTTCTCTGTACTGGCTGTCCAGTCACACGCTGTTCAACCATTGCCAAAACCATCTTCTCATTTTCCACTAATAAAACTGCAGTACTGAGAAATTGTCACATTTATAGTGCTACTAGAAATAATAACCCTTTAAGATTTAATGGATTAAAAAGGCAAATAAAACAGCATCCCTCAAGATGGCTGAGGCTGTGAAACTCAGCTCTAAAGACTATTTTTTCTGTACATTGCCTTTGCTTTTAGACTTTACCATCACTTCATCTCGTACTGAAGAAAACATGAATTGCTCAACAACAAAGTAAAATTTAGGAGAATTTCTAACTCCTAAAAGAGATTAAAGTACACTCAATCTCAAGAACATTTGTTAGAAAGCCAGCTTTACTCATGTTTTTGCATCCTTCCACCCACAGAAGCAACTGTAAAAGCTGAATTTTGTATTTGTATTTTTGGGAAAAGAAAACCACAAAACCAAAACTGTTAGTGTTTGGAGATCAGGTGGGTGTGCATAGTAACTTTTTCTATCTATCTTCTTTTTATTTCTAATGATGCATTTATATGTTGACATGCCCTGAAAAATTCTAATATTATATGAAGGAAGGGAACTTGAGGAGGTAATCTGCTCTCGGTGGGAAACATAAGATGTACAATCTCTAGGGGAGATTGCTGAGGGGATGGAAGGGAATTGGAATGTCAGTTTCTTGCATTAGACAGTCCCAGTTGTATGTGCCATCCAAAGAGGGGAGCATGGTGCCTCTACCAGCTAATCTGCTTTTGTGGACTACCCAGTGATGCTGCATACTGCATACAGCTCTGAATCAGCACTGAGACTGCTCTCATATCACACCATTATCTCTCTACCATGAAGGTATTTGCATCTCATGCACTAAACCTGAGTTATTTGTAGTTTTCAAAACCACACTGGCAAGTAGCTCTCAGAAAGATGTTTATGCGTTTCCTGCGAAATTTGATATTCATGGACTACATACAAACCAGCCCAGGTTTCTTTTAAGTGTCTGGCACAGCAAATCCAAGCATGTTGGTATGGTTGCATGACAAACTGTGCTTCAGATCCTGCTAGGATCCTGCTACGTGATAGGCTTGTTTTCCCTCACCCATCACAGAAGATGAAACCTTGGAGTCCCATAGCTCTGTATTCTCAGCTGTGTTGGCAGTATGGACCCAGTTATACCCGGCAAAAGCAAAATCATCCCTGTCAAAGAGCGTATGATCAACACACTTGGTAAAAATTACTCAACGTTAGGCATTCATTCATTCATTCAATCATTCATTCATTCATTCATTCATTCATTCATTCATTCATTCATTCATAGAACACAGAAAAACAAGAAAAAGATAAAATCTTAGGCGTATACCCACATTTCTTCTTAACTACCTCTTAGTCTTTATTTTCAATGCTTGGTAAACCAGCTTGCACCCAGTTCTCATCTGGGAAAAATAAACTAAGCTTCTGCAATGGGCTTTATTTAGCTAGGTGTAACTGCAGTGATATAGTGACAGCCTTAGGTCAAGAGGATTAAAATGAGCAATGCTTACAGCTGCTCATCATACTGTTTTATCCAGGTAGTGGATGTACCTTTGGCTGCCTCTTAATCTTAGAAGTGGGAAGTAGGTTAAGCATCCCAGCTAGCAACAACACAGGAGGACGTCACTCCTAGTGAACCCAAGCCTGAGTTTTAAATTGGGGAAAGTTGTATTTGGAGTTCCACTGCACAGAATTAGTCCTTTTTCTTTTAAACGCAATGAAATCTAAATGTATTATGCAAAGGAAGGAAAAAAAAAGGGAGGGGATGGGATGTAAATCTAGCGGTACATACTTGGTATGTGGGAAAACTGCAGTATTTTTAATGAAGTTAGGATATTAGATGGTGGATTGAGTTCAGTTCTAGGTGTAAAAGCAGAAGAATGAATGTAATACAGAATTTGAAACACTTCAAGTTCCAGACAACACTGCATCGTGACATATTTTCCATAAGGAAAAGAGACAGGGGAAGGACATGATTACAGACTTCAAATACGTAAAAGAGTTGCTTGTTATTTTCCATGTAGCAGAGAAAAAGAGAATGTGCAAGGAGTAGGTGAGGAATAGTGATCTAAGGGCTCCCAGATCTCCATGTCTCATAGTAAGGACTGGAAGAGGAGAGGATGATCAAGCTAAGGTCCACCCAGATAAGTTAGATGTAGGGGTCTCTGTGGGGTTGCCTTGGAGGTTATTAAGAGGACTGGTCACTCTGAGCCTGCTGTTTGTCCTCTCTGAAGTCACGTCCCACCAATGCTCTCACTTGCACATGCAGTGAGATCTTCACTATCTCACAACTTGACTGTCAAAGCTGGGCCACAGTTCTTGCTATCATTAAGTTGTTTAGCAGTTAAAACTCTAAGAATTTCACCACTTAAATTCCTTTAATTACTTTAGGATGACATGATGCTATTTATGAATATTAACATGATACTACTTATGAATGTTAATATGCTGCTACTTATGAATAAGTGCATTAAAGTGAGGTTTGCCATAGATTTCCTACCAAATCAGGGGCTTTTTTTAATTCTGGAACTTATTTCTTTATGTCTTTTTGTTCGTGGCTGAGGGTCAACTGCATCAGATATTCCTACTATTCTCTCATCTTTCTTTCTGAGTTTCCCAAATATGAGTCAGCCTGGTCTAGAGCTGTACCTGGAGCAGAAAGCTGAAAAGCAGAGTGTATTAACACTCTTCTAATTTGCCTCTGGCTACCAAGCCAAAGCACACGCACAATTTTGTAGCTTGGAGTATAGCCAGGATAAATCTATGACTACACTTATCAGAGCAGATACACATTTCAACATCTAATTCCTTTTTATGAGCATCATTCTAAAAACCTTTTCCTCTTCCAGAGTAGGAAGCCTCTGTCTTTATACATGTCTTAGCATCAGTGTTGCTGGAGGCAGTGGGAAGCAGCAGCCATTTTGAAAGAGAATAATTCTTTTTTTCACTGGGAAAAAGGACCGACTTTTAATGAAAGCAAGTTTCAGCTCTGTTTTTTTATTGATAGTTCAAACAACAGCAAAGGTAAGAAGCACAGGATAAGGAAGAGTGGCAGTGTAGGTGTGCATTTAACCAGAGTGTGCTGAGAAGAACTATGAGAGAGTATTTATGGCAGAAGAGAGCATGTGTCAGAGATATGTGGGAAGGATAGGGAGCGGTGGGGAAGTCAAGCATGGACACTTCGGCCACATAGGCTCCTGTTTCACCAGAAAGGGGAAGAAAAAGGCACTTCCATGTGTTCTGGGGAGTAATTTCTTTTAATGAATATTCCACCAAAGGTTAAGATCCAGATGAATACCTCAGTCATGACCTGGGGTTATTGCATGATTTCACTGGACATCGTGGACTTAGTTGACTTGATCCCTCTGTTGTCCATAGCTGATGTTTGGGTTTTAGAACTAATGTTTAGCATTTGTTATTTATATACATATTGTACTTCTAAGCTCTATTTTGACTGTATTGTGTATGATGGTTTTGGGCAGAAAAACATAGAGATCTTTGTTGAGCATGATTTTCGAGCAGAACCACTTCCTGTGGAGGATTCTGTTTTGGCAAGAAATTGACAGTTTAAAAAATTGCAAAACAAAGCTCTGTCTTTAAAACAATAGAATCAAACATTTAATGAGTCAATAATTCCTCAACTGAATATGTAAGTTAATTAAATCTTTTAAATAAGTTCATTGTTGAAATTTATTACACTGTGAATGAATTGTTTAAATTGAATTGGATTGTACTGAATATTCTTGAGATTTTTTTTTTCTTCATTTGGTGTGGGAAGAGATTATAAAACTTGACCTTTTTCATGATGATTAAACTATTTCCTATACAGTTTTAATTTTTAACAGTGTAAGAATATGTCTTAGTATAGATTTCAGATATTTGCTGTCAACGTTAACTCAGTTTTATTGTAGATTTTTGTAGCAATTTATTAACTGACACAAATACATTAAGACCATATTGTAAGCCAACCACTGATATAGACAAATTGAGGCTTAAATTCTATCTCCTGTTCTCCCCTTCACCTTCCAGCACTACATTAAATGAAATGATTAACATTGATCACATGCAGTTGTAGCAGAAAGTGGCAAGATTTGTAAAGGCCATTATTTCATGTGGTAGCTTAATTCATAGTCCTGTAGACACCCCTAAAGGGTTGTGTCTCCTGCACAGACAAGTTTTACCTCTGTCATAAAACTGTCCTTGTGTCTGAAGAATACTACTCCCACCCATTAGTCATCATTTGAGAGCTTTAGGTGATTTTTCAGTTACCTTGGCTCCACCCCAAATCTTGTCTGGAAAATAAAGACTGTGACCCCCCACAAGGAGTGAAAAACAGATCGAATGTACACATGGTAGGTTACATTATTGAGGACATGTGCTTAAGCTTTATTATTTATTATTATTATTATTATTATTATTATTATTATTATTATTATTATTATTATTATT
>VXBQ01008310.1:1089290-1125070 GCA_013400175.1 Phainopepla nitens
GTAACTTCCTGCAATAATGTTGTGATGGGACAAGACAATGGATAATGATTTCATTTTCCTCTAAACTGGGATGGAGGGATGAACCACCACCAGATTTACATCAATAAATAGTACTGATAGAAAGGACATTTCACAAATAAAGTTGTGGAGAGATTTGGTACAAGCAAAGTACTCCTCCAAAACTGAGTCAGGTTGACCAACTGCTCACACATACTTTTGGCCAAAGTGAACTCAAACGTGGAGAAGCACACTCCCCAAAGTATATTCTGTTTACCTGCATGACCTTCGCCTTGCTTTGATTCAGCTGCATTTGGCTACACTTCATTCATTAAATGAGATAATCTGATTGCCATTCTAGGCATTAATGCTGAAGATGAAGTAGAGTTAATTTTTTTTTTTAAATATCATATTTTTCCCTGCATTTCTTGCTTTCTCCATAATCCTGATATTTTAAATGAAGCATTCTTTATAGTATTTTGTTTTGTTTTGTTTTGTTTTGTTTTTCAAATAATATTCCTTTACCATGGGAAAAAATACCTACTAACTAGCCAAATCCATTTGGTGGTGTAGCACCTTTTATAACATGATTACTCATATTCTATGGAGAGATAACAAGGACTAGGCAACTGTATTATCTCTTATAAATAGAATAGATACACAGTTTGACACAATTCAGCATGTCAAAAGGGAGAGAAATGAAATATTATGAAGTTAATGAAATATAAGTGAGTAAATAGGAGACATAGGAAATGGGTAGGAAATTATACAAATAATCCAAATGCTTTTCAAAACAGACAAAGCAGGGCAGGGCTGCAGTCATTTGGTGCTGGAAAAGGCTGGTACTGTCCTTTTCCCAAATTTTCCTAAAAGTGGAAGGACATTTTAGGGAGGTATGAGCACAAGTATTTAAGGGATATGAAACATTGACAGCCTATGATCAGGACAATGCTTGAAAGCTTATCCAAATATGTATGTGTAGAAATACACAGGTGTGTATTACATGTGTACATACATACACGTGTGTCTGTATATATATTTTTATATAGAGAGAGAGACATAAATGGATAATATGTAGTTAGCTATATATCTGGTGCGAAATGTTCTTCAGTTTGCTGTTGTGAAAATAACGAGTTTGATCACTCCATGTCATCTATACATGTTTGTGGCTTACTGGTTAGAAAAAAAAAACAGGCTTTACTTTGATCTGAAAGGTGAGTGAGATGTGGTTTCTTCTGATTCACTTCATATCTGTGTAAATATAACATGTATTTTTGCTGGAGAATTTTTGTTGTGAGTGGATTGAAAATGATGCATGGAACAGAAGGAACATAGTTTCATTTTTTTTTTTTTTTTTTTGGGCAGAAGCTGAACAGGCAACATAGACTGTTGGATAAAAAAGCAGTTAAAAAAAAGGTCTCTTTTATTTTTAAACTGAGCAGATTTAATCTGGAAATCACCATGGGAAAATAAATAGGGTACATGATAGATGTAATTTTTATAGTGTCATTTTTTTTGACCAGAGTTACACTTTAGCAGTTCTGCTGACATGATAGATGTTCCAGAGGAGTCTTGCGCCTCACAGAATTTTAACTGCCAACCTTTGTACTTAACACATATCTCCTAAGGCAAAAAGACACACCACAATCAACACTAACATCATTAAAACTGCATCAGCCAGAAACTACAGGTCTGTGTCAGTTATGATTGCTGCCCAATAATGCAATCCTTTGTTATTGTACCACCTATTATTTTACCACTTGTCATTATAACACCCATCCCTTGGTGGTATGAATGAAGTTTGCTTTTTTCAGTAGAAGGAAAATGAAATTTTATGCTCTTAGAAATGTTATTATCCATACTGCCTTGTTTCAAAATTATGCAACTTGAGTGATAAGTCCCATATGGGAAAAGAGAACTAGCAATGGTACCTAGAGATTAGTAGGACATAGATTTGCTGTGGTAAGGCCACTAGAATAAGTGCAGAGCCTGACAGATTATAATTTTAGAGGAATAGTACAGCATGAGAAAAGACAGTAGAAAAGTAAAAGAACTGGGAAAAAATGGAGAAGAGAAAGTGCAAAGTGAATAGTGGCACTAAATCCAGCAAAGAGTAGTAAAGGAAAAAAACAGATATCCAGGGGAGTGAATAAGCCTTTAGTTATCCATAAGTGGTCCCATTACCAATTTAGAATTCATTACAAGCATTAGCATGGCAGCCATCAGCATCGTTTCTGGAACCTCCCTAAATGCTTTCTTTCATCCTTGTGAAAACCTCCAAAGCATAGCAATACAGCACACCTGGCGCAGCGCCAGCTGCCAGCCTCTCAGCTGCATCGCAAAAACAGACTCATGCTACTAGAGGGCACGAAAAGTGGGGCCAGGCCAACATCCTCTCCTGTCACTGGGATGCGCAGAGATGGGACAAAGGGTGGCCATGGGGAGGGGGGCTCATTCCTGCAGTGGATGAGGGGACAAGCTGTGTTCTTCACCCTTGACCTCCCACTGGCACCCACTCAGCAGCAGGAGTGACAGCAGTGGTCAGGAAGATCTCCAGGGCTTTGGCACAGCAGCCCGTTTTGCTGAAAGTCTATTGTTATCCCAACTGTGTTGTGGCTGGATCTCCTCTGCTGCCAGCTGAAGAGTAAGGGAGACTGACCAAATCTCTCGATATTTTGGGCATCTCTGGTTTCATAATATCTGATAATGTGTGAATTGGTGTTCTCAGTGGTGCTAGCTCAGAAAGCAGCAATGGAGATATGTTGAGTTGAGACTGCTTGTCAAATGGTGTTTGCTGGAAAAAAAATCATGAGAATGGCTAAAGCTTTGCAGAAAGTTCTTCTGAATTTGACTCATTATTTTAATTGAGGAAGGTTAAAATATTTTAATGTTTGGTAAATTTTTATCTGGTTTTGCCTTAAATATTTTATTTTAAAAATTAAGTAAAAATAGCAATGTAAAATGTGTTAATAAGTCAGGGCATCCAAACCAAAGTGAAAGATATCTTTTTAACTCAGACAAAACGTTCCAGTTTACAAGAAACAACTTTTTTTTTTTTTTTTCCTAATGTCAGCAGTAAAATTGGGAGAAATTTTTGAAAAATAGATAAAATGTGAACTATGCCTGTAGCTTCTCTGAGGACTGCTGCTCTTTCTTGTGTCCTTGGAAGGCATTTATGCAGTCCTCCAGTATTAGCCGCAACATTGTTCTGGCATTTTGTTTTACTCTGGCAGTAGTAAGTGTTGCAAGTAACTGAGTATCTCTCTCTTAATCAAATATTGAATTTGCCTGGGACACTTAGAGATTCAAACACATTTACAAAGACAGTTGTATCAATACAACATCCTTCATGGTGACCCTCAGAATGTCTTCAGGGAAATTATACTAGCAACATAATGTTTTCTGAGAAACATATTGTTTCTCTTGTAAAAAGAAGCAGACAAGTTTGTACTTAGCTGAGGTAAGCTGTTGTTAGTCTAATGGTTTATTAGAAAGAATTTTTGAAAATGTTGTTAATCTCTGAGGCAATTCTGGTGTAAGAACATATGGCATCCTAACACTGATATCCTTGTTGTTCACGGTGAGAAAAGTTTTTTTGAATCTAAACTTTTCCATTTCAAGAAGTGTAGTGAAATTGTTAATGTTGGGCATTTTGCAGTGCATCTCAGAAAGATTGTGATGTCTAATTGTGATTGTCTAATTTCATTTCTGACCTCATGCTTCCACATCCCTGTGTCTGACTTACATAGCTAGATTCCTTGATTCTGTGAACATTGAAATGTCCTCTGTCCTGATTGTGTTTCCTTCTTTTTCATCTAGATCTCCAGATAAATATGAAGAAATGTTCACTGCAAATATTTCAGCTTTATAATGATGAGTGATGTTCAAAATGCAGCTTAAAATACAGACTTCTTCCTGCTTACCCCTTCTGTATCCATTAGGCAGCATTCTGTGACAGTGATGAATTGTATGAGAAATAATACAGGCGTGGTCTTCGTTAGCATTTCCATTAAGACATTTTGCTCTGAAAGTGTGGGAGAAATCAGTAACTTATTTGAGTGAGTCTTACCTGCTGTCAGGGAGCAGCTGGTGGAGGCTAAAACATTGGTCTTTTCTTTCTTTTTGCTTTTTATTTCATCTTGTTGAAGCAGAACAGCATTTTTCATAGAACTGTAGAATGGTTTGTGCTGGAAGAAACCATAAAGATCATCCAGTTCCAGCTCCCTGCCCTGGGCAGGGACACTTTCCACTAGACCAGGTTACTCAAAGTCCCATCCAGTCTGGCTTTGAACACTTCCAGGCATGGGGCATCCACACCTTCTCTGGACAACCAGTTCCAGTGTCTCACCAACCTCCCAGTTAAAAAGTTTTTCCTACCATCTAGTCTAAATCTACCTTCTTTCAGTTTGAAGCCATTCCCTCTTGTCCTACCACTACATGCCCACTATATGCCACTCCAGCTCTCCTGCAGGTCTCCTTCAGGTACTGGAAGGCTGCTCTGTGGTCTCCCCAGAGCCTCCCCTTCTCCAGACTGAGCAAGCCAAGTGTTTGTTTTCACCTAAAAGAACCTCCAGCAAAACTTAAATGAAAGAGGTGATCTCCGAGAGAGTCCTGCCTGGACCTGGTCTCTGTTTGGAGCATTACAGCAAGCACAATGAAAATAACGGGAGTTCTGGATTTCCAAAAATAATGTACTGTACTCAGAGTAAGTGGTGGCTAAATACGAAGATCAGATAAAACAGTGGGAAGCAGACTTGGGGGTCAATGTAGTAAAGAAATGGGAGGCAAATGCATTCAAACAGGAATGTTTACACTGCTGGTGTAAACGCCAGTGGTTTACACCACTGATGTAAACAAGTTTGATTTCCGCAGTAACATCCTTGTAAGAAATAGAAGTAACATGGACTTTAGTGAAATCAGAAAAGGTATTCTTACAGTAATTAAGTCTTGAGCTGGTAAATCTAGTGGTGATTATTGTTATTGCTGTGACCATTATTATTATTATTATTATTATTATTATTATTATTATTATTATTATTATTATTATTATTATTATTATTATTATTATTATTATTATTATTATTATTATTAGTGTTTGCCTGATGAGGCAAAAGTGACCAAGTACTGTGTTTGTGGTGGACAGAGAAGCAAGACTTGGATTTTACAAGCAGAAGGCAAGGTAGCAAAATGTGGTATCTAAGTATGTTTTTAAATACCCCAGTAATATTTTTCTTGGATGGCTTTAGTGTGTAATTGTATACCAAATGAATCTCAGAGGTGCTACCTACTTGTGAGCTCACCATCATAACATATTTCCAGCTTGTCCTATCAGTCCTTCACGTGTTTTACATCTGTTGTAGAAACTGAAAGCCTTATTTCAAGCCTGGCCTTATTCTTTTCAGATATTAAATTGCCTCAAATCAGTGTAGAGGCTTTAGTATTTTCATTGTTTATGTGCAAAAGAGGGATTCTAGAGGAGAAAAAAAAAAAAAACAACACAAAAATTTCATTACTGCTTGGGAAAAGCTTATCATCTAGCATGTACAAATATCCTATGCAACAACACAAGTGACAGATAGTGTAAGGTCTGTAAAGCATATGGAGGTATTTACCACCACCAGTACAGGACTTTGACAGGTCTCTCCTGGGCAGAACAAGGGGCTGTGATTTTGGAGAAAGTGAAAATGTCTATGGTAATTGAGAGCCTGGGAGGAGAGGCTCATCTGAGAAAGGAGCACAGGGAAGAGAAATAAGAAAGTTTCCTTTGAAGGATGATTCATTAAGCTAACAGACAACCTGCTAGGTCAGCAGGCCTTGGTTCAAATGAAGGAAAAAAGAGCTGAAGAGCCCCTTGCTATGTCCCAGTTGCTGTTAAGGTGAAGATGTCCTGTGCCCTCAGGCAAGGATGCTGAGTCAGAGGGCTGGCCAAAACTCGACAGTTTTGCTTTTTGAAAAATCTCAAGGTGGTTGAGATTGGCATGAGATGTCAGCACACACAAGATGGAGACTTTCTGATAGTTATCCCTGAAATAATCTGATTAATCCATTAGACAGTGAAATAAGGCTTTTATAGGGGAGTGACCTGCACAACACAGTAAGGATGTGGGTCTGACTCTGTGTGAGTACATTGTGGGCATGTGTGAATGTGAGGGTACTGACCAGTGAGTCTTGTCCCCCTCACAATGCAGCCACCAGCTCTTGGACAGGGAGTTCTTGGATGGGCAAACTGGATCCTTGCTCAGCTCTGCCTCTCCTCCAGTTAATCTCATCAGCACACCAAATCCAGCATTGCTGCCTGTCCTCATCAACATTACTGTTTGTTACTTGCTGTCAGGGGGCTTTTCCAGTGAGGAATTTGTGCTGTTCACAAATGGAGTAGAGGAAAGGTAGAGCAGTACAGCGAGGGAGGAGGAAAGCTGGCTGTCTTTTACTTTTTTGTATCGCTTTTCTCTCCAAATCTCTGTGACTGAGCACAGCTCCTTCCCCCACAGGAATCCCATTATTTCACTTTGAAAATCTGGTCAGTCTGCTGATCATTAGGTTAAATCAGGATTCCCTGTCTTGTGCCTAATGTGTTATGTGGGGAAAAAAGTAATGACACTTAAAATCCCTTCTAATTTTAGTTTAAATTCTTCTCTGCAATTAAATCTTGATTATTCTAAATTATTTTAAACAATTAAATTTGCTGCAGACACATGCCCCTTGATATGCTGAGCTTCATCCTCCTCTCCTAATCCTGGAGTGACTTGGAGCCATGTGTACTACTTGCCCCCTGAGAGAATATCTCAAGGACAAAAAAAGCTGTCAAGTGACAAGAACAAAGCACAAGGAAGTGCTGCTTGTCCTTGCTCTCCCACCCAGTCCCTAATAAAGAAAACTAATAATGCCCATTTTAGGTAGCTGCTTGTACAACCCTTCTCTCATTATTTCAGTAAAGCAGTGTAAGCTGCCAGCTGTATCTTTTGTACCTCTAGACACACTTCGCAGAAAAGCTCTTTGCTGTTATTTTGAATGTGAGTTTCTCCCCTCCTCCCTCTTTTCTTCATGTTGCTTCTCTAGATCCTGACTGAAAGAAGAGTAGGGAGAGCACTGCATGCCTGGCTGAGGATGGCAGGCAGGGCAGGGGGTGAGCAGCAGCAATCCCTTCTATTACTTGTGTCATTTTCTCACTTCCTTACTAATACTTTGATAATTAGAAGGGTTCTTATTAAGCTTATCTCGGTTCCTTGGTTTAAATGCTAACTATTTGTAATATCCAGAGGTATCCTGATGACTGCTGCTCTGAATAGGAGCATTTCTGCTTACATCCATCCCCAAGGCTTTTCAGCTGCAGAGCCCTTTGGGCAGTTATCTCCCAGTTCCCAGTGTAGCTCTGACAGGGGGTGGACTCTGGGAATGTACAGAGTGCCTCTGTAGGGCTTCAGCATGAGTGCTGCATCCTATCTCCTTTAGTGCTGTCCCTACTGGCCTCAAGCCAAGTTTAGCCCTTGCTGAACACAAGGAAAGTCCAAGTGTTTTTTGGCAGAAATACAAACCACTTGGAGCACTTCGGCGTATGGATGTGAAGTGTTTTACAAGCATCCTTAGAAGCCCAGCGCAGCTCTTTGTATCATAAATTTCTGTACTGTGGACAAGCCTTGAGAAAATACCTAGGAGAGAAGTGGGAGGCAACTGACAGCATAATTACTGGTTTGGGGAAAAAGAAGGGCAGAATGGGAGGGGAGAAGAGATATTTGTTGATTGGCCGAAATTTTAATAGTGCAGTTTGACCAATAATTGGAAACCAGAGGAATTTCCATTTTTAGGCTTGTTTTCCCTTCCTGATAAAAAAAAAAAAACTAAAAATTTGCCAAAATAAGAATAATTTAATTTTATGAAGTAAAACATTTAAATTTACTAGTATTCAAGTTTTCCCAAATTTCATTTTGGATTTAGACATATTATGGTATCTTTATTTTACTGTTACTTCCATACCATAAAATCCTCTGATCTCCCTTTAATTTGCATGTGAGCAATAAGAATTGTCTGCAGAGATTATATTGTACTTCTGTCTTTACAAAGTCTCTGCATCATTGCATTCTTCAGCATGCTAATGTTGATACTAGTATTTTCTGTATCAATTTCCACATTTTTATTCCTCAGCTGATGCCTTGGATGCAACTACAATTTAATTCCATCAGAACTGATGACTAATGTTCTTTGGTGAATCTGAAAGATGATATCAGGATACACTTTGTCTGTAGCGCTCTCATAAGTACATCAACAATCTATTTCTCTTGGCCTGATGAAAAGGAAAAGTTCCTTCATTAGAAAAATTTAAAAATAAAGTGACTCCACTGACTTGAATCCTTGTCTCAGTTTCACTATTATGAATCTGGAGAGAGAGAAAAAAAAGAAGTAATATAATTTTTTTGTCTTGCTCATCTGTATCCCTCCAACACTCACTGGTTAAGTTTCAATATCTATGAAGCAGGACACATTTGTGAAGCTGCTTGAAGGTTAGTGGGTACTCAAGACAATAAAGCAGCGATAGAATGACCCCAGTTTACAGGCTGTATCTTGACAAGGAACTTAGTCCCATCTGCCGTAAGGAGTTTAAAAGTAAAATAAAGAGATGCTGTCAAGGTCTAGGGAGATGTGGGCATCAGTTCTGAGTGTTAGTAGGGCAGTTTCACAGAGCTGAGGAGGCTCAAGTAAAACCACAGAGGTCTCGGCTTAGCTCTGGCTCCTCTATTGCGTTTGGACCACACCAAGCACATCCCACCGCTAATTGATGCAACATAGGGTATCAAGCCAAACTAAACCAAATGGTTAAGCAGCTTTATATGCACTGCTAGTCAAACAGGATGTACTCCCAAACAGGGCAGAGAGCACACATAGGTATTCTGCCCTCCATAGAGACTATATATGCTCTCCCTTCATGCTGTTCTTTTACCACATGGGGGTTTTGGGGTGAGTGAACTTAATGATGCCCCTTATTTATTCTTGCTATTTCTTTATGGAGAGGAGAGAGCAGTCCCTGTGTTGAAAGCCACAGATGTTTACTGATTTCCTATGTCTTGCAAAGTAAATCTCCTTGTTTCCTATAATTAACCATGTACTTGCAGTTAGAAAATGATCCTGTGATATCACTGTTTTTTTTAAAGGAAACTGGAATCGGAGAGAAAATCTGTGAAACTATGAGCGGGAAAAAAAACTAATTGAAACTATGGGAGGGGAGAAAGACTAGATGAGAAACAAGTATTCAAGAAGATTGAGCATTCCATGTGTTTTTCTGGCATGATGGCACTAGGGAAGTCTTTGAAGAAGGTATGGATGTTTTTTCTCTGAACAAAGAAGACACGCCCCTTTAGTTCTGCATCTAGTTCTGCCGGTGAATCCTCAGAAAAAGAGAATAAAAACCATTGGACTTCAGAAACTTAGAACAACTTTCTAGAGGTTGGAAAGCAATGTGTATGAACGACGCCAGCATGGGGTGAAGCAGCACAGTGCAGGCTGTGAAGGGGGTGCACTGGCTGAGACTTCCCTCCTCTGATCCTCCTTCTGATGGCTGCTCCTGAGTTCCAAGTTATTCTGGGGGCTGCTTCGTCACAGACCATCTGGCGGCTGCTCCTGGAAGCACTGCTTACCCTCTGCAGCCAGAAGGAGGTGGGATATCTTGCTCATTTCACCAGGATTTATCAGCGTGGCATACTCAGACTGCAGCTGGTTAAGGAAGACTTGCAGGAATATTTTGTCCCCTGGATCTGAAGGATTGTCAGTTTTCGAGGGGGCAGTGGGAACCTTAGAGGAAGGAAATGGTAGCACTGCTAGTATTGGAAGATGATCATACATAGACTTAATTGCAATGTCTGCTTAAAAATACACTTCTAGAAACTTTAGCAAGGTGGAATAAGATTTTTAAGGCAGTAACTAAAGTTAAACCTTTGGATTGGTCCCTTAAATTATTCCCAAACTCTGTATGTGTGGGAGGAATTAGTGATACACAAACTTAGGAACACTGAGATGTAGGATACAGGCTACTGTTGATAATGAAAAAACAGTGATATTGATTGCCTCACCTTCAACAAGTAGGACAGGGAACAATAAGGCAAATGGGGACACCCCTCCATGATGAACAGCCAAATATCAAACATCAGTAAAGATTAAAAATAATTGTCATATATGCTTAGTATTTGTGCTTTGATATAGACTGAGAAGAAGGCAATTTAATCAATTTGTTATACTCTGTGTGATATGCATGTCTCAGAAGTTTGTTGTTTTGAAGCTGGTTTTGAAAAAAAAAGAAAAAAGTCAAAGAGATTTCATTTACAGATAATATGCTAAAAGTCGGTATCAGAGAAGCCTAGAAAAATATATTTTTATGTAGATGGTAATAGAATTTAAAATTATAAGACTAGAGAATAACATGGTAATGAAGTTTGGCCAGACAGGTAGGCAGGATTCCTTTCAGTGTATGATATCAACATATACCATTCCTGCCTCCTGCAAAATATTGTCCATACACTCTCAATTTTTCTTGTGGGGATATCTGGATTAATATTAGTTTGCCTTTTTTGATGTGTCTGCAAACTGTACTTCCTTACTGATGCTCTATTTATTTTAATTGCTGGGTTTTTTTTCTTTTTGTTTGTTTGGGGATTTTTTGTTTGTTTTTTTGTTTTTTAAGATTATTAATACATAGCAGATCCAACCTTGCATAAAATCCCTGTTAAAGAAATATATTAGACTATGGAATCTGCCATACAAAAATAAGATAAAGACTGGTTTGCTATTATAAAAATGTGGCCAGCAACAATTCACAGCCACAGCAAAAGAAAAACTGATGTTGAAAATTGGCACATTGCGACATTCTCACTGTTCAAGTCCAATTATCTCCTTGGTAACAAGTTCTTTCATTCATTACATATTGTGTTGTCAGAATAAACCATGTAATAGTGCTGTATCTGGGTCTGTACTGCTCCCGCAAATATGGAATATGGAAACCTAAGTATGCAACCTGCTAACTATTTTCTTATGCTTGCAGGAAAATTAAAATATCCATATGAATCCAGATCTGTTAAACTACAGTACTCTTCATTTTTCATGTGTAGCTTTCTTTTAAGATACAAGTCCTCAGAAGCTAATGGATTCTGAGTTACTTACTGTCTGGTGAAAGAAAAAACACCACCTGGCCATGATTTAAAATACTCCTCTCACCAGTAAATTGTGATTTTGCCATGCTAATAACCTCATTGTAATGAACATGTTTTATACATTTAAAGCTTTTACAAAAGTTGAATGGACTTTACCCAAAGCACAGGTGGAATACGCTGAGGTGATTTACACAGCACCCCAGACTCGAATTAAGTGGTTGCAGCTTTGTGTGCTGAAGATGTAACTTGATGATGTTGATTTTGTGGGATTTTTTTCTCCTGATTCCAGCTTGACTGTAATTAGGATAATGGTTGCTGGGGGCTGAGAGTGGAAGAGGCCATTCATTCAATAATTATCAGGTCTAGTGTCAAGGAAACTGCTACATGTGAAAAAGAACAAGGCAGAGCTGCGCTATTATAGCCCTGTGTATGCTGCTATCTGTTTTGGGCCAAGATCCAAAAGCATTTTGTGGTCTAAAACAGCATCCAGAGATTTCAGCTGGGATAGGAGCCCATTTCTCTTTGTTGTATAAGCACATAGGAAGAGATATTCTGCCACCCAAGACTTTTCAGTCTTGCTACAACTACAGACTTTAGAAAGGGGATGGAAAGATGAAGGCAACGGGGACTGGAACACAGCTTGTACGTGGCGTTGAGATGACATCTCTTGTGAAGTCATGGCAGCAGTGAAAGAGAATACCAGAATATTCACCTCTCGACTGGTTCCTTCTGGGCAGACAAGTAATCTGAACTATAGGTTTTGGAGCCAAGGAATAATATCATATCATGCCAGTACAATTAGAAACCAAGAAAGACATAACATAAGAATGATGGGCGTGGCTCCATTGTGTAGGAGAGATTATTACCGTTCATAGCAGGAGTTATGTACCTTTTAGGTTAGAGCCTGCCAGCCTGCTTATATCCTGCTGCTAAGTTATTGGTATTAACTTGGCATGTTCTGTCAGTCATTACCTTCAATGTCAATCCTAAGCTTTTCTTGGTAGTAGCAAAAGTAGGAGCATTAGGACAGACAGCACTACTGTGCATGAAGTAAATAAGAAGTCTATCCTCCTCTGATAAAAGCTATTCCCTGTTAAAATGATGTTTGCTGCTGCAGCTGCTAATGGCACCCCCATGCAGAGGTGAGTTGAAGGAACAAACTAGTGTAGACATATAGTTATCATAAAGTTATCAATTTTTTGGTTGTTTAGGGAGAAAGTAAATTGAGGAGTGAGTCAAGGATGTGATACTAATGTTAGTATTCACGTAATGTCTGAAAGACCAAATATCTGTATGTCCCAGAGAAAGCAGTGCTTCCCAAAGTCAGATGAAATGTCAAAACCAGGGCATATGTGATTCAAAAATGCTGATGGGAATGTAATTGTATCGACATAGTTACATGTGTGTGAACCCATGAACATGTGATGATTTCACACAAAGGAGATATTTCTGTGTGCCTCCTTTAAGCTGCCTTGCATCACAGAGGTGATGTTTGCTTGAGCCCTGCTGTGTATGGTGCAGCTGACCCACATCTGGGCTTACCCTGGCATGTACAGTTGTGTACTTTTATCCATAAACACTCAAAAATGTTCTTAGCTTGAAAGCCCTTCAGCTACACATGATATGTATATGTTGGCTGACAAATGCACACTCTGGAGCGTGTAAATGGTTACTTAGGAACAGTTGCACTTTCCTTCACCAACTTCATCTGGAATGTTGCCTGAACACAGAAATCTTCTCAATTGCAAGGACTGCCATGATTGTGGGACAGTAGGTCCATGAAGAACATGACATTATTTTTATACTGGACTCTTCAGAGGAAACTGCCACAATCAGAAATCTGATCTTGGACTCTCTGTCATTTGGGGTATTTCTGCTTTATCATCTGAGAAAAGGGAAAAAATCACTCCAGCACTCATTTTCTGCTAACCCTTTCCATGTTTAACATCAATGAAACTTGCTATTTTTTTTTCTGTGATGACTGAAAAGAGAAGAGTTTCTCATTCAGACATGCTGGGAAAATGTACTAGCACAGAGCAAAAAGCTGCAGCCTAAGGAACAGATCTATAAAGGCCTGGGAAAAGTATTTCACAACTGGACGTTGAAGCAATTTCTCTTAAAATGATAAAAAAAAAGAGATGGGTTTTGTAATATCTTGTTTTCTTCTCATAGGTCCTGATTACTGTTTCAGTATTACACATGCTGTCACATGGAAGAGAAGCATGACATCAGCATTTAAAAAAGTAACTTGAGTGATCATTCAAATACTCCCCATGTAACGTTAAGTGTACAAAGAATGCCAAATGATGACCATATACTACCCACTAGAATCTCAGTTAGATAAGAAATTGCTGAGGCCAAAAAGAACAAAGTTTTCACTCCCCAAGTCAGTGATAATGCCATTTAAAATACCACTGTATTTCTGAGCTTTGAGCTAGCTGCTGTCCTCTGTAACTGCAGATGTATTTTAGGATTACTAATGTTGAATTTGTAAAGAACTTGAGGTTTAATACAAATATTAGAGTCAAAAGAGAATTACAGCTATGCATTTTGCAGGGTGCTTTCACAAGATTCTGATACTGGAAGCTAAACAGAAATTAAAGTACTTCCAAAAGGAATTTGAATAGGGAATAGGGATTTTCCCAGCCCTGTAACAAGTTTATGAAATCTGTTTGATGTGTGTTTTTGAGGAGGACAGAGAGCCCTATGTTTAAGTTTTGAAATAATTTAGAGATCCAAGTAGGGCACTATTAACCTTCCACGTTGACTTTTCTAATTGCTGTTGGATCTCAGTGACTTTTAACCATGGACTAACCCTGTCTTCCTTGATTAAACCATGGCAAAATTCTGACTCATAAAAATACTGCATATCCATGGTGGGATTTAATACTAGGGCTGTAAATTCTAGGCAGGTGGGAATTTATATCAGCTCCATAGAATTTATACAGGTATCTTTTTCATTATCTCAGCTAAACACTGATGTTTTCTGCTAAATTAAGGGCATTAAGGGAGTTGGACCTGATGGGACTGAGGTTATACTCTGAGGCTGACAAGAACAGAGGATTTTCCCTTTACAAATGAAGCTGCTCCATTTCACATGGTCTTGACTTCCTAAATTAGCCCTTTTCCTGTGCAATTGCCCTGCCATTACTTTGGTTTCTCCAGCAATGATTTAAGCTTTAGTAGCTGACAGTGTTTTAAATACAACAGTGCTTGATCAAAGCTGATCTAGACTTTCAAAACCTACCTTTATTACTCACTCATATTTTTCCTATGCAGATTATTCTTCCTGCTGGTATGATAGGTCCTGCTGGTGAATGATAGGATTTACCTCAATGGGGTAAATGACTCCAGGCTCTTCTTTTCTTTCATGCCTTTTTCTATGTATTATGCATGTTTCTCTGTTTATTTACTTATGAATGTACAAAACTTATTTGACTGACCTCAGTTCCAAAGTGACTGTGGCATGTATCATCCTTTTCAAGTCAGAAGTATCATAACAGACAGAAATTGCTTGAGGGCACCTGAAGTGAGATGGACCTGAGGGCAAGAGAACAGACTTATAGAAAATCTTCTTTCATAAGTTCTTCCTCTTATGGACTAATACGTAACAACAACAACAGCTTCAACAACAACAACAGTAAAAATAATAATAATAACAATAACAATTAGTTGTAGTGCTAGCAGCAGCAGTAGTAGTAGTAGTAGTAACAGTCATGGTAGTAGTCATCTCCTAAGGGCTGCAAATTCAGTGCTCTTTGAGTTACAGGAAAAATGAGTTAAGGTGAGAGATTATAACCCCTGAAGCTGAGGATATTTCTTACAGCATTTTTTCTGCCCAGCTCATTATCTGTATGTCTCATTGTCCCAGTGCTGTGTCTCCCACAGAGAGTTAAAAAGTAATAAACAAATAGATCTCAATTTAGCAGCAAATCCTTCTGGGAGGATATTGTAAAGATGGAATTTTTCCATCTTCCAAATTTCCTGGTGATTTTGTATCTGAATGTTTTTGACATATGAAAGTCTTTTCATATCAGCTTGACGGGAAGCATTGCACATACCACACTACTGAAAGTATCTAGAGTTTAAAATGAGAGATGAACAACCTGGCTTAGCAGGGGATGCAGTAAGAATTCGTTCAGTCGTCCAGCCAAATCTCAAAATGACCCCAAACTAATTTGTGTCTGGCTGAATGTTGTCTTTGTGTCTTATTTGTTACAGGGTCCCCTGGAGAAAGAAGATAGAGGTAAATGCATTTTGAGCTGTCTCTTGTGTAGGGAAGCCCCATAACTCATGAGATTTGAAAAGAGCATCTGGTGAAAGCTCAGTAAGGGTGAAGAGGATGCATAAAAGACAGGAATAGGGCCCCAGTTCCTCAGAAACTGTTTATCCTGTCTGCTAAAATGTCTCTTTGGCTGTTTTTCTGAGTCATGCCGTGATAGTAACAATACTCTACGCTATTGCAAGAGGGGTTGGTGTGAGAATAGGAAAGGTAAGGTGGTTCCCTTTGCTCTAAGGCACCCTCAGTGAGTCATACATATAAGTCTTCGCATTCAGTTCCAGCTATCTTCAATAAAAGGATTGTTTATTTGCCAAAGGGTAGAAAAACAAAGGTAAACCAAAGAAGAAATAAACAAAAAATAAAAGTTTAGCAGACTGTAAGCACAATAGACCAAATTACTTCGGGGATACATTTGAACCAGCTAAATATATTATTTCAAAAAAAAAAAAAAGCATTCAAGCTGGGCATGTAAGCTGACATCTTAAAACTCATTTAGTGCCCAAAGTCAGGCATCTAAATCTAGAATCTAGAATGAGAGTGCTTTAAAAAAAAAAAAAAAGGAATCTTTCCTAAGGTGGTCACATTTCTGCAGTTCTCACAAATGTGAACAGTACCTGAGGGGTACTGTGTTTTGCACCTTTACAGTTCAAGCACTCCACTTGCAACAACCCAGCACAGAGCTGTAGTGAAACTTCAGGGCACAGTGTCACTTTGGCGTCTCTCCTCCCTGCCTTGCTGCCTCTGGAGATGCAATGAAAATTCAGTAAAAGACACAAACGAGCAGTTTTGAATCTGGATTACAGCTTTGCCATAGGAAATGGGTATTTATAAGCACTTAACTGCTCTCCTCATTGTGTTTATTCCTAATTTGCAGTAATTTTGCCTATGTTGTAGGCTCTCCAGTCTCTGCTAGCTTTTGCCATCTTGCTTGTTTAAACACTCTCTCTTATCTGTGGAAGCATGCATGTGGAGTGGGCTGCATCCAAGCAGTGATTGTGAAGTAGAAGCTGTCCTTTTCCTTTCTCTTGTGATATACTCTTTCTATTCATTTCTGGGAAAAAGAAAACTTCCAACTCAAGACCGTTTTTTAAAGGGATTTAAGTCACATAGTTTGGATCTAAAAATTGTACAGTATTCATACTTTCAGTTGATTTCAGTGGGAAATGAAGGAGGTAAATAAGAGTTATAAATACTTTCGTCGACCTAGGGCCCATGCTCACTATTGCAATACATCTCTCCCAGTCAAGCAAATGGAGCTGTTTTTGCTGTAACAGAAAACTCTCATTTTTACTGTAAAATTGCCTTAGCAGATACTGTGGAAGCTGCATGATCTGACCTGTGTATTTTAAGCAATATAAAGCCCATTTTCCTCTCATTATTTCACATTCAGTTTAAGTTTACTCTCTTTTTGTATTGTTTACAACATTAATGATTTGCTGCTTTAATTTGATTTTAATCAAATAATTCTGGTCCAGTTCCATGGTATAAATTTGTTCTCCAAGTGTTCACATAAAATCCTATTAGTGTGTTTTCTCTCAGCACATTTTGGGATACAATAGCCCATTACTATGAAAATGGAAATAACTGTACTCCCAGGCAGGTGAAGTGTTGCGTGGCATAACTGCTGTGCTACTAAATTTTACACTCACATTTTGTTATACAGTATAATTCATATCAGAAGTGCAGGATGGTGACTTGTCACACGTGGTATGTGCTGTGGGTTTTTTTTAAGTTTTAGCAAAAATCAATCTAGCTGCATGAGCTGTGAGAGCAGGAGCTCCCTCCCCCACCTCTTCCATATGTTCTGAATTAACTGCTGCATTCACATGAGCAAAACAGAGCTGGAAATAGAAACTGGAGCTCAGATCCTCCTTTGGCATAAACTGCACAAACTAGTACAGTTACACTGCAGCTAAAATGCATGGGTTGATGTAAATAAGTAAAGATATGGCCCTTAAGATTTCACTTATTTCATGGTCTTAGCCACTAAAAGAAAAGCATCTGAGCTTTGCAGACTACAAGCCCACTGTTGTAAAAGAGGATGTCCCCTTTGAAAGTGCTGTGCTATACATCTTTTTAAAAAGTCGTGGTAAAAAATTTAAGAAATGTTAAGTCATTAAGTTTTATGATCTTCATATGCCTTCACAATACCATTAAAATTGCTCAGACTAGAGTATTAACTATAGAAAATGAGGAATCTCAGTTGTTTTTGTCAATGCATGGTTGAGTTAAGCACACCAGGCTAAAGCAACTGGGAAATCCTGTGAGAGCTCTGAAGCCTGGGAAGCCAGGAAGGGTTTACTGAAAGCAATTTGTGTTTGAATAGCCTGAATTCTTTCTGTGGTGAAATGGCAGGCTCTAATGGTGGATAAGTGGAGAGCAGTGGATGTTTGCCTCAAATTTAGCAAACCTTATGACATACCCTGGAAAAACTTCACTGAGGAGATAAAGTCTGGATGTGCAGTAGCAGTTAATGAGAGGAAGTTGAATCAGAAGCCGTCTGATGTTCCTGGGAATCTGACATTGAGGTTGATTCTGTTCATCATCCTCTTCAAAAGCCTGGGTGGTGGGCTGGCATGGATGAGTCCTCTGCACATCATGGATGGTAAAAGTCTAGGGGATGCTGCTGGCAGGCTGCAGGGCAGGGCTTGCTGGAGGGGAACCTCGACAAGCTGGATGAATGGGCAGTAAGACACACTGTGAAGTTCAGCAAAAGCAAAGGTAAATTCCTGAACCTGGGATGGAATAAACCCTTAAATGGACACCAGCTGGGGTTTACTGGAGTACTAGCAGTTCTCCAGAAATGGACCTTGTAGTCCTGGTAGTGTTAAATGTGCCAACACTGTATTTTTAAGGGGAAGAAAGCTAATCACATCCTGGGCTGCATTAGCAAGAATATATTCAGCAGGCTAAACAAAGTGATTTTCCCTTCTGTTCAGTGCTGACAAGCCACACTTGGAGAGCTGGGTCTGGTTTAGGGGCACCTCAAAAGAGTTGTTGACAAACTAGAAAGAGTCCAGAGGAGAGCTGCTAAGACATTGAGGAGGCTGGAGGATGTGACATACAAGGAAAGTCTATGTTTTTGTGTGTGTGTATCTAATTCAAGTCTTTCATTACCTGAGGAAGTGTTAGAGGCACCACAGAGCCTGACTCTTCTTCATGCACAAAAAGAGGGTGAGGGATGACAGCAATGAGTTGCAGGAAGGGAAATTCTGACTAAAATATTCTCAACACAAAGTGTGTTGAGACAGGTTTATATGCATGGAGGTGTATCAGCAAGGTCCATCCATAGCTGATTGTGTACGGAGTGATTTCTCAGGAAAAAGAAAAAGGTAAGAGAAGGAGAAACAGACAGATGGAAAGAAGGTGGTGAGTAAACTGCTCATGGGCCAGCAGGGAAGTGATGAGTGTTCCCAGAGGAAGACCTTTCTGCCTCCTATGCAGCAGGGTTCCCTTACAGTAATTTTTCCACAGTAACTCTGTACCAGCCCTTGCTCAAACTCCTGGCTGGTCAGTCCTGCTGAGGAACATTAGCACAGCCTGGATTGTGCTTTGATGAGCAGCAGGTGCTCTGCCCTGCTTGGTAGCTGAGCTTTGTGGATGTACACTGATGGTTCTCTAATGTAATCCAGATGCTACAGCTGGAAGGAAAAGGGGAGAAGGGGAAAAAGAAGACGTGGCTGTCATACCAGCAGAAACCACCTCCCTGCCACAACAACATGATCACTGTTTGCAGGTGCTTGAGAGAATTAGCATGAAGAAGCATCTTGAGAGCAGCAAAAGAAAGACACCATGGCAGAGGCTCTGTAAAGCACTGCCCTGGCAGCTGGTGCAAAGAGGAGCAAAGCTTGGCATGAAAAAGGAGAAAAAGAGGTCTACAACATTGCAGGCAGAAGGCCTTTTGCAAGCCAAGAGGCTAAGGAAGGCATCTGTGGCACTGTGCAGCAAGGCTTAAAAGGAGAGTCCTTCCCTGAGAGAGTGATGGGGCACTGGGTCAGGATCCCAGAGAGGCTGTGAAGTCTCACTCCCCAAAGACACCCAGAGATTGACTGGACTAAGTCCTGAGCAACCCTACCCAAAAGTAGCCTTGTTCTGAGTGTGGATTTGGACTAGGTCATGCCCAGAGCCCTCTTCCAAATTAGATTTCTCTGTAATCTTCTGTAATTAGTGTTGTGTACCATAAGCACTGTAAATATATTTCAGTTGGTGTCTAAAGGCTTAAAATGTTGTCTAAAAATTCCTGTAAGGGGAGAAGACAGAGCTCATGCTCACATTGGACTTATTTTGATCTTCATAGGAAGGTGATTAAAAAAAGATTACTTTAATTGACATGATTTTTATAGGGACTTAATCTTTTTTTACTTTCTTTGGATTGAGACTTATGAAAAATGTAAAAGATGATTCAAGCATAAGTACTGAAGACACTGAAGGTTTTGCAGCTATATTTGACTCAATAGTGAATTCAAGGAAAGCTGTAATAATGAAGATTTCTTAATAATGAAATCTCCTTAATAATACTATTCATAAAAATAAAAGTGTTTACTGCTTCAACTAAAGGCCTCCCAAACATTAAAAAATCATCCACACATATCAATTCTATTTCTTTCCCCAGGCATTCCAGTAGATATTCTTGGAGAGATTGCCTTTTCCTAGGTTTATAAAAAGGAACAAGAACAGGTGAGTAAATTTATGTAGAATATGCATCTTCAGGGAGTTATGTAAATGGAACCTGAATTTTTCTATTTACTAAAAATCAGAGTTCAGATAAATGAGGCCCTGTCTGTATTTTTACTGAATTTCAGTCAATTCATGTTAGGTTCAAATTTAAAAACAGCTTCTAGTACAGGGACCAGACACTGTGCAACCAAGCCAGCTACATTACAAAAAAGTTTCATTAGAGTTACACGTCCTAAGTAGCACTTGAAAACTGCAGGAATTATTTTTATATGCTCTGGAAGGGAAAGAGTTATGGAACTGATGTCATTGCTGTGCAAGTGTGTGGACCAGAAGATTTTAGTGAGCAGGAATTTGGGATGGTGTTCTAGTCTATATCAGGTGATGGAAAAATTCCTACACAATGCTAGATCCAGCTGATGAGAAAACTGAATGCATAGTTTGCCTATTTAGTGCAATACTTCCATCTTGGCAACATTCTAGAAAATGTGGGGATTTGGTTTGGTTTTTTTCCCGCTTTATCTGATTAGCTACACGAATATGACTGATGGATACAGACCACTACAAAAATGATCAGAACTGTATTTTGCAGTAATTTAATTTTGCAGTATTATAATTTCTGTCCAATTATTTATTGACAAGATACAGGGAGGTATCCCTGTGTCAAGATACAGGTCCCTACAAATAAACACCAGAAATCAAGAGCAAAGCATGGGATATCAGGGTTATGCTTTCTCCATGTTTAAAGTTAGCCAAGGGCACAGTGACATTTACTCTGATGGAAATCCAGCTGCCTACCTTTGCCTGGGATGGAGAAGGAAGTCTTTGACAGTACTATTGCATATGGGTAGGCTTAGCCTATATATACAAGTGTTAGATGTACCTACTTCTTCTGAGGCAACTGAGAAGACTATTTTTTTTTCCTTTACATTTTGGTTATGCTTATTCTATTTTTGAACCACTAATGTTTTACAGAGAGATAAACCAAAACAGGAGCCTGTGGACATCTAATCCTAGATTTAGAGATGGGAAGAAGGCAGTAAGTGTATCTAAGGCTGTTTTGCTTTGCCGTTTTTTCTCCTGGTCTTTTTTAAATTAAACTAGTATGAATGAGACTGTTGAGCCATCGCTTGCTCAGACAATGGAAAAGAAGGTTCACCGCAAGATGAAAAGACCAGCTGGTTTTAGCCCATCTCCTTGATCTAAATCTTATTCTTATATTGAATATTAGAAATCTGTCCCAATTAATCAATTTTTTACTGTCAAGTAATGCAAAACTTGGGGTGCTGAGCTTACCACTGAGTGATCTCTTGCTTTCTGCTCAGTCTGCTATCAACTATGCGCTGCAGCATCTGCTGAAGTAAGTTTGATAGAAGAACTGAAAATCCAGGAACCTCACACATACACTCATATTTTCCTTGTTTTCTTCTTCAATGCAGAGATCAAGAGAGGACTAACTAATGTATTCTATTGTTAATTTGCCTTTGTAAGATATTACTCCCTGAGCCTTGAGATAGAAGGGTATATCTTCTGTTAATCCAACCATCTCGAGGCATTTTAGCAGCTAATCTGGTTGAATCAAATCAATCCTGCTGCATATGATTAATTTTGGGCCAATTTAATTTTTATTAGTCATGGGTTTCAGTCACCTACAGTTGCGTGACTATAATTGCCCTTGAGCACACAGAATTCCTTTGTAAATTTGATTTGAAAATACATCGGGGTAGCTCCGCCTCCTCTTCATCTATTTGTGCACTACTAATCTTATCATCCCTAGATTCGTGCCCTCTTAAATACAGGTTGGCAAAATAAGACCTTTACAGGCGAAATTGGCGAGTCAATTTGCCTTCTAATTGTGGGATTTCTCAAGTGAATTTAGTGCTTTAGAATGTGGTGCCTATGGCACCCATGAAAGGATTAGTTTATGAGGGCCAGCTCTTAGAAACAGCCCAACAATAGTGCCTTATCCTCAGGATCACTTATCAATCAATGGGAGTTTGTTCTCAGGAGGGCCAGAGCCAATGGGTAAACTCCTGTTTATGCTAGCTGAGGAACTCTGTCTTCAATGTTTGGATAAATTATCACTTTGTATCCTGTCGAGGTAGAGTAGTATGGGGAGCTTACAGGGGTCTTCAGCTTTTGCTCACGCAGCTTTGAGTTACTTTGCTCCTATCTGTGCAACAGAATAAATTTATTTTCACATGGAGATATGTTCTCCTTTCTCACCCATAAATCCCCTCCAGCTGAACCAATGAAGCTGGAGCATTCCCAAGAACTGCGTGGGTCTTATGGGATCCTGATAACCTGGGACTTCATAACAAGGAAGGTAGTAGTGCCTCTAATGAGTGCCAGAAAGAATAATGATTTTTATGCTGTGGTTAGTGAAGAGGAAGTGACAACTCACTTAGTAACAATATATTGGTTTTGAGATCTGGTTGGGAACTGATGTTCCAGATACCATTATTCTACTGCCAGGCACCCATCTGGCTTTGTATGGGCTGGATTTCTGAATCTGATGGTGAACATTAGGTCCTGGATGCTTGCGTTTGATTGGTGTGACTTGAGAAACTGCTTCTGGTTTAACAAATATAGGGTAAGAACAAATGAAGGGAAAGCCACACTATCTCTTCTAATAACATTCTCTATTTACTAAAATCCCATAGCGATGTAGCAGACATCAGCAGTATTAATATTATGGGACTTAGCTGATGCTAAGAAGCATTTGGGAAAACTTTGACTGACTGGCTCAGGCAGTTGCTAATGAGGATATATCACTTACAGGGATATGGCAGAGTAAAGAGGTTTATTTCTCAGCGTGCTGTTGCCCCATCTGAGAGATGAGAAAAATATTCAAGCAAGTGGGAAACATGAGGAGTTGTAAACCTCTGCCCTGCCTCAGCCCTGATGACATGAAGCAGCTAAGAATGGTTTTCTCCCTACCTTATCACAGCATAGAGACACCATGATGCTGTGAGCTGCAGGAGAGACCTTTTTGCATGGAGACCAACACCCAGGGGCAACAGCCTGCAGAGAATACAGCCAAGAGCTCAGAATACAGCCAAGAGCTGCTATCCTAGGCAGAGCCTGATAAAAATGGCTCAAGGCACCCAGGGGGCTCCCCTGTGCAAAGCACTCCCCCCAGATGAAAGAGCAGAAACGTTGCTGATTTCAGACACACCAAAAGTTTCAGGATGTAGCTCTGCCTGCCTCTGCGGAAACAACTCATCATCCTTGGTACCCTTGAGACTTCTGGCTGATGTATCCTTCTTCCATTAGCCACCTAATTCTCTGAGGCTTCTCTGGGAAGGAATCATTCTGCTTTTCTCAAAGCACAGGAAAAGGGATTTATTTATTTGTTTAGATGTTTTTCTGGGCTGTGCTTCTCCCATCTGACATTGAAGGTGGTTGGAATGTGTGAATAGAGATAATGTGGACAGATTGATCTGCACTTAATGAATCTCAAGACAGTTTTTGCGAGAAACCTATTTGAAATGTCTTTATTATTTTAAAAGAGAAAACTTCAGCCACAAGATTTTACCAAGGATACAGTGACTTACTGTGTTATGGACTCCAGTAAACCTTGGATTCCAAAATAGATACAGTCACTATGAAATCATGTGCATGAATTTTTCAGATTTATTCCCAACCTTGGAGTGTATTTGCAAGTATACAATTCTTAATAGTATGTTTCGCCTAATACAACTGAATTCTCATCATTGTGGGAAGTAATGTGACATTAGGTTGAGTCCCACTGAAGCTAATGAAGTTCTCTGGGGACTAGTCAATGTAGCCAAAATTGTTTTAACCCTAGAGTAATGCAGAATAACAACAATTGTTCAGGATATATGCATTTCAGTGTACAAGTCCCTCAACTGCTTCGAAAAACAGTGTTGCAGTCTTTAGGTATCTATATTTTGCCATCCAGATGGAAAAACCCAATAACAGACCCTCAGCTGTAAACTTCAGGGTTAAAACATTTCTGCATTTCTGTTCGTGCCCTTCATGGTATCTTTCAGAAGGAGGGTAAGCATAACTGGAAACCCGTAAGCACAATTTATATGCATTTTAAAATGGGCTGAGCTAATGTTCAGTTTAATTGGAAAGAGTCCTGAATGCAAAGCAAAGCCTTCCCACACTGTAGAAATCCATATGTTAAAATGCTTCTTTTTTTTTTTTTTTTTAGAATTTCACAGCTCTATAGCCAAGAGTTGCTAGAACAAAGACCCTGTGCCGTCCTGTTTTGAAAATAAATAAATTGACAAATCTGTTGTTTGTGCCACAGCCACGAGTTCCTCAGTATATTTGCAAATGCAGAAACATAAAGCTGAATAATCTGCTTCTCTCAAGACTGCACATTGGGCAATTAAGGGAGTATGTTTGCAGGCAGGCACACTGGGCATTAGGCACACAACTATTAACAACAATAAGAATTGGGCATTTAATTCCCTTCATAGGGATGAAAATGTATCTCCGCTGTTTAATGCTAGCCAATGTAGTATTATGTGATAAACATGGATCAATAGCAAAGGATTTTTAAATTTAGAACACTGTACCTCTACCACAGAGTTGGCAATAGAGAGTGTTTCCCAGTAATAGAACCAGTCTACCTTTGCTGAGACAGGAGCAAAGTTGTCTGAGGAAGTAGCAACACTGTCATTTATTTTAATGAGGCTTGTTCTCCAACAAATGCTGTTTTCGCACTCTCGGGAAGGTTCCAGTAATGCTATAAAAAATGAAAAAGCCCTAACAAATGCTCGAGCGTGTCTGTGTTTATATAACCTCAGATCGTGGCATATAACAGGGCCCTGTGTTCATGCAGTCGCAGAGTTATTTAACCATGTGTGTCTGCCCTTGTTGAATATTCAGCTTTTTAGTCCAGCTGATACTGATTGTCACATATACTTAGGTGATTCATCTGTTTGTTGAGCACTAAAACCTCAGATTCAAACTTCCCTAGATGGATACTGAAAAAACCTGTTGCTTTTAGGACACTAGGGATTCATTATCCCTGATCCTTTCCATAGCGTTTTTATACAACCTTTTGGCTTTCCAGTCCCATCCCAGTTGGAGGGATGAAAAAATCCCCCAACGAATCGGTTTTGCTGTAGGGTTTGCCAGTGTGAGTTTAGGGAGAAAACCACGCCAAAAGTGACACACAGGCTCCATTTACTCTAAGACTGTATTTCAACAGTCTAGCAAACCTAATGGGAAACTTAATTTCTAAGCACGAACATTATTGAATTACACAATCTATATTTAGATCAATCAGTTCATGCCAAAATTATTAGACTTCACTAGGAAAAAATAATTTTTTACTAGAAATATCAGCAGATATAGTGCTGATGCACTACTTTTGTTAAATATAATAACTGTACTTTAATGCACTCTTACTTGATGCTAAAGACCCAGCATCTATTTCAGACATTTTGAAAAACCTGAGAAGCTTGTACCTGGATGTTTACAAATATTTTCTTTATCAGGTAATCATGCAGTCTGGGCTAGAAGATATTTCTGTTAGGGGAGTGCACTTGACCCTGCCTATGCCTCTTTTTTTCTTCATGCTAGTGCAAGGTTATAGTGAAGGAGAACTTGTTCAAGAAGCCAGTCTGGGAAAATTAAGATCTAGAAAAGGAGGAGGGAAATTTAGAAAATATAAGCAGAAGAAGCAGCAAAAGAAAAACTGTGTAATGATTTAGAACCAGTATAAGCATGTGGTGAAAATCTAATGTTCTTTTAGCAGGCATGTTTTTCTGAGCGTGCTAGTTAGAGTTTCTTTTACAGCAATGAGTTGCCTTGTCACATACAAAGCTGTGGGTTTATTATAGATTAACTTGTGACATTTTTAACTTTCCTGAAGCAATTTTGAAATTTAAGTTAGACTAAAAGCTTAGACAATGTTTGTTCCACGAAGCAGTAATTGATGAAAAAGAGTTTGATGAGTAAAAGTTATGGACCTCTCATTGGCAATTAAACCTTATTCACGGAGAAACTTCATGCTAGGAAATTGGGGTTGTCATGCTTTATGATTCAGAAAGAGTGGGCAATGCTTGTAGCAGTGTGAAATGGAACTTGAGATCAGCAACAAAATAATTTCTTCTCATATACCAGCAATGACTTATTCCTGATGTCTCTGAGGAAAAACCATCTTAAACTGGAAAAAAAAAATCAGAAAGGCACAGATTTTTCTGCAAAGTATATTAAATGACTCTTGTTAGCACTTGCATTTAAGGTAGCAGTCAGTTCACTGTAGTCCACAGTAAGGTTTATAATCTGCATGGTACTTTCTGATACTTCTCTTTTACAAGAAACTATCAAAGATAAAACATAATTGAAGAATTCTGTGGTAAAGATGGCTATCAGTTGCCCTTTCACCTTGTCATTTTTCTATTGTGAGCTTCAAGAGAAGGTGATAAAATATCTTGCTGGCAAAAATGCTACATTGTGTGGGGTTTTTTCACTGTTAAACTCTTTTATAAATGAAAACCAAATTCCACATGTGATGAAGCCTTTTATTCTGTTGTGGTATAGGTTTGTAAAAGGTTAAGCTAAAGCATTCTGATTCTATTTTCAATGTATATGCTATGGACAAAAAAGGAAAAAAAGTATTTAATAACATTTTTTATTAAAATCATGTCTTTGTTGAACAATTTCAGCCTGTAAAATTCTATAAAATGGAATATCATCCAAGGTTAATCCAAGGTTATCCATGAAGTATCGGCAGATTTATGCCCTGCCACCCTTCCCTGTTCTTCTTAGATAAACACAGTGCCTATGCAATACATGACTTTAAATATGTAGAAAGAAATACCAATCCTTTTGAAGCCTGCAGAAGGTTTGTCAGAGAAAATACCCAGGCGGTAAAGATGCTACAAGGGATAAGCAAAACCACTTGATTGTTTAGATGCCTATTAGGGGTCAATGGCTTAATGCAGAAGCTACTCCTATTTGCCATAGCAGCATAACAGAGTTGTTTTCTGTCAGAGGCAGTGCTACCAAGGTGAGGAGTCTGGTCAGGTGTATCAGTGTAAAACATGGATCCATGCCTTACAAATACCTGTGTCTCACTACTGGCAGTGCATCTGCTGCTGTGACATTACTCAGAGGAATTAAGGAGCCCAGGCTGCTGTCCTGAGCAGACACTTATCTTTGATGCTGAGGAACTGATTGGTGTAAGCTAGTTAATGCCACAAAATGAAGGGAATTATCCTTCAGAAATAAAGAAGCGATCAGATTCTTCAAATGCTGTGAGTCTAAAAATGAATGACTTACCCAATCCTAGGAATAGTCCTGCCTAATTTTATAATTCCTCTAAATTAGACTAGCCACATGCTTACTGCTAAGCTCAAATCTGTCTGCAGGATCTAACATATGTTAAATCATGTGTCTTATTCCCTGCAACCTATTCTGTAACTCAAAAATGCACCAAAAAACTGTCCTGTAATTTCCATGATCTACTGGCAACTGAAAACAAATTGTGACTGTGTTGCTGAAATTTTTGTGACCCAGGAACATTTAGTGGTAAATGTGTTTGTACAAAAACCCATCAAACCCAAAAAGGAGGAAAAATCTGTGTTTCCAGGGAATATTTTACTTTCTTGCAAAAAGCAAAAGCTGCAATGGAAATCACTTTTCTCACCACAGAAATACAGTCACCTCCAAATAACTATTTTTGGAAGTTGCTTGTTATAGCTATAATTGACAGACTGTGAAGAGTAACTTCTTTTGAACATGTTGAACCTTAGTAATTCCTTTTCTGATTTTGTGAAAGTGCAAAATTAAGTGTGATTTTTTTAAGTATGTACTCTGTTTGGAAGGGAAGTGCTTTATGGCATATTGAAGCTAAGAAATAAAATTCAGGTCACACTTGGGAAGGACTGCTCTGGTTTCTTTACAGACAACTGATTTTGGTATATAATATTAGGCACTCAGTTAATTTGCAACCTGGATTTTTACTTACAGCTTCTTGACTTAAATTGTGAGCTTTGTCTCTCCTGGATGCAGTTGCAAGGTGCTTGGTTTCTATGTGAGTGGGGAAAGCTCTCTTATGATGCTGGTGCAAAACCCAAGTGAAATTACTTGTAAACTATCTGTCTTGGACAAGCCAACCAGTTCCTTCTTTTCTTTCCTATGAATTACTGTCTGCATCGGGCTAAAATGACTGGTAACTCAGGAAAACCTCAGACCCTGATTAATTTCAAGATTAGTTGTCGCACAGCCCTTGACTTGGTGAATGTTACTTCCAACACTGCCCTCTGATTCACCTCGACATTGGGCTTGTGGAGGGAGCACTGATAAGGGGTGAATGACAGTTCAGCTGCATGCAAGCTCTGAGCCAGGTGACTGAGTTGCCTAGACCTTGTGTGTCACCTCTTCGTGGGTGATGCTGCAGGCTGTGACCTTTATGCTGAGGGTGCTGAGCTAAAAGCACCAAACCTGTCCGTCTCTTTCAGTGCCTGGTTTGCTTCCAAATGTCACTGGTTTTGTAAGGTAGCAGAATCACTCTTTTGACAGATCCAGCACGAAAAAGAGTAAAAAAAAATAACCAAAGCAAATTAACAAAAAAAAAAAAAANAAAAAAAAAAAAAAAAAAAAAAAAAAATCCCAAGCCTGGGAAAAAAGCTTCTGCTTTTTAAAACAGAGAAAAGTTCCACTGAGTGTACTCGACTGCAGAGTCACACAGTGTCAATGCTTACCCTCCTATAATCAGTTGTTACCTATCATCTCCCCACTTTGATAGTTACCTCTCACCTTCTTAATCAAATTGTCTTAAATAGGTCAGGAATTCTTGCTACTGGTTTTATTCAATAGCACCTCTTTATCTCTTACTTGTCCTAAGTCCCATCCAATTTTCTCCTCCTTTCCTATGTGCTCTGTTCTCATGACAATCACTTCTGTTTGATTGCTGCTACAAGGCCCTGATTGCAATTCTTCACTGATGAAAGAGTGCCGGGACTTGGGGATTAGGGTTGCATTCCAAATTCTGCCAAAAACATCCTGACTTCAGGCAGTGCATTCTGGATACATGTTTGGTTATACGGAATATTTGTTTACTCCAGAAGTAAAGAATAAACAAGATTCAGGAAAATAAATCCCAAAATGATTTTATGTATTTCCTGGCAGAATTCACGGGCTATAGCTCACAATTATTTTAAATCCATTTTACTTCTAATAAGGTAGGGCTTCTCTTGTGGGAGGCTGGAGGTGTATCCCTGCTAATGATTGTCAGATTGTCCATAACAAGCTTTCCCAGAACAGGGCTGCTGTCTGACACCGGTCTGATAAGTGTGAATAAACCATTAACAATCTTAGTTCATTAACAATGGACCAGGTTGGTTTGGCTTCCTTATTTCATTGTGGCTTCGTTTTTGTAGATTGTGTGTATTGCACTAGGATTTATCTTAGTAAAAGTATTGGCTTTTAATTGTAGGATTATACTGAGTAATTCCCAGCTCCCCCATGGGAATTCAGCTGTTTTTCCCCACTGACTAAAAGGAGATGAGTTTTCCACTGGTTACTGCACAAGCCTGGGAACTGGGGAGTCCAGCATTTATTCCCAGTTGAGTTTGTGATTTACTTTGGGATTTCTCAGCACCCGAATAATGGCGTTACTTACCTTTTGATAGGAGTGCTAGGAAAATCCCTGGGTTGTTTGCTGCTTCACTGAACATGAAGTTGCTCTGCACTTACAGAGGGCAGATCAGTCATTCAACTAATTCAAGCAATAGCTGGAGACACTGCAGTTCTACAGAAGGTTACAGCCTGTGTCTTGGTGTGTAATGTTGTGCATAAATTGAGTATCACTGTTGTCCCAGCTCTTTTGGGTGCTTTCTCCATGGTTTAAATGGAAGCACGGGAGGATCTGTGGCAATCTGAGCAACTAAACCTTATGAGGCTCTCTGCAGCATCTGAACTTCTCTGAATTTTTCCTAATTAAATTTCCAATCTATTTAACATATTCCCATTGTTTTTATCTACCCCTTCACCCCACCTACATGTGTAAATATACAAACATACACTCACACACACACAGTCTTTAGACCATCCACTTCTCTGTCTTCTTTGTCCAGGCTGACAAAAATACACACCAAAAATACAAATGCCAAAAAATCCCAACAATCAAGAAAAAAGGGAAGATTTTAAATAGCTGTTCCTTTCACACATAAATTGTTCTAAGGGATTAGAAATTAAAAGACACCTTTGTTTTTATTCAGGAGTGATATTGTGAAGCTAATTAGTTATTAAAATTTTTTTCAACACCCTCCTTTATATTATCATTATGCCGAGAGTAGGTGTACAATGCTTCCTCCTCTATAGTGAAATTGCTTAGTTATATAATCATATTAAGATGACTAAGGAGAGAAGATAATATTTGGAAATGCTTTTAGATTTCAGGAGCTTTTGGTCCCACATTTATATATGAGTATACATGCATAATGTGCAGGCATTCATATATTCTCTCATATGTATATATACACACACACATGCATATAGCTATCGCTCCTTTGCTTCTCCACTGTGCAACAAAAAGACTTCCATAATGTCCCTTTCCCAAGCTATTTTATTTCACAAAACTTTATCTTCTCCAAATGACCGGTTTTAATCACTCTGACCCAGTCCTCTAACAAGGTACAATAAAATAAGTATCGGAGACCAATTACTTAATTAAGCCAATAACAGGTTATACCTACACTGCTCCACTGTATGTATTTGTAGCACCAGCAGAAGCTTCTGCTGTTCCATCTTTGTTATTTTAGTTTTTGCTTTCTGCCCTGCAGCAGCAGCAGCTCTGATTGCGACAACCAATAGACATGGTTGGCAGGATGAAATGTAAAGTAACAAAACCTACAGTCTGCTTGCTTTGTGGATAATATGCTGCAACAACCAGCCATTTCCTGCCTGTGGCTGTGTCAGCTGAGCCATCCACAGTCCATTTTTTCATTGGTATTATTTTTTAGTGTCTATGAAATCTGGAATGGGACACAGCATGCTTGGAATGTGGCCAGTATCCTGTTGAGTTAGTAGAATGGAAAGAAAATAAAAAGTACACTGACCCAATTTCTTTGACTAAATATACTGGGCCATAACAGCAAAAGCTAGGAATGTGTTTATGCTTTGAATCATTTTTCAGATGAAGTGGCTTAGGACAATACATTAAAAATGGAGATGGAGACCAGGTTGTGAAACCTACTCATCAGGCTCTCCACTGGTTTCAAACATCTCTTTATATCCCAGGTCTCAAAGATTTAAAAGTAGGTTTCATTTTTTCTTTTTGTTGTTTTTCTACCTTTTCTACCTAATTTAATTTAATTTACCTGATACTTTCTGTCCACTTTTTTTTTTTTTGTACCTGATTCGATTAAAGTAGTTAAACAAAAAACAAACAAAAAAAAATCAGTCAGTATATTTTTCCTTAATGTGACAAGTACCAACACTTAGGATTTGTGGAGATTGTGTCCCTTACTCTCTGGTGTGAGCAGAAATGCAGCTGGATGCATCTGGTAGTGAGGAGAAACATAATAGCACAATCAGTTAGTTTTTCAAATGCAAAGTAGAGGATGCACTTAAAACCTGATGATAATCTAAACTGAACAGCTTGTGCCTACCTTTGGCTCCCCCACACCTGTGCCATTCATGCTGCCATCCCAGGCAGCAGTGCTGTTCCAGCTAGGAGTGTGCCAAGGGGTCGGATGCTCTGTTCTAGGAACTGTGTCCCAAGGAGGACCAAGCAAACCCTGCGACCTCTTTCTCAATTTCCTCATTCATAAAATGGAGACAATGATCTGCCTCCATCTTTTCAGAGCACCTGGGTATATCTGATTGCAACGTGGTAGGACATAATGGGAGCCAAACAGAACTGTTCTCCAATGCCATATGGCCAGACAGGTTGACAGCATTCAGAGATAAAAAAAACCAGATTAAATTATAAGTCCTCCTTCAAAAAAGCCCAAACCCAACAACAGCAACAACAAGAAAGCCAAAAAGCCTAAGAAGCAATTAAAGGCTTAATTTAGCACTAATAATCAAAATGCTTTTCAGAAATGCCTGGCCAAATAAATATTCCCTTATAGCACCCCACCTGCTGGTACTGGCAGAATAATAATAGTACCTGCAGTACTTCTCCAGTACATCCTCGCTTTTGTTGTTTTCTTCAGACCTACAACATAAGGTGCCTGTCTTACTGCCCTCCTGCTTTTCAGCTTTTCTTTCCAGAGATCCCTCCCAGAATGCTTAAAAACTAGAAAGAAATATGCACTAGGCATGAATGAGAGAAAAATATAGCCAACCATGTGAATTTGGATTTGACTTGGTCCTGAGCTCTTGCCTAATTCAGAGATCATTCAAGGTGAATCGTGAGTTTGGTTTTGGCAGCTTCTGTCCTCAGCATTGAAATCTTTTGTCAGGGGACAGAGAGGCCGAGATCTGAAGAGAGAGACGAGTGGGATCAAACACCTGACTGAGGGCAAAAAGGACATTTTGATGAAACTTGTAGATGTTTCTGTCCAGGAGGATTTTCCTTCCCTTATGATCACAGATGAAGATGAGCCAATGTACTTTAAGGTATCTTGCTTGACTTGGCAGAGGAGTGAAAAAGAGTGGTCTGTCTAAAATGATGGTTTGAGTAGTTCTGAAGACAAAAGCCCAGGCTAAGCCATGCACTGGTATTACTCTAAACAGCCTGAAAACACAAAAGCAGGAATCTCAGGATCCCAACAATTTATAGGTTGATCTCTAGCTGTTTTTCCGGACAAGGGTTTTCCATGCAAGAGTTTCAGAGGCAACAGCTGTTTTATAAAATATTCCTGTTAGCAGGGCTGGGTGAGCAGAGCTAGGAGTGTGGTCGTATAAGGTTTGGGTGACAATTTCAGGGAAACACTATTATTTGGTCCATTTTTATTTCAAACAAGAGGTTTCTTTGCATGTGAATCCCCAACCAAAGTCTATTCATTGTAAGAACTGACAGAAGTGAAACTAAGTGAAGGAAAGCAGATGGCTGAAACATGCTGAAAAGAATCAATAGCCCCAGTTCTGCTGCATCGATATTTTGATGTGGACACATTCAGAATTGATGTTTAAATGTCAGCTGGGCCCAATTTGCAGCATTTCAAAGCTGCCTTTGTGTTTTGAATTCAGCAGAACTGAAGGTCAGAAGTTTTGCTAAGTATTTGTATCCAATGATATATTTTGCAAACATTCATTTTTATTTGAAAATATATTCTTTTATCTTGTTCCACTGGTAGTAGCCAAGGTGGAAGAATATAGAGCAGGCATAAGTTCAAAGCTTGGTCAATGGATGACAGTAGCTTATGCTATCTTGATTCTAATATGCCCATTATTGCTCCTGAAAAACTAGATAGCTTCAAGTCTGTTTTTCTCCAGCGAGGAATTATATTGTATTAATAAGTTCCTTTCTGTCTGAATGCGTAAAGATACTGCTGCAAATAAAACTATTCACTGAGTCGGTTGGTTTTGATGTATGCATCTTTTGTAGTAGAAAGAAGACTGTGTGGCTCTTTAATAGGAAGTGTTGATAGCGCAGAAAAGATATGTATTTCCTTTTTAATGCTATACATTTAAATTATCAGAACTTCCATTACTGCAGTGTAGCGAAGTCTCTTTAGAACTAACAGAAATGCACATTTAAACCATCTGAAGAGTTAGTTATGAACCTTAAAATGAAACAGAAACAAGACCTACAGGAAATTATATTAAAAAATATTCAGTGTATCAACATTCAGTAGAATCGCTTGTTTTCAAAGTAGATTTAGAGGTGTTTTTTAGCCTTGTCATGGTTACAGAACAGTATTTTGCACCTGCAGAAATCATAGTTCAGTTGCCCATTTCAGGAACCTGAGCAAAGTCCTCCCTTCTTGACATGCGTTAGAGACTTCAGGAAATAGTAACTTAAATTTAGGCAAAAAGGACATTATCAACAGGATTTTGCTAAGTAAATTCAAAAGGACAGTTTTAAACCCACTCTAACTGAAGCATATGTCACTCAGTGTGTGCCACCGTGGTGGCATTCACTATGTGCTTTGAAAGGGAGCAAAGGACTGCATGAACAAGACTAGTCTTCAGAGCTGTTAACAGGCTAGAGTTCCCTTGAAATTAGTAAGACTGCAGGGTGTTCAGAGTTTTTCAAGAGAGCTGCATTTATTTTCATCTCAGCTACATTACATCCTATAAGTGACAGAGTGAGGCAAAATAGAGTACTGAAATTTTACTTTCAGTTCTGAACTGTGAAGATAGAACAATGCTTGTCACATTTCAAAAAGGCTACAAAGGAATATCCTAAATAGTTAACAGAGGCACTAGAAGGAAACAAAATAGAAGAGCTTTAAAAAAAAAATAGAGAGAAAAAAATCCACCTATATTTATATCTGTAAAACAAGGAATCTTCAGAACTTTCTGAGTAAAAGAGGAAAAGAATTATCTCAAAATCCCAGGCAGAAAAATGAATTTGAAATTGTGTTTTATTTTGAAGAAAATCTTGGATGTACTTCTGTTGAGCAGAAGATTCTGTTGTGAGGAGGGGGCTAGGAGATGCACAAGAGGAAAACATTCCCAGCTTGCATGACACAGTCAGGATGCCTTGTCTGGAGGATCAGAATAGGATGCAATTATGAAATCATCCAGACGTGAAGGTCAGCTTGTCCAAAAGTCATGTTAGCAGGATTGTGGTTAGGAATCAAGCAGGCAGGCAGTTAAAATGACCACCAAAACCAAACCCAAACCCCAAATCAGCTTTAAATCCCCATGTAACAGAAAAAATAAAAAGAAAAAAAAGAGAAAAAAATTTAAAAAAAGAAAAAATGCAGAATTTAAAAGTTATTGTAAGATTTGGTAGCTTGATATTGAATATTAGAGTAAAATTTGGAGATTCAGCATGCTCTAAATAGTATCTAATTAAATCAAATATGTGGGAATGGAAATATTCCATGAGTTACCCTCTCTGGAAGAAAGCTAGGTTCTTCAGAGAGGTCTTTCAGCGCTACTTTGAATCCTTCACTGGGGAAGATGTACTTTATTTAGGAGCCTTTAAGAGCTGAAAGAAATTACATGCCATGCTTTCATTGTCTATCTTACAATTACTTAGAAAACACAAAGGTCTTTCTTGTCCTCATTTATTCTGTGTAAGAGGAAAGAATAATTAAGTCAAGCTCTGAAAATCCAAAACAAAAGAAAAAAGGATCAACTTCATTGCCATGTGCCCCATTTAGACCTTAGAGGCATGTTATGTCTTTAATATTGTGAAAGAAAACTTCATTCACAAAGACCCTTTCGACTTTCTTGGAATGACATTTTACTTGCGGTGATTTTTAGCAGCTGGTTTGTTGGCTTGTTTGTTTGTTTTCATTAGAGGAGTCTGCTAAAGCATATTGACTTAAAAACAAAGTCACCTTGGTATCAGTTACAATAGCCCCCAAAGCAGTGCTTGGATTTGCAGCCCTAACTGGCATTGTGTTCTGATGCTTTCTGAAGGCTTTTGAAAGTTAAAGTTGGATCAGTCCTTAGCACCACTAACCATGCACCTGCTTCTTGACCCTGACTATTTGAAACATAACATTCTTTATCCTTGCTCCCCAAATCTTTTTTAAAAAAAAGTCGCATTCCCTACCCTCACACTCCTGTTAGTTTTTGGGATTAACAGTCCACAGCCTTGAGTTTAGGACTGTAGAGGCCCCCCCCCCACC